>ONZH01015172.1:600000-841121 GCA_900303285.1 Rhinella marina
AATGTGGTTAAATACGCAGTGCATGAGATAGCATATCAAAATCACTGCATGATTAAAGAATAACTCCCGCAAAACATTTTATTCCATGTCCTGCTAGAAATGTACATGATGTAATCTGTAGTGAATGTCATTTTCTTACCAGTGTCTGTATTTTTGAGTTATATCTCCCTGATGTTTCTTATCTGTGTCATGTGACTAGGAATTAGACCCACCAACTGACACAGCACCTTATGTGTGGACAGGAAGTCTAATTCTCTATGCATTCCTATGGGAGCCTCACTTTCAGTCTCATAGGAATGAATAGAGCAGTAACTGGCTTCCTGTCCTGGGTCAGTTGGAGGTCAGGGAGTTGGTCACATAACCCAGCTACAATAGGAAGAGAGCGGATAACTCTCAATTAGAGTCTCTGATAAGAAGATTGCATTCACTACAGATTATATCATGCACCTTTCTAACAGGTCAGAGAATAAAAAATTTTGCAGGAGTTCTTCTTTAAATAAGTTATAAACATTAGCAAAGGTAGAGCCCATCAACATGTATACTATAGACCAGGCCGGTAAAAATGGCTGGCAAACTAGGGGCACCCAAGAACTAAACAATAAGAAGAACCTGGAAGTGAAGTGGAAAAACATCCCAATCGTCTGCAGAGCACTCATTTACCATGAATGGTGAGCCCAACTATCGAGAGAACTGTGCAGCACTGATAGTGAATGGCGAGTAGAGGCTCCCTACTTTCTTTGTTGTTCGGTGTTTCTATAAAATGAGCTCTGGGTTAGAATCTGACCAAGTTCTCCCTGTGTTTGCATGGGTTTCCTCCGGGTTCTCTGGTTTCCTCCCACACTCCAAAGACATACTGATAAGGAACTTACATTGTGAGTCCCATTGGGGACAGTGTGATGGTAATGTCTGTAAAGTGCTGCTGAATATGTCAGCGTTATATAAGTGAGTATAATAAATAAACAGTATATCTAATGTCCAACACACATAGGCCATTTCATCAGTCTTAAAGGGGACCTGTCACCTCTCCTGACATGTCGGTTTTAGTAAATAACAGTTCTGGAAAATCAATTCTTATGACTCTACATTTTGCCATTCTGCTTTTATTCTTGCTAAAGGTACAGATGGGTGTTACCAGTTGGGAGGGTGTCCCTGTACAATCGGTGATTGTCTAATCAGTGGCATCAGTGTCAGACTGTACAGGGGCACACCCCCAAGTGGTAACACCCATCTATATCCATACAATTCAAGCAAGAATATAAGAAGAACGGCACAACATAGAGCATAGGCAAATTGGGAATTTAAAGTAGCCCTGGAAAAAAAACCTAAAAGTGTCCCCATGTTGTAGGCGGGTCCAATTTGACAGAAGGCGGGGCAACACAAGTAGGCAGGACCAACATAAGTGGGCGGAGCCTGCAGAACGGTAGTGAAGCACAAAATATCAGCCAAGCAGAACCAAACAGCACAGTGCAGCACAAAATACCGCCACCTGTACAACAGTATGCAGGATGGCACCTGTGGCATTTGGCCAGGTGCATAAATACCTGATGCGCTTACATTAATTAATGCTTAGAGTATCCGATCGTTATGTACCTGACTGGTGGCCATGAGGAGGAAACAATTCTCCAGAACTGTAATTACATGGGGAATGCAGGTAGCTACTAAAACAGACAAGTCCAGAGGAGTGGCAGGTCCTCTATAAGGGCCAATGTGTCAGGCAGTTATTGGGAATGAACCGGACGTTCTTGCCTTCAATCCCCCCTGCTGTATGGAGATGAGCTGTGGATACAGAGATCGTTTGCCCTCACAGAAAATATTACTGTTTAGACAGCACGATCTGCTGCATAGGAACGGTGATTTTCGGTGCCGACAGAACAAGGGGAACATCTGATGAACAAGCGATTGCGTGATCGTCGGTGTATATTACACAGGGCAAATATTTATCTCCAATAACCGGTCTGATTATCGGTCTCTGTAAAAGGACCTTTAAAGGGTCACTCATTTTTCATGGAGACAAATCAAATGTTTCAGTCAGTGGGGGTCTGAGTGCTGAGACCCCAACCGACCCTAGAATGAGGGCAAAGAAGAGCGCGCATGGTGATCTCTCCTTGGGGGCCTATGGTGCCTGTCTCATGCAGCGAGAGGAGAGAATGCTCTATACAAGCGCTCTTCTCCCCTTGATCTAGGAATCGTGGGGGTCTCAGCACTCAGACCCTCACTAATCTAAATATGTTTCTATGAAAGTTTTTTGAAAAGTTAGTGACCCTTTGACTATTTTTTTAGATAAACTAATACCGAGGAGAATCCAGTTCATGCGCTTCCTCAAAGCCAGTGTGTCACATCGGAAAGTGCAGTCTTCAGCAGATCGGACTGTGGGGTCTTGCTTAATTAGGTCATAGATATGGGGATAATTAGGACAACACAGTCATTCTAAGCAATAATCTTAGCGTCTATGGTGACAAAACAACAATAACCTGTTGCATTGGTCACATTTAGAATTTGTCTCTAGAGACGGCCTCCCTTACTGTATTTGAGTTTGTAATTGGTAACATCGAGATCATTTCCAATTTAGTAATACAATTTTGTAGTTCAAAATTATTCGGCTAGTAATTAAAATCTCAGCGTGTTCTCCTTGGAAATGGAAGATCATCTTGGGCGCTCGATTGTACCCCGAATGTCAGTGTCATTATCCTGTACCCCGAGTGTCAGTGTCATTATCCTGTACCCCGAGTGTCAGTGTCATTATCCTGTACCCCGAGTGTCAGTGTCATTATCCTGTACCCCGAAGTGTCAGTGTCATTATCCTGTACCCCAGAGTGTCAGTGTCATTATCCTGTCCCCAGAGTGTCAGTGTCATTATCCTGTCCCCCGAGTGTCAGTGTCATTATCCTGTCCCCGAGTGTCAGTGTCATTATCCTGTACCCCGAGTGTCAGTGTCATTATCCTGTACCCCGAGTGTCAGTGTCATTATCCTGTACCCCGAGTGTCAGTGTCATTATCCTGTCCCCCGAGTGTCAGTGTCATTATCCTGTCCCCCAAGTGTCAGTGTCATTATCCTGTCCCCCAAGTGTCAGTGTCATTATCCTGTCCCCCGAGCGTCAGTGTCATTATCCTGTACCCCGAGCGTCAGTGTCATTATCCTGTACCCCGAGCGTCAGTGTCATTATCCTGTCCCCCGAGCGTCAGTGTCATTATCCTGTCCCCCGAGTGTCAGTGTCATTATCCTGTACCCCGAGCGTCAGTGTCATTATCCTGTACCCCGAGCGTCAGTGTCATTATCCTGTACCCCGAGCGTCAGTGTCATTATCCTGTACCCTGAGCGTCAGTGTCATTATCCTGTACCCTGAGTGTCATTATCCTGTCCCCCGAGTGTCAGTGTCATTATCCTGTCCCCCGAGTGTCAGTGTCATTATCCTGTCCCCCGAGTGTCAGTGTCATTATCCTGTCCCCGAGTGTCATTATCCTGTACCCCGAGTGTCATTATCCTGTACCCCGAGTATCATTATCCTGTACCCCGAGTGTCAGTGTCATTATCCTGTACCCCGAGTGTCATTATCCTGTCCCCCGAGTGTCAGTGTCATTATGCTGTACCCCGAGCGTCAGTGTCATTATCCTGTACCCCGAGTGTCATTATCCTGTCCCCCGAGTGTCAGTGTCATTATCCTGTCCCCCGAGTGTCAGTGTCATTATCCTGTCCCCCAAGTGTCAGTGTCATTATCCTGTCCCCCGAGTGTCAGTGTCATTATCCTGTCCCCCGAGTGTCATTATACTGTACCCCGAGTGTCATTATCCTGTACCCCGAGTGTCAGTGTCATTATCCTGTACCCCGAGCGTCAGTGTCATTATCCTGTACCCCGAGCGTCAGTGTCATTATCCTGTACCCCGAGCGTCAGTGTCATTATCCTGTACCCCAAGTGTCATTATCCTGTCCCCCGAGTGTCAGTGTCATTATCCTGTCCCCCGAGTGTCAGTGTCATTATCCTGTCCCCCGAGTGTCAGTGTCATTATCCTGTACCCCGAGTGTCAATATCCTGTACCCCGAGTATCATTATCCTGTACCCCGAGTATCATTATCCTGTACCCCGAGTGTCAGTGTCATTATCCTGTACCCCGAGCGTCAGTGTCATTATCCTGTACCCCGAGCGTCAGTGTCATTATCCTGTACCCCGAGCGTCAGTGTCATTATCCTGTACCCCGAGCGTCAGTGTCATTATCCTGTACCCCGAGCGTCAGTGTCATTATCCTGTCCCCCGAGTGTCATTATCCTGTCCCCCGAGTGTCATTATCCTGTCCCCCGAGTGTCAGTGATATTATCCTGTACCCCGAGTGTCAGTGTCATTATCCTGTACTCCGAGTGTCAGTGTCATTATCCTGTACCCAGAGTGTCAGTGTCATTATCCTGTACCCTGAGCGTCAGTGTCATTATCCTGTACCCCGAGTGTCAGTGATATTATCCTGTACCCCGAGTGTCAGTGTCATTATCCTGTACCCGAAGTGTCAGTGTCATTATCCTGTACCCCGAGTGTCAGTGTCATTATCCTGTACCCCGAGTGTCAGTGTCATTATCCTGTACCCCGAGTGTCAGTGTCATTATCCTGTACCCCGAGTGTCAGTGTCATTATCCTGTACCCAGAGTGTCAGTGTCATTATCCTGTACCCGAAGTGTCAGTGTCATTATCCTGTACCCGAAGTGTCAGTGTCATTATCCTGTACCCGAAGTGTCAGTGTCATTATCCTGTAACCGAAGTGTCAGTGTCATTATCCTGGGGGGGGAAGGGATTTTGTCGTATCACATCTATGAGCGCTCGCCTCTTACCACAATGAAGAACTATCCAGGAGGGGCAGGGCCAGCAAAATTCAAAGATAGAAAGTGTCAAAAATTGTAGCACAAATGTAAAATCTGCTCATAACAGGAACAAATGTTTTATGGCTTTAGGACAGTCCAAGATGTGCCAAATCTTAGGCCTAGTTCAACCTTTAGCGTTTGGTCAGTGATTTCCATCAGTGATTGTGAGCCAAAACGAAATGCAGGTCAAAAACTCAGAAGAGGTACAAATCTCTCCATTATACCCTATATTAATGTAAGCTCCACTTCTGGTTTTGTATCACAATCACTGATCAAACACTGACTAAAGCCTTATTCACACGTCCGTGTCCATGCTCAAATTCGTGAGCAGGTGGTCAGTGAGGCATCCGTGAAGCTGTCCGTGAAGGATCCGTGTTGGGTCCGTGTGTCCGCGTTGCATCCGTGTTTCACTGACACTGAACAGCTGAAAAATAATTTTCAAAGCATCTCTTCTTAATGATCCGTGAAACACGGATGCAACACGTGAGGGACCCGGGAACACGGATCAAGATAGGACATGCATCCGTGCTAAAAACACTGACCCACGGACCGTGCTGATGTCTGAATACACACATTGAAATGAATGGGGACGTGTGCTGCCCGTGGAGAACACGTACAGCACACATCCGTGAAACACTGATGTGTGAATGAGGCTTAAATGACTAAATCTCTGAAGGGTGAACTAGGTCTTAATAGGTCAGTGATTTCCATCAGTGATTGTGAGCCAAAACCAAGAGTGGAGGCTACACAGAGATAAGGTATGTATTGTCCCCAAAACATAAGGGTGATGTCTGTGTTCATTCTGTATTTTGCGGAACGGAATAGTTGTCCCCTAATAGAACAGTACTATTCTTGTCCATAATGCAGACAATAATAGGACATGTTCTATTTTCCTCCGGAACGGACATACAGACATACAGAAACGGAATGCACACAGAGTAACTGGGGGTTTTTTTGCGGACCTGTTGAAATGAATGGTTCTGCATACGGTCCGCAAAAAAACAAACACGGAAAGAAAATACATTCGTGTGCATGAGTCCTAAGGGAAAGATTTGAATCTTTTCTGTGTTTTTGACCAGAAACTTGTTTTGGCTCAAAATCACTGATGAAAATCACTGACCAAAAACTGATCAAACACTGACTGTGTGAAAACTGACAGATTCTCCTCACAGTATTTTCTGTAAACACTGGGATGAAAAGGGAACATACATGGTGTCAGTCCCCAATTACCAGAAGGAGACTCTACTTACAGCATTTTAGCAAATTAGAAGTAAATTGGCTGTGCACCCTTAAAGGGGTATTCTCATCTTATACAATGGGGGCATATCGCTAGGATATGCCCTCATTGTCTTATAGGTGCGGGTCCCACCACTGGGACCGACACCTATATCGAAATCAGACGGGGGAGCGCTGCGCCCGGAGGACCCCAGGTTTCCCAGGGTCTGGCCACCACCAGGCACAGCTCCCCGCTGCTCCCATAGAAATGAATGGGAGTGCTCCGCGCACGTGCAGCTACCGCTCCCGTTCATTTCTATGTAGTCAATGAAAATAGCCGAGCCCCATAGAAATGAGACTTTGGGGGCTACGTTCTCGATATAGGTGCAGGTCCCATCTGTGGGACCCCTACCTATAAGACAACGGGGGCATATCCTAGCGATATGCCTCCATTGAATGAGATGAAAATACCCCTTTAATGGGATTGTCCTGGATTAAAAAAACATGGCTGCGTTCTTTCAAATACAACACCATACCTGTCCAGCCCCATTCAATTGCCTGGAGCTGAGCCGCTATACCAGATGACACCCATGGACAGATGTGGCACTCTTTCTGGAAGAAGCAGCCATGTTTTTCTGATCATAAACAACCCCTTCAATTTACATTGGTTGAAGTAAATACAGTATATCAGGACCATCTATGCAGCAAGTACCCGCTAGTAATATGTAGAGGACTTCCTAATACTACTTGTTCATTTCACAAGTGAAAAATTGACGCAGAATGCTCTTTAACCCCTTCCTGACTGCCCACTGGATATATACGTCCTATCTGCACATGCCCCATGCAAATAGCACGTAAATAAACGGTCAGGCAGCGCTTTAATCCCAGCAATGATCAGCACTGGGATTAAAGCTCCTGCAATCTAGCAGGAGCAGGTCGGCTGTGAGACACAGCGGGAACCCTGAGGAGAAGACAGGAGCGGTTTATTACTGTTTCTGCTTTCTCTTGTGGCTGCAGGAGAGCGGTACTTGTGCGCAGGGGGGAGAGCAGGAAGAGGCTGAGCTGCTTCCTCTGTCAGTTCCGGCGGTCATGTGATCCCCAGGGTGTCGGGGGCAGGACCAGAGCTGCAGTGTCTAAGGACCCTGATCGGCTCTTCCTGTGTGTCAGCTCTGCCTGTAGCTCGAGCTCCTATGGATGCCCCAATTACAGTGGAAATAGTGAATAAAGAAGTAAAAATGATTTCCTGGGGACATATTATGTACCAAAAATAAATTAAAATCTACAGTAAAAAAAAAAAAAAAAAAGTAAAACAAAAATTAAAATGCTGTCACTAATAGGAAACCATCGCCATAGTCACCCCGTTCACTCAAACCTATACATGTTATATATGAAAACGATTGTCACAAAATAGGAAACCCATTTCAACAATTAATTTTTGTGTCAATTTTAATATTGAAGAAATAAAATGATATAATTAATAAACAATTACACTTTAGTAAAAATTAGTGGTAAACCTAAAAAAAAGGGAAAAAAATCTCTAAGAAAAACATGCTAATAAAAAGTCCTAAGTATCAAGTAAAAAAAGAAATTGCAAAAATTATTTTGGCAGTCAAACAAATAAAACATTTAGGGTTACTAAACCATCACGTGCACAAAATCACAAAAAGTTGTCTTAGACATTCAGGCCTGGTCATGAAAGGGTTAAATACATATCCCCCCCCCCCCATAGGTTACCTTTGCTTTGTGTAAGTGTGGCTGTCGTTCTTGCATGGGGACCATGCAGGGGCAGAGATTGTGGCTTTATAGCAGGAGGAACCAAGGTAAGGCGAGCGGCTGGAGGAATAAGGCCTCTCTGTATCAGACTCAGGATACCTAAAGAAGGAGCATTATAATTTGGTTAACGGTATCAGAAAATATGTCAAATGCTTGTCTATACCATATATAGGAAGCTTAAAGAGCACCTGTCAGCAGGCCCAACCCTATTAAACCAATCATACTGTCTGGTAGGGTTGATCCTGTTGATTAAAATGATATCTGTCTTGTGAAAATTGGATGAAGTGTTCCAGCGTTAAAAAGAAAAAAAAAAAAAGATTTGATTTTTTTTTATGCAAATGAGGGCTTCCGAGCACTAATGGGTGTGGCCTAGTCCCTCAGTGCACCTAAGCATCCCAGTACTGGCCATATGTTATTCCTCCTTCAATTTTATGAATAAATTGACAACTAGTTGTGACCATGTCGCTTGCCAAAGGGGTGTGTCTGTGCAGTCTGACACTGACAGTACTCACTGAACAATGTGAGTGTACAGTAACACGCCCCCAACTGGTAACACCCAGCCACTAACAGAGAAGTAATCGAACAAAGAGTCCTTAGAAAAGATGCTGTTTCATGGGGAATACTAGTATTCACTAAAACTTGTCAGGAGAACTGACAGGTCCTCTTTCTTTTTGGGATTGTTGTGATAATAACGCAAACGCTCATTTGTCTGGTGATCACATCTTTATGTGGCACCAAAAGCTGTCAGCATCACCTTGCCCTATAAACTAACTGAAAGGGGGGCGGGGGGAGCAACAATCTTAAAGGGGTTTTCCCATCTCAGACAATCGTGGCATATTGCCACCTATCTCGTAAACGCAGTCGAAAATGAAGCCGGCAAAGTGGTGGCCGGCAGTACTGGGTCCGGCCACCAACAATCGTTCCTATTGGCCAACCGAAAAGTGGAGTGGCAGACTTGGCTATTTTCCATATCCTCATAAAAGGAATGGGAGCGCACCGCGCTTGTGTGGCCCCTGCTGCCTTTCACTTCTATGGGGCAGCTGGAAATAGCCGAGCACTCGATTATTTTTGGCTGCCCCATAGCTGTGCATGCGCGGTGCACCCTCTTTCAGTTTGCCGGTTGGGTTTACAAGGTGCGGGTCCTAGCGATATGCCCCCCTATTGTCTGGGATGGAATTATCCCTTTAATAACTCAATTAATGATCACACATTTTTCACTCGCTTTGAATTGGACAATGTGAAAGGTCATTTAAATGAGTGCCGACCGATTTGCATATCATTGAGTGGCACTCGTTATTGGCCCAGCAGTAGTCCATATAATAGGACTGCAATACTATTTCATCCGGGGACTGCTCGTTTTGCAATTCCCTAATATACCCCGGCTGCCAGTTCAATTGATTTGCAAGTGTCCACAGTGAAGTCTTTACTATCTGTCACATAATCTCACGGTAAAGAGCTGCGGAATATGTTGGCGGTATATAAATATATATATATATATATAAAGATTATTATTGGTATAATCTAGTTATATATACTGTATATACACCACATTATGTCATGTCTTGTGAAAACCAAATCCTCCTTCAAAGATACTTACTCTTAGGGCCCATTCACACGGCAGTATTGCGGAATAGATGCGGCCCCATTCACTTCAATGGGAGCGGGCAGCAACAGCGGACAAGAATAGGCATTTTGAACGGGGCGCCCGGCCGTGTGTTCCGCAAATCGCGGAACACACGCCGGGCGGCACCTGTAGTATTGCGGTTCCGCATTTTTGCAGACCCGCAATACTACAGATGTCTGAATGAGACCTTAGGCTACTTTCACACTTGCATTGATAATTCTGTTATTGAGATCCGCCAGAGGATCTCAAGACCGGAATTAAACGGATCCGTTTTGATTTTGCACATCAGGATGCATCCGTTCCGTTGGGATGCGGTTGTGTGAAATCAAGACGAAAAAAAACGTCGATGGGTGACGGATCCAGTTTTTTAGGCTCCATAAAAAACGAATCTGTCACCACTGACTTACATTGTTTTCAGTGCCGGATCCATTTTTTTCTTCCATTTTTATGACTTGCTGTGGTTTTGTGCCCGGTCACGAAATGGAATGCTGCCGGAACAGAAGAAATCCTGATGGGATCTCTTCCCATTCAGAAAGCATGAGGACTAAATAGAAACTTTTTTCCAGTATTGAAATCCTCTGTCAGATCTCAATACCGGAAAACAACAACGCAAGTATGAAAGTCGCCTTGGGCACTTGATGTGGGAGATATAGTAACATAGTAACATAGTTTATAAGGCCGAAAAAAGACATCTGTCCATCCAGTTCGGCCTGTTTTCCTATAAGTTGATCCAGAGGAAGGCAAAAAAAACCCTGTGAGGTAGAAGCCAATTTTCCTCACTTTAGGGGAAAAAAATTCCTTCCCGACTCCAATCAGGCAATCAGAATAACTCCCTGGATCAACGACCCCTCTCTAGTAACTATAACCTGTAATATTATTACCCTCCAGAAATACATCCAGGCCCTCTTGAACTCTCTTAGTGAGCTTACCATCACCACCTCCTCAGGCAGAGAGTTCCATAGTCTCACTGCTCTTACCGTAAAGAATCCTCTTCTATGTTTGTGTACAAACCTTCTTTCCTCCAGACGCAGAGGATGGCCCCTCGCCACAGTCATAGTCCTGGGGATAAATAGATCATGGGAGAGATCTCTGTACTGACCTCTGATATATTTATACATAGTTATTAGATCTCCCCTCAGTCGTCTTTTTTCTAAAGTGAATAACCCTAATTTAGATAATCTTTCTGGGTACTGTAGTCCACCCATTCCAGTTATTACTTTAGTTGCCCTCCTCTGAACCCTCTCCAGCTCTGCTATGTCTGCCTTGTTCACAGGAGCCCAGAACTGTACACAGTACTCCATGTGTGGTCTGACTAGTGATTTGTAAAGTGGCAGGACTATGTTCTCATCACGGGCATCTATGCCTCTTTTGATGCAACCCATTATCTTATTGGCCTTGGCAGCAGCTGTCTGACACTGGTTTCTGCAGCTTAGTTTGCTGTTCACTAAAATTCCAAGGTCCTTTTCCATGTCAGAGTTACCCAATAGTTTACCATTTAGTATGTACTGGTGACTTGCATTATTCCTTCCCATATGCATAACTTTACATTTGTCAGTGTTAAACCTCATCTGCCACTTCTCTGCCCAAGCCTCCAGTCTATCCAGATCCATCTGTAGCAGTGTACTGTCCTCTTCTGTGTTAATTACTTTACACAGTTTATTGTCATCTGCAAAAATTGATATTTTACTGTGCAAGCCTTCTACATTAATAAATATACTGAAGAGAATAGGTCCCAATACTGACCCCTGTGGTACCCCACTAGTGACAGTGACCCAATCTGAGTATCTACCGTTAATAACCACCCTCTGTTTTCTATCACTGAGCCAGTTACTTACCCACATACAGACATTTTCTCCCAGGCCAAGCATTCTCATTTTATATACTAACCTTTTATGTGGTACAGTGTCAAATGCTTTGGAGAAGTCCAGATATACAACATCCATTGATTCCCCGCGGTCAAGTCTAGAACTTACCTCCTCATAGAAACTGATTAAATTGGTTTGACATAACCGATCCCTCATGAAGCAATGCTGATATGGAGTAATTTGCTTATTTTCATTTAGGTACTCCAAGATAGCATCTCTTAGAAAACCCTCAAACAGTTTACCCACGACAGATGTTAAACTTACTGGCCTATAGTTCCCGGGCTCTGTTTTTGGACCCTTTTTGAATATTGGCACCACATTTGCTATGCGCCAATCCTGTGGAACACTCCCTGTCAGTATAGAGTCCTTAAATATCAGAAATAAGGGTCTGGCGATGACATTACTTAATTCTCTTAGGATACGTGGGTGTATGCCATCCGGTCCTGGCAATTTGTCTATTTTAAAGGGTTGTCCGAGTTATGACAAAAAATATATAGCACTGTAAATCTGATGGGCAGCAATATATAACTAAGTTAAGCAAGTTTTAGGCAAAAAAATCCATATTTCCTCATTTCCCTGGTTCTCTTCTGGTCTTTGTTTACATGCAATAACAACAATCTCAGCCCCTCCCCCTTCTCCCCCCCTCTCTGCAAAGGAATGAATACAAGTGCTGAGTGACATGTCTGCCTGCTGGAATACTCAGCAGCATGTTGTATGTGTAGGACTACAAGTCCCAGCTGTACAATGACACTGCTAATACATACAGGAATTTCTCCCTACCTGTTCTTGTACAATGCAATTCCTCTACAGCTCTTGTGCCCAGCATTTGTCTCCTCTCACTGCTGCAGCTACTGTTTGTTGTAAAGCCTTGAGCCCTCAGTGTGTTCTGGCTGAAGGGGTTAATGTTTTATCTGAAGGAAACCAGGGAGAGAGCAGATAGCAGGAGCCCGGCAAAGAAAGGGGGCGTGGCCAGTGACGTCTCGTGTACAGACTGTTATCTGAACTCTGAGGCTTGTGAACGAAACATCACAGAGCAGAGAGATAAGGTGACATCACAGGTCATGTGACCCTCAGTCAACTCTGAGAAACCAGCAGCTTTAGAAACACAAAGTATATGGGAAAGTTGTTATACCTGACAAGTTAGAAACATATAAAGAACAAAAAAAATAACTCGGACAACCCCTTTAATCTTTTTAAGACGCAGCTCTACTTCTTCCTGGGTCAGACAGGGCACTTTTAATGGGGAATTTACTTTTATATTCTGCATTTCATCTGACAGTTTATTTTCCTCAGTGAATACAGTGGAGAAAAAGTTATTTAGTAGCTTTGCTTTCTCATCGCTCTCTGCAACTCCCCCCTCATTACTCTGTAAGGGGCCGACACCTTCAGGTTTATACTTTTTACCATTTATATAATTAAAGAACATTTTAGGGTTAGTTTTACTCTCTTTGGCGATTAATCTCGCGGTCTCTAGTTTGGCTGTTTTTATTTGTCTTTTACATATTCTATTTTTTTCCTTATAGTTTTTCAATGCTTCCTCACTCCCCTCCTGTTTTAGTGATTTAAATGCTTTCTGTTTGTCATGTATTGCTTTCTTTACAGTTCTATTTATCCACATTGTTTTTTTCTTGTTCCTTAACCTTTTATTCCCATAAGGTATGTACCTCTCACAATTAGATATTAGGATGTTTTTTAAAATCTCCCATTTTGTGGCTGTATTTTTATTTTTGAGGACTTTGTCCCAGTTAGTTAGACCTATGGCCTCTCTTAGTTGGCTAAATTTTGCTTTTTTGAAGTTTGGTATTTTTGTTCCTCCCTGAAGAAACGCTCTCTTGAATGATAGTTGGAAGGTTATTATATTATGGTCACTATTTCCCAGGTGTCCCTCGACCTGCACATCTGTTGTTCTGTCAGGTCTATTGGTTAATACTAAGTCCAGTATGGCCGTCCCTCTAGTCGGGTCCTGAACCAGTTGGGAAAGGTAATTGTCTTTGGTTATTTCCAAGAACCTGTTTCCTTTATGAGATATACAGGTTTCAGTTTCCCAGTCTATATCTGGGTAGTTGAAATCCCCCATAATAACGACCTCATTATGCTTTGCCGCCTCGTCTATTTCATTTAGAAGTAGATTTTCTGTGGACTCTGGTATACTAGGTGGTTTATAATAAAGTCCTATTAGTATTTTATTATTGTTTTTGGCATTTATTTCTACCCACAGTGACTCCACATGTTCATGTCCCTCACTTATATCTTCCCGCAGTGTGGGCTTTAGGCATGACTTTACATAAAGGCAGACCCCTCCCCCTCTCCGGTTTTGGCGATCCTTTCTAAAACAGACTGTAACCCTGTACGTTAACTGCCCAGTCATAGGTATCATCCAGCAATGTCTCAGTTACTCCCACTATGTCATAGTCCTCCTCACACATCACTAATTCCAGTTCACCAATTTTATTAGTCAGGTTTCTGGCAT
Organism: Rhinella marina; assembly: GCA_900303285.1. Lineage (NCBI taxonomy): Eukaryota > Metazoa > Chordata > Amphibia > Anura > Bufonidae > Rhinella > Rhinella marina. The sequence goes on from ONZH01015172.1 coordinate 613,791, forward strand.
TAGTGTACATACAGTTAAAGGGATTCTGTCAGCAGGATATTGGGTATAGAGATAATTACATCTCTATACCGGCCTTACTGCTGTGATTGTAAATATGTAAGTGTAATTGTTATTAGGGCAGTAGTTTACATAAAAAAGCGTTTTTATTAACATGTGAAATATCTGGATAAGGAGCCCAAGGGGAGGTCCTGCGAGCCGTTGGAGCCCGGGCACGCCGCAGATTTCGGAGCCCAGCACCGCCCTCCAGCTAATTATGCATGCCCCTTCAGCGCGGTCTTCTCCCCCGGCTGCGGCGCATCTCGCGCATGCGCTGTGCATACAAGAGTCTGTGCCACAGCCGGAGGAGAAGACCGCGCTGAAGGGGCGTGCATAATTAGCTGGAGGGCGGTGCTGGGCTCCGAAATCTGCGGCGTGCCCGGGCTCCAACGGCTCGCAGGACCTCCCCTTGGGCTCCTTATCCAGGTATTTCACATGTTAATAAAAACGCTTTTTTATGTAAACTACTGCCCTAATAACAATTACACTTACATATTCACAATCACAGCAGTAAGGCCGGTATAGAGATGTAATTATCTCTATACCCAATATCCTGCTGACAGAATCCCTTTAAGAGGTCTATGTATATTTTTTACCCCCCTTTTTAAATTACTATATAGTTTCTATATATTCCATACAAGGTGTCACTATCACAGATATTTTTCGGACATGATTAATAAAGCCAAATATTAATAAAGTAGATCTGTGTAATGTCATCTGATGAGCTTAATTTCCCACATATATTATGCTGTCACCGGCCATAGGGAAAACAGGTGGCAGATCCCGGTAATTATCCCCCAGCGTAGAGGCCGCGGTGTCGGCTTTTCCACCTCTCACCTTTCTGCATGTCTTTTTCATGCACCGGTGGTGGAGGCAGAGAGGCGTCCATACGGTGGGAGGCTGGTAGTACCGACAGATGACTGACAGTGGGGCCTCTGGCAATCCTCTCCATAGGCACCTAGAAGGAGGAAGATTTAACCCAGTGAATGCAGTGATGTTGGGAAGACATTATTTCTGCTTCATTCTGTTATACTACTGCAGGGGGATGGGGCAGACACTGAACAAGTATTCACCTCTGTATCAGGGATATTACAAAGAGAATGATTTCTGTCTATAACACCCGAGGAATTTCTAGTTCCTGGACCTTATCGGAAATGTATCCAGCAGGTGCGGCGAGGGGGAACGCATGCAGAACTTCTGCAAACGTCACATCTGTTTCACAGAGCGGGTGACATCAGCGGTGCAGAAAGGAGCGAGCTAAGGATGGGTGGGGGGTGGTTGAGAGAGAGGAAGATATGAGCTGGCTCAGTCTGCCTGATGCTTTGCACGCGGGCATAAGGCCAGGCAGAAAAGCGCGGGCCCATCTTATTGGAATTCAGTGGTGGCCCTCATTTCCTGTCCAGAGACAGATGTAACGCAGCCGTCCATGGCATTGCAAGCAGGCATCGAGCTGTTTCCAGGGATTTGCACGCGGTGGAGAAGCAATGTCGGAGGCTCACCGTGCGCCCCTGCATAGCGAAATGACAGCCAATCTCCCATTCCACATGACAAGCACTGGATAAAAACTTAAAACAAATGGTGACCTTTCCAAAGATTAATTTGTTTACCAGCAGAATCCTCCTCTCCTTGTCATCCCAGATGGAGCACATCAGAGCGTCCCCCGATCCTAGGTGGAAGGAACGCTGACTCCAATCAGCTCCAACTCGCCGGCAATTAGTTCCGGGCTTGTTTTTTCTTCCTCTCTCTCTCTTGTATAATATTCTGTCCATTCCTACACACACAATTACCTCCCCATCCGATCAGGGAAATTGTCACGCTTCCCATTACCGGTTTAGTAAGTACATTGCAATGAAAACATCAATTTGATTACAATGAAAGTCAATCTCCATGACAAACTCAAACAAGGGCATGAAATGTATATTATGGCGGGGCCTTCGTCCTATGTCACAATATTTTGAACTGCGGCATTTCAACACGATTTAGGAAGGCTTGCAGTAAACACTTTGGGGGGACGTTTATGAAGACCGGCCATTTAGATTCCAGTCTTTGTCCCTCCTCCTAAGTTATGTAGAGGCAGACATTACGCTTGTCTAAATCTACGCCAGCTCCGTTGCTGGCGTAGATTTAGAACATTTCCTACGCCTAAAACGGGCGTAGAAAATGATAACCTGAAACAGGTCTACCGGCCCGCCCACTCCATGCCCCATTTTTAGATCTGGCTTGAGCAGGGAAAAGTCATAGATTGCAGCGCAAATAACCTGCGACCGATATAGGCCAAGGAGTGGCGTATATCTGTTTGTAAATTACTCCCTTGGTCCTTTTTTCTTCTGAAACCTTGCCAATGGGGCACATATACTGGATCATCGCCCCCTCCAGAAGATTGAGCCAAATTTGATCTAATGTGCGTTGCCCATGTGTGACTAAGCCCTAAATCGGCACTTTCGCCATTCAGAAGCCGGGTAAGCATTCTTAGATGCCAAGGAACGGGAAAAATACGATAAAGTAAATATAACCTATACATTTGGCACAAATTGTGGTGTATATGTTGGGGCATGCTCCTAAAATTTATATTTAATGTGCCTATTCTAATTGCATGTAATTCAAAATGTATTATAGCTACTGAGTTATTCAATTAAATCTATCTGTATAGCGCCACCTGCTGTTTACTCAATGGCGTACACAGAGAGGTAAGGGCCCCATAGCAACGATCAAACCAGGCCCCCCACCCAGGACAGAAGGGTTTCTGCCTAAACCCCTTTCAATAATCCTTGGGCCATTTTCCACTGCTTCATTTGCTAAAAGTTGTTCCTTTAGAGGGTAGAGTCAGATTTCACCCCCAGTAGAAGAGAAGATGATCCCAATTGGGCCCCCTCTTGCCCTGGGCCCCATAGTGCCCCTGTGTTTACTCTTTTTCTAATTTCTCTGTCCTGCTCACTGAGATGGAAGCAAATGCTCAGTTCTATCCTTCAACTGCCACCAGCTGCAGCAGAAAGGACGTGCCCCTAAGCTGTCAGCTTGCTATAAATTCAGCAGAGCAATGAATGGGGAGATCTCTGGAACCATGTGAGGTACAATTTGTAAGAAAGAGGTTCTCATGTACTAGATCATGTATGATTTTGATTTTTGACATTATTCATGGTATAATCCCTTTGAAATGATAATACAGGTTACAGATAAATGTTGAGCACGTTTTGGGCGTAACTCTCGTCCTTAATAATACCACACTGTACTGAATAGCGTTTTCCAACACAATTTTCAGTACAACTATAGTCATATATTTGCAGTTCTACAGACATACAGTCGCATATGTCATGTCGGCAGAACTGTTAAAATGTGCATGCCAAATGTAATGTGAACCTACCCTAAAAAATGACAGAATAGAAATATTAAAGGGAATGTTTCACCAGAAAACGACCTATTGTTTAAATCAAGCTTTTATGTTAGACATATTTTTAAAGAATTGTTGATGAATTTTGTTGATGTTCTATTTAATTTCCAATGTAATTGTCTATAATCCTAAAACCTTGCACTGGCTGCTATGCCTATTACTAGGCACCACCCGTTCAGATTACTTTTCAGCAGCCATCTCATTATCATCATAGGCAGGATTACAATCACAGATATTATATATATCAGGATCTACCACAATAAGTGATATCACAGCATGCCTAGAAGACTCTCTCATAGAAAGCAATGAGTCCACTCCTGTCCACTGCGTCTATGGCCCATGGTGGCTGCTGTAAAGCATATCTCTACAGCTCAGGCAAGATGGCCGCCCCTATAATCATGTTCAGAAAATAGAAATTAAAAAAATTTCCAATCAGAAAAAAATAAAAACACAGCGGAATATAGGATATGCGTGGCTATCTGATTTTAACTGGCAGAAAAAAATGATAGGTGACACATTCCCTTTAACAATCTGTCAGAAAAGGCCACCCAGTGACTTAAAGTCCTTGTATATACTGTATATTCCGTTTGCCATTACTTTTACATTATACCCAGACGTACACCAGACAAAGCCCGTACAGTAAGCAGAAGATAATCCAGGCTTTGTGAAGAGTAAAGACTATGGATGGTTTGTGTAATCTCTATTAACATTTTCACTGATGAGCAAGCAGATCTGTATGTTCGAGTTACAGGACGTAACCGGATGCTCTGCTGTCTATTGGTACAAGACGCTGTGACCGTACGGAGACAGAGTATTACAGCTGGCAGACTTACAGATGTTTTTGGTTTACAGCTGATCAGTGGCAGGCTGATCCCATAGCTCTGGCTGAGGAGGTCGCGGTGAGTCACGTTCTCAGGGTTACATACGATGCGTGTGCTCCGGGTCAGCTTGTGCTATAAAACAGATGAACACATTCGGCGATATTTATAAAAAGTAAAAATATTTATTTAAAAAAAGAAATTGGTAAAATTTAGCAGTTTCCTTTTGTTCTCAATGGTGCAAAATTTTACTTGATGTGTACAACATCAGCATGTGCAAAAAGGTATCTCCCATGGAAGCGAACCATCTCGTTGGCGCCACCTATTGGAAGTGGCTCCCTATGAGCCAAGATCTGACAAGTGAATATAGCCAGGCCGGATATCGATCTGTAGACAGCTGTTTCGGGGTTGTCGCCCCTCATCAGGATTCTAGCTGATGCCCTGGAAATGGCTTAGGCACAGTGCTGAATCTCCAGGCTACAGTCCTCATAAGCCTCCTTACCATGGAGAAGTTCCAAAAAGTCTCCATACAGGCCTGGTCTCTTTAAAGAGATTCAGCACCTTGTCTAAGCCAAAATCAGCACCCATCTATGCCAAAAAAGTGATTAAAATGAAATGTAGGTTACGTCTTCATTATCCAGTCCAGAACCACATGTCCAACCTGCTAATAAATGACTAACGGTACCTATGCACAGTACACATGTACACTTGTCTTGGCCAAACATGTGAGGAATTAAGTCGCTTCCAGCGTCTATGAAGGTTTGTGTCCCATGAGAAGGATTAGTCATGCTGAAATTCTACTGCCTGATCCTTCTTTCCTTCATCTGCCACACACGTTCAATGGTAGAAACAAATGTGTGGCACTCACCAAAAAAGGTAATGTCCTTCATGGACAGGGGCAGGAGAGATGACTATTCAGACACCTGGTCCTGTCAATCAGGGGAGGACTACGAAAAAACATAAAAGTGGCCCCATGTTGTAGGTGGGTCCAAATTGACACAAACCAGGGCAAAACAAGTAGGTGGGACCAACACAAGCCACAAGAAGGCAGGGTCAACAGAAGCAGGCGGGGGCAGTAATACCGTAGTGCCCTAGGTGATATAGTTGAGTTCAGGAGGGTTCCTTCAGCTATTGGCCATGTACATAAGTACCTGATGATCCTAGTGTTAATTAAAGGGGTTATCCGAGACTAAAAAATGTCCCCCATCTTCTGGTCCCCTCACACGGAATCTACTAAGGGGAGAAGGAGCTGCAGCGGTGTGGGGAGCCAGGTAAGTAGATTCACTGTGAGGGGCCCGGCATATGGGGGGCATTTTTTAGTCTCAGATAACCCCTTTAATGTTAAGAGCATTAAAGCGGCAATGAGGAGAGCTTGGCCAGTTCCATGGGCATCAGCCCACCAGGAAATTTCCCTGTAGGAGACATGGCCAGTCCGCAACTGCTGTCAATCAAGAAGAGAAAGGCACTGGCAGAGGAAGCAGGAGGAGAAACGGTGCACAGAGTGTCTTGGGCCCGCCCTTGGTGCACTTACCTGCTCATCTGCATATGGATGTACAGCACTTTTTCTCCAGAATGAAGCAACAGATCGCTAAGTAAAAGCTATTATTCAGCGGAGCTAGCCCTACAAGACACTGCGTCTGGTGTAACAGTGAATTTCCTGGTGACAGATTCCCGTTAAGCTGTAGTATTTTCCGCCATGAATCTGTTGCACGTCTTTATTAATGACCCTCTATACGGTCAGACCTGTATTGGAAATCAAGCAGTACAGTGATGTACCGTGAGACATATACACTCACACAGCCACATGTCACTTTCTTACAGAGTGACACAGCCTCCAGGTACATATGCCTTCCTGCCAGACTGGAAAATGTAAGATTTGATTTTTAGTGTTGTGTTATGGATTGTCTTGTAATAAAACGTTTATAAAGCTTGACGCGGACGTGAATGCTATATTTCCTTAAAGAAGCACTCCCACAAAAAAAATGGATGCACTGGCCTGTTAGAAAGGTACATGATGTAAATTGTAGTGAAGGTAGTTTTCTTACTGAAGCCTGTATTTTGAGGTATCTACTCCCTTCTGATCCTCAGCTGTGTCATGTGACAGACACTCTGAATCTCCAACTGACACAGCGTCTTATGTGTGGACAGGAAGTCAGTTTCTCTATTCATTCCTAAGACAGCCTCAGTGTCAATCACAGAGGAATGAATAAGGAAACTGACTTCCTGTCCACACATAAGATGCTGAGTGAGTTATAGACTCAGTGTCGGTTACATGACACATGACACGTGCCAATGTCTGTTTTATTTGTACTGCTCTGTACATTGTATTTGTTTAACAAAAATTTTCTTTTATAAAACCAAATAAACATTTGAATTTGAAAAAAAAAAAAAAAATAGAGACGGCAAAAAAATCATACATATTTTAGGAGAAAAGGGGTTGGACAAAAAGAAAGTTCTTCCACTGTGGCAGATTTATGCCTGATGGCAATTGGTGGACATTTATTAGGACTGGAGGCGCCGGCCTCTCCTAACTTCAGCGCATCCAGCACCAGTTCTAAATGTAAGGCAGCTTCCTTGCTGCCTTAGCGTCCATTCGCATCTGTTACGCAATTCTGCAGAACGGGTGCGGACCCATTCATTTCAATGGGGCCGCAAAAGATGCGGACAACACATTGTGTGCTGTCTGCATCCGTAGTTCCGTTCCGCGTCCCATCAAAAAAGATGCCCTATTCTTGTCCGCAGCCACAGACAAGAATAGGCATTTCTATCATAGTGCCGGCCATGTGTGGTCCACAGAATGCAGAACACACATGGCCGGTGTCCGCGTTTTGAGGATCCGCAATTTGCAGACCGCAAAACACTTGCGGACGTGTGAATGAACCCTTACATTTAGACTATTTTCTACGCCTAAAACAGGCGTAGAACATAATAAATGAGATGGGCCGTCCCCTTCCCTGCCCACAGTTTTAGACCTGATGTGAGCGGGGCGAAGTCGCAGATAGCGGCACAACGGTTAGGTCCATCTGCGCCTGAAATACGCCTAATTTAGGCGTATTTCAGCTTTGTCAATGACCCCCTAAGAGCATACTAGTAGTGCTCAATATGTATGGAGTCCTTCTACAATCCTTGTAGGGAGAATACATTCATACGCAGCATTTCACTGCACAATTAAAAATATTAGATGCAGGACAAACAGGCTTTTTAGATTTTTTGATCTGGGTGTGGCTTTATTTTCAGGTGTTTTCACAAAGGTGTCTCTATAAAGGGAAAAAAATACCAAGAAAAAACTCTGTGTGACTAAAAAAAAAATTACACCCCTAATAAACCCTTGTAAAAAAATTTCCAAGCTGAAAAACATAAAAAAAAAAATCTGTGCCAGTACCCTTATTGCTATATCGAGAACTGAGTGGGGAGTGCGCCCTCCTTCACTTTGGGAGCTCCGTTCTCGATATAGGTGGGACCCGCACCTATAAAACAATGGGGGCATATCCTAGTGAATAACCCTTTAAAGGGGGTTTTCCCACCAAAAAAATCTTTTCATTTTGCATGGAATTAAACATTTTGTATATCCACTGAGTTGTCTAATGAAATGTATCTGCATAGTGCTACCTGCTATTTGTTTTTTCACTTATTTCCATGTCCACCTTGATGAGGTGGTCACACACGCTCAGTTCCATCCTTCAAGTCCAACAATCATATCTTCTGTTGCAATGAGCCGCAGGAGAACAGATCCACCCCTGACACAGGACACACACCCTGATATGTGATAGGGAGAGAGCTGCAGCAGAGAGGAAAACATCCCTGAGCTTCTGCAGAAAGGACACGTCCCCTGAGCTGTCAGCTTGATATAAATCTAGCAGAACAATGAATGGGGAGATCTCTGGATCCCTGTGAGGTACAGGGCTGGTTCTAGCTTTGTTAGAAAGAGATGGTCATGTACTATGTGATGTCTGATTTTCAGTTTTTACATCAATCATGGCATAACCCCTTTAAGGGAATTTCATGTCAAATATGTATATATATAAATATTAAAAAAATCAACTGATATAAAAACCTTATTAAGTTATATGTATATACCATGAATAAAACATGTTTGCTTGTGATATAAATCTTTATTTTGGGTGAGGAAAAAAAATCAATTCGCTAAATGCAAACCTTAAAAATGAGTTTAGATTTTCAAAATGAAGAAAAAGCAGCGCGGTCAAATAATCAACGTCGACTGTCACGCACGGCGCAGCTGCTGATAGTGGCCCGGGCCTAATCATGGCATTTCACAAGCAGGATCTTGCTTTTATTATGCTGACTGAGGTTTACCTTGTTTGAAGGATAGAAGGTGGCAAATTATAGGTGGCAATTTCCCAGCTGGAGCCCCCGACTAGTTAATAATATCGCGGCTCCTGCCTGCATGCCATGCACAAGGAACAGCTGGTAAAGCAGCACTCTCACTCCATTAAGAAATGAGGTGCGCACGTTCTGTCACAGGATATGGATTTTTAAGCAGGTGCTGGAGGTTTGCTGCTGCAGGGCCAGGGTAAGCAGTATTATGCCCAAGGGAGGTGTAGGTTATTATAGCAGACGCCGAACTGACATTATATATGCTGTGTTCTGGAATATGTTTGGTTTCTATAAGTGATAGCAAAGACTACATGACATAAGTGGCTATATAATACCGTGTTTCCCCGAAAATAAGACAGGGTCTTATTTCTTTTTTTTTTCTCCGGAAAAAGAGTTAGGGCTTATTATTGCTGTAGGTCTTATTTTTGCCCCCACTGAACATATATGTCATTTTTGGCCCCTCTGAATAATAAAAATATAGTTACCTACACTCTGCTCCGGACTTCTTCTTCTCTCCCAGTCCTGTCATCCGGTGTGTGCTGCATCATCCCGTCAACCAGCGTGATCCCACGAGACCCTGAGGTCTGTAAGATCGGTAGGCCTCGTGGGATCATCACTTGCAGGGCTGCGGGAAATTCCCCCTCCTCCCCCCCGGACCGTAACACTATTCTCAGTGTATCCTCAATATACCTAGGGCTTACTTTTGGAGTAGGGCTTATATTTTAAGCCTACTCCAAAAACCAGGCAAAATAGCACTAGGGCTTATTATCAGGGTAGGTCTTATTTTCGGGGAAATACGGTAGTGATAGCTGGAAGTAATGGTAATAATTCATATTAATACATGTATAGGGATATTTACTAGAACTGCAGCTGCAATTACTCCCATCATTAGGAATTCACGTCCTACTAAGGTCTTAGGCTAAATTCACACGTCCGTGGAGCACGGTCCGGAGATGGTCCATGAAAACCCGGACTGTGATCCTTCTAAGGGCAGGAATGCAGGGCGTCATTGGTTGCTATGACGCCGTGCACTTCCTGAGGCCGCCGCTGTACAGTGATACACTGTACACACTCGTATAGAGTGTATTGCTGTACAGCGGCGGCCTCAGGAAGCGCACAGCGTCATAGTAACCAATAACGCCATGTGCTCCTGCCCTCAGAAGGAGCACAGTCCGGGATTTCACGGACCGTGATCCATGGACGTGTGAATTTAGCCTTATTCACAGGAGCTCCGCTCCTGGTTTTGGCTCACAATCACCGATGGAAACCACTGACCAAACACTGATGTGTGAATAAAGTCTAAGGGAATGGGCAGATGTTGCAAAGTCCATGTGTGGCCAAACATACAGTGACCAAAGCAAAGAAAAAGGGGGCCAGTCAGCACATCCCAATGCGCAGGTGCACGCTGTCGTGGCTAGAAACACAAAGGAAAAGAATACAGTGCAACAGCAAACAAAATGCCTTAGTAATAGAAAATATTCTGGTGCTAATGCTACACTTATTTAGTAAATTTGAGATTTATTTGGTTTGCAGAGTGCTGTTGCATTGTACTCTTTTCCTTTGTGTATCTAGCCATGGCAGTCTTGATAGTCTTGAGATTTCATTGTACACTGTACAGATTCAAGACACCCTGTGCAGATGCAGCAAACCAGACCCAAAACATGACCAAGCCTCCTCCATGTTTCACAGTAGGTACAATGTTCTTTCCTTTCTATGCTTCAGGTTTGCATCGGTGAAAATAGAGCTGATGTGACTCTGGGCCAGAGCAGAAGGTGGCTTATGGAGGGGGGTCCCAAGGTAGGACAACTTCTTTAATGGGAGTCTTCCACCCGTTTTTCACCTATATAACTAACAGCAGTGCCCCACAGAAGATTGCAGACACATCCCAGACATTCCTGTGTGCACTGTGTGTGTGTATTACATGTCACATCCCAGACATACCTGTGTGCACTGTGTGTATTATATGTCACATCCCAGACATACCTGTGTGCACTGTGTCTGTATTATATGTCACATCCCAGACATACCTGTGTGCACTGTGTCTGTATTACATGTCACATCCCAGACATACCTGTGTGCACTGTGTGTGTATTACATGTCACATCCCAGACATACCTGTGTGCACTGTGTGTGTGTATTATATGTCACATCCCAGACATACCTGTGTGCACTGTGTCTGTATTATATGTCACATCCCAGACATACCTGTGTGCACTGTGTCTGTATTACATGTCACATCCCAGACATACCTGTGTGCACTGTGTGTGTGTATTACATGTCACATCCCAGACATACCTGTGTGCACTGTGTGTGTGTATTACATGTCACATCCCAGACATACCTGTGTGCCACTGTGTGTCTGTATTACATGTCACATCCCAGACATACCTGTGTGCACTGTGTGTCTGTATTACATGTCACATCCCAGACATACCTGTGTGCACTGTGTGTCTGTATTACATGTCACATCCCAGACATACCTGTGTGCACTGTGTGTCTGTATTACATGTCACATCCCAGACATACCTGTGTGCACTGTGTTGTATTACATGTCACATCCCAGACATACCTGTGTGCACTGTGTGTCTGTATTACATGTCACATCCCAGACATACCTGTGTGCACTGTGTGTCTGTATTACATGTCACATCCCAGACATACCTGTGTGCACTGTGTGTCTGTATTACATGTCACATCCCAGACATACCTGTGTGCACTGTGTGTCTGTATTACATGTCACATCCCAGACATACCTGTGTGCACTGTGTGTGTGTATTACATGTCACATCCCAGACATACCTGTGTGCACTGTGTGTGTATTACATGTCACATCCCAGACATACCGGTGTGCACTGTGTCTGTATTACATGTCACATCCCAGACATACCTGTGTGCACTGTGTGTCTGTATTACATGTCACATCCCAGACATACCGGTGTGCACTGTGTCTGTATTACATGTCACATCCCAGACATACCTGTGTGCACTGTGTGTCTGTATTACATGTTCAGGAAAAGCACTTTTATTCTGCTGGAAAACAGCTCCCAAGTGCCCGGCTGAAAGTGAAAGTAAAAACTGCTTTCTCTCCAGACTCGATTTCTAACAGCTATATCTTATGATATAGTGAATATAATGCTGTGATTTTGGTATCATTTGGCAGCTTGGAATGTCAGCTTTCATAGAAGGTCAGAACCTATCTGCTACCAATCCTAAGATATGAGCAGCTAAAGCAGCCCTCCCCTCTTCAGTCTGGTTTGCTTTGGGCACTTGCAGCAGCAGAGCTGGGCACTTGGGAGCCGTTTTCCAGCAGAATAAAAGTGCTTTTCCTGGACATGTAATACAGACACACAGTGCACACAGGTATGTCTGGGGTGTGACATGTAATACAGACACACAGTGCACACAGGTATGTCTGGGATGTGACATGTAATACAGACACAAAGTGCACACAGGTATGTCTGGGATGTGACATGTAATACAGACTCACAGTGCACACAGGTATGTCTGGGATGTGACATGTAATACAGACACACAGTGCACACAGGTATGTCTGGGATGTGACATGTAATACAGACACACAGTGCACACAGGTATGTCTGGGATGTGACATGTAATACAGACACACAGTGCACACAGGTATGTCTGGGATGTGACATGTAATACAGACACACAGTGCACACAGGTATGTCTGGGATGTGACATGTAATACACACACACAGTGCACACAGGTATGTCTGGGATGTGTCTGCAATCTTCTGTGGGGCAGTGCTCTTAGTTATGTTGATGAAAAACAGGTGAAATACTCCCTTTAATTTTTGCGGTCACTGGTGGACGTGGCTTGGCTGCAGAGAATGTTAGTTTAAGAGGAAGGTGGGTGGAGAAACAACCATTTTTCTATGATAAGATATATTACAAAATTTCTTACATTCACCTGTACTGTTCATTTATGCAATGTTTGTTGTTTGCAAGTTAATAGTCCCCTCTGTGCCAGATTTATAATTACAACCACAAATAGATGATTTACATGACTTGAATGGATTGCTAGGCTCACCTGCTGTCCCGGTGATGTATGTCTTGCTTGAGCATTTGGTCTAGTATCTTGTACATCTGGCACCAATGGTTTCTGGTTGAGTTTTGCAGCTTCAAGTTGAGGAGCCCTGTATAATAAATGAGCGCCGTTTCTGTGTTATCCAATGTGACATTACATTACTTGTCGCTTGCTGGATGTACCATGACATGATGGCAGATCGCAAGCATTCTGGATTGTCTCTTCACAACACAGTTCTTACAGGTTAAGGTGAATTTCTCATAGAATTGAAATAAAAACTAGAGGTGTGGTTCTTTTTCACAAAGTCAATGATTTTGCATGAATAAATATCCGATATGACGAATCAAGGTTTTTTTTTGCTTGGGGATGGGAGGGGGGGTCGATGTTATAATTAAAGAACACATACTCATTGGTTAGGGCTCATTCAGGTAAGTGATTTCCACATCCATAAGTTGTGTGAGTGTAGAACAGATATCACACGGACTTAACACAATATTTTCATCATGGACCATCGGCCCTATTTTGGTCTTATTTTCTCACTCATTCAATTCAGATGACATACTGGTGACAAAGGGACGAAAGACATGGACAAACGGAATTGAGTCGAAGCCAAAACAGATTCAGTTTTCATTGTTCGTCTGAATGAGCCCTTAAAGGGGTATTCCCATCTCACAAATGTAGTTTGTGTAGTTAGATATAGCCATACCAATATTATTACTAATAGAATGTATTTATATAAAATGTACCGTTTAGAAGATTTCCCTATTTGTATTTCCATTGTCCCACACACATCAGTCAGGCCGTTGCCCCTGGTTACGACCACCGCGGCCGTGTAGTAGTGGTGGTCGGCTTGCTCTGTTCAAACCCGCTCTGAGGTAACTGCTGTATTGTGAACACACATTGCATGAGCATGCGGAGACACATCTTAGGGTTGTAGCATTTTTGTCTGCGCTTCCAAAACGCAGAGAAACGGATCCTGTTCCAAGATCAATTCATCTCTATGGAGTAGGATCCGTTTATAAAGTCTGCGTTTTGGAGGGATCCGGACCAAATGTGGACATTTATACCTGGAGGTGTGGCAACTCCAGGTTGAATGTGCCTTGATTTGACTAATGGGCAACATTTAGGTGCACCTTTGCAGCCTGGGTCACATGACGTCAGGCAGTGGCGTAACTACAACTGACCGGGCCCCACAGCAAATTTTAGACGGGGGCCCCCCCTCAGCAACTTTTTTGCAACCCCCAACTCACGCATCCCCCACTCCTGTGGCTGGTCAAAACTGTTCTCTCAGACGAGGCCCAGCAGCCGCTCCGTCCGTTTTCTACACGTATATAATGTCATTGTATAATACTGTTGAGGGGGGCCTGACAAAATCTTTTAGTATTCCTCCTGAGGGGGCCCCTTGTGAGTCTGGGCCCCAAAGCAGCCGCTTCCCCTGCTTCCCCTATTGCTACGCCCCTGATGTCAGGGTTAAAGAAGAACTCCCGACAAAAATTTTATTCCATGTCCTGCTAGAAATGTACATGATATAATCTGTAGTGAATGTCATTTTCTTACCAGTGTCTGAATTTTTGACTTCACTATCATCCTGAAGTTATCTGTGTCATGTGACCAGCAATTAGACCCACCAACTCACAAATAGACTTTGTGTGGACAGGAAGTCTAATTCTCTATGTATTCCTATGAGACTGAAAGTGAGGCTCCCATAGGAATGAATAGAGCAGTTACTGGCTTTCTGTCCTGGGTCAGTTGGAGGTCAGGGAGTTGGTCACATGACCCAGCTACAATAAGAAGAGAGGTTTTTACTCACAGAAACAGTCACTGATAAGAAAATGACAATCACTACAGATTAGATCATGCACCTTTCTAACAGGTCAGAGAATAAAAATTTTTGCGGGAGTTCTTCTTTAAGAGGGACTCACAGCCTCCACCCCCCTCCCATCGTATGTGTGATTTCACGCTGGAGGTAACTGGGAGCTGGTTGCTGTGTGTCTGACTTGATGCCCCTATCTGTAATTACTTATATCATAGTAGGGTGAGCGTTAGGTCCCGTGCCACTTTAGATACCTTGACGGGGTGCTCGGGCTCCGGTATGTTCTTGATATAAGAATATATTGGTGAAAGCCTCATTTTAACATCAGTGTGAGGGTTAGCCATATATTGTCAATTGCATTCACCGTTGTAGTGCACCATTTTCTGTGAATTTTTGATACATTTCCAGGAGGAATAATAGAGGAATGCCAGAAGTCAGAGCTCTAAGAAAAGATGCCTCAGAATGGTTATTTCATGGGCAATACAGGCATTTACTAAAACAGGCATGTCAATAGAACTTAAAGGGGTTCTCTGGGAATTTAGAAAATGAAAATACTTAAATAAGGCTGTATTATAAGTATATTCTCAATTACCTTTCATTAGTTATAATGGCTCGTTTTGTCTGGGGATCAATCAGTAAGAGAAATAAAATGGCTGCCATCCTATTAGTGCACACAAAACCTGTCCTAATCACACAGCAGGATAAGTTACTTCACAACACTGAGCTAAAGAGCTGCCTCATCCTCCTTTGTGCTCTGCTTGTCAGGGATTATGATCCTGAATACAGATAATAAGATCTTCACCTGAATCTCTGGGGAATTTAGTTCATACGGAGACCGGAGTACAGAGTGGACGGACAGGACAGACTGTGGTAATGGAGGCTGCATACAAGTTTGTGTTGTGAAGTAACTTGTCCTCCTGTGTGATTAGGACAGGTTTTGTGTGTACTAATAAGACAGCGCCCATTTTGTTTCTCCTAATGATTGCTCCCCAGACAAAACAGGTCATTATAACTAATGAAAGTATTTGAGTATATATAGTTATAATGAAGTAATATTTAAGTATCTTCATTTTCTGCTAATTCCCAGAGAACCCCTTTAATAGGGTATTCCTGTTCTAATAAGTTACCCCCTATTCACTGGAGAGGAGATAACTGTTATATGGGTTATGGGTCCAACTGCTGAAAGCCCCACCAATCATGAGGATGGGGGTCCATCATCACCCTGTACGAATGGAGAGGTAGTCGAGCATGCGTGTTGCCACTCCATTCATCTCTATGGAGCTATCTTCTGCAGTCTCATACAATTTGAATGAAATGACTATATGCATGCTCGTCCCCCAGACCCCCACAGATCAAATAGTTGTCCCTTATACGGTGCATAGGTGATAACTTTTTGAAGCCAGAATACCCCTTTAACTTACTTCTGGAAGGTCACAATGCTACCACTACTGATTGCAAATAGTTGGGGGCAGGGGAAGGTCACTGTTTTGTACTCTGAACTCCATCCACCGATGGAAGATGTCAGGGGAGAGAAGGATCAGACATGTTGAATTTCAACATGCCTGATCCTTGTGTTCTCTGGTAGATAAGCCACGTCTTGCAGCAGCTTTCTCCCATTCACAACACATGCAAGCTCGGCCAAGCATTTATGTGTACGGGGGACATTGGAGACATGGCTCTCGGATGATCTCTTGTTTGGCCAGCATTTACCTCAAGTATAGGGCAGCTTTAGGTTTTGTTCACTAGAGAGGATCATTCCAGCACCTATGTGCCCATGAGGGGAGGGCGCACTCACCATTTATAGACATGTGGTGTATACTTCTCCTTATTGTCCTGCACAATGGTCATTGGGCTGCAGCTGATGTAATTCAGGTAGTCCTGGGTGTGCTTCTGTCAGACAACATTGTGAAGGTGGAGTTAGTTGTATCCCAGTCACAGAACATCCTCTATACTGCACATTTACAGGAGCTACCACTACAGGCATAAAGGGCATCTGTCAGCAGTTTTGCACCTATGACACTGGTTGACCTGTTAAATGTGCACTCGGCAGCTGAAGACATCGGTGTTGGTCCCATGTTCATATGTGCCTGCATTACTGAGAATAATTAAGTTTTAATATATGCAAATGAGCCTCTAGGAGCAATGGGGGCGTTGCCATTACACTTAAAGGCTCTGCTCTGTCTGCAACCCTCTGCACTTGGATTGACAGGGCCAGGCAGTGTAAATGTCATCACGTCTGGCCCTCACTTCTACTAAAGTTTCGTGCTGCTCCGTGCGCTGAGCCTCTAGGTGTAATGGCAACGCCCCCGTTGCTCCTAGAGGCTCATTTGCATATATTAAAACATCATTTTTCTTAGGAACGCAGGCACATATGAACATGGGACGAACACAGATGTCTTCAGCTGCCAAGTGCACATGTAACAAGTCAGCCAGTGTCATAGGTACAAATCTGCTGACAGATGCCCTTTAACAATATAATTTCTTCTAAGTGTAATAAATTAGTAATTAACGCTCGTCCACTCTATCACGAGCAGTTGTGCTGTTTCATTTCTTCCCACTTTTCAGGACCTCTGGTGCAGCCAGTGAATAGAGCAGTTATTGTTTGTACTGAGAATCGGATCTGACCACTTTCCGCTCATATACTGTAGGAGGCAGAGCCCTGACACACTGACACAAGCTCTGCATCTGTGTGAGCAGCATCTTTTCAAGACAGGTTTTCCTCGAAGTCTGGAAACATATATGCAGTTTTTTTTAAGCCAACATGAAAAATGGAACCTGCAGGTAATTCAAGTCTTTCCTTCATATTTCTCATTCTGATTGAATCTCATCTGGACTTTGGTTCAAACACTGCATGTGTTATTCCAGCCTTAAAGGGCAGTCATCAGGAAACTCACAATACCTTGTAGTGCACCCTTGCTTCTCCTGCGTCCTCTGCAAGCCCCCTCCCTCTCTTTCTTGACTTATAGGACCAGGTGACATCACTATGAAGGACCCTGGCCCTGTCAATCAAGAAGGGTAGGGGGGAAGCAGGAGGAGCAATGGTGCCCAGAGTGAGTTGGGCCCGCCCTCAGTGCACTTAAAGGGTTTGTCTCACTTCAATAAGTGGCATTTATCATGTAGAAAAAGTTAATACAAGGCACTTACTAATGTATTGTTATTGTCCATATTGCTTCCTTTGCTGGCTGGATTCATTTTCCTATCACATTATACACTGCTTGTTTCCATGGTTACAGACCGCCCTGCAATCCATCAGTGGTGATCGTGCTTGCGCAATATAGGAAAAAGCACTAGCCTATGAGCTCCTATGGTCCTGGCCACCAGAGAGACTGATGCTTTTTCCTATAGTGTGCAAGAACGACCACCACTGATGGATTGCAATGGGGGCATATTACTAGGATATGCCCCCATTGTCTGATAGTTGCGGGCCCCACCTCTGGGATCTGCACCTACACTGAGAACGGAGTAGGGAAGGTTGCGGAAGGCGCCCTCCATTCATTTCTATGGAGCCGCCGAAAGCACTGGCTCAGCTATTTCCAGCCACCCCAAAGAAATGAATGGGAGCGGGCGGTGGCTGCGCAAGCGCGGTGCGTTACTATCAACATGTATGGGGAGAGCCCTTGATGGTGGCCAGACCCTGGGTCCTTCAGCCACCACTCTCCCCGCTCCATTCTCGGCCAACACAATAGGGGCATATAATAGAGATATTCCCCCATTGTCTGAGATGGGAATACCCCTTTAAGGTAGGTCATCAATGCTACAGCAGATGGGGTTGTACTCTCAGGACTCTCACCGATCAGCTGTTTGATGGGACTGTGGCACTCTGGTGATCTCTGCAGCCTCTTCATATTTTACAAGCTCCGTACACTTAGAACACCATACACATAGAAGTACCTGTCCTGGGTACTACAGCATCATCACATCCACTTGCAAAGAGGAGTGCTGCAATACCCAGCACAGGCGCTTTGATATGTAGTATATGCTGGAGCACTGCAATATATGCAGAGGCTGCAGGGATCACCAGAGTGCCACAGTCCCATCAAACAGCTGGGAGTGCCACGACTCGGTCCCCTACCAGTCTAATACTGATAGTCTGCTCTTAAGACAAGTAATCAATATTAAATTCCCAGATAACTGTTTTAAGTCATGGACAGATTTAAGTCCAGTAAAACCAGTAAGATTTCATGATTCTCTTACCTTTAATCCCAGTTCGGTCCTTTGAATAGCAGTCTCCAGGTCCTGCACATCCACAATAACGCCATTCTCTTGACTTGTGCGCACCAGTTTCTTCTTTAAGTGTTCCAAGTCATTCTGAACCTGTACACACAAGAATCAGCTTTATCAGATGTGGACCATCTATATTTCCATATTACAGCAGAAGATATGGTGACAGATACCTGGACCTATGGTAAACTGTACAAAGGTGGCAACACATATTTTTTGTCACATGACTACAAATATAAAGTAGCATTACTGAGTCTCAGCAGATCATATTAATGTATCCATATAACTTAAAGAAGAACTCCCGACAAAAATTTTATTCCATGTCCTGCTAGAAATGTACATGATATAATCTGTAGTGAATGTCATTTTCTTACCAGTGTCTGCATTTTTGACTTATATCATCCTGAAGTTTCTTATCTGTGTCATGTGACCAGCAATTAGACCCACCAACTCACACATAGACTAATGTGTGGACAGGAAGTCTAATTCTCTATGTATTCCTATGAGACTGAAAGTGAGGCTTCCATAGGAATGAATAGAGCAGTGACTGGCTTTCTGTCCTGGGTCAGTTGGAGGTCAGGGAGTTGGTCACATGACCCAGCTACAATAAGAAGAGAGGTTTTTACTCACAGAAACAGTCACTGATAAGAAAATGACAATCACTACAGATTATATCATGCACCTTTCTAATCATCTAGTCATAATAGCAGGACTGCTGGACCAGTGAATAAGGAGCAGTTGGGGATGGGGCAGCGGGGATACCGCTGCCATGATGAGGGTACTTGGTCTGTACAATGTTTAGGTAGGTAGTACATGACAAGGTAAGGCCAGGTTCACATCACCATTTAGGTGAAATTTTAACAAATGGCGCCTTTATTTTGAGCATCCGCTGTGCTCAATTTGCATCCGTTTTTTTTTCAGTTCTGTCAGAGATCCGTTATTTTAGACGACAGAAAAAGTCCTGCAGGATGCTCAAAATAAAGGATTGTTTTTTTATTTTTTTTATTTTTTATTTTTTGCATTTTTCTGATAAGAACAACGGAAAACTAAACAGCGATGTGAACCCGGCCTAACATCCACATGGACACCAGGACCCAGGTTTTCCCAGCAGATCATTGCCCACAGCAGCACCACTGCCTCCACTGGCCTGCTTCCTTCCTATAGAACAGGGGTGCACAACGTTTTCTGGTTGGGGGCCACATTGTCAGACTAAAGGAATCCCAAGGGCCGAAAATAAAAGTTTAGGGAGTATTTCCAACTGAAATGCTGTATTTATGGCGTATTGTATATACTATAAATGTCTCTTTACACCTCTAGGATTCCCATCTAATGGGAGAATACATAAAAAATGCATGGGAACAGCCACAAGACATAGACATACATGTCTGTCACCAGATGGTTGGAGGCCACACAGAATGATATCGAGGGCCGCATGTGGCCCCCAGGCCTCAGGTTGTGCAGCCCTGCTATAGGGCAGGTGCCATCTCTTCCCCAGGCTCACACACCCAGCCGTCCAACGTGACTCCTCAGACCAGGCCACCTTCTCACATTGCTCCATGGTCCAGTTCTGACACTCATGTGCTCATGGACAGTGCTTTTGGTAGGAGCACAGGGTTCAGCATGAGCTATCGGACTGCTCGGCACCACACTAGCTGCCATGTAGATCTGTGTGCTCCAGTTCTTCTGTCTAGTCCTCATTGCCCATGTGCATCAATGAGCCTTGGGTGTCCACCACCCTGTCTTAAGTTCATCGGTTATCCGTCCTGGGGCTTGCACTTTTGGTAGGCACTAACCATCGCACACCAGGAATACACCACAAGACCTGCCATTCTGGAGACTTTGCGAACCAGTCACCTAACACAGTCCGGTCCTTGTCAGAGTCCCTCGGATGGTTTTGACTGCCCATTTTCCTGTTTCCAACGCTTCAATTTCAAGAACCACCTGTTCTTTTGCTAATATATCCCATCACTTATCATACGTATATACCTGTCCACAGTGGCGTACATAGAGAAGTAACATAGTAACATAGTTTACAAGGCCGAAAAAAAGACATCTGTCCATCCAGTTCGGCCTGTTTTCCTATAAGTTGATCCAGAGGAAGGCAAAAAAAACCCTGTGAGGTAGAAGCCAATTTTCCCCACTTTAGGGAAAAAAATTCCTTCCCGACTCCAGTCAGGCAATCAGAATAACTCCCTGGATCAACGACCCCTCTCTAGTAACTATAACCTGTAATATTATTACCCTCCAGAAATACATCCAGGCCCTTCTTGAACTCTCTTAGTGAACTTACCATCACCACCTCCTCAGGCAGAGAGTTCCACAGTCACTGCTCTTACCGTAAAGAATCCTCTTCTATGTTTATGTACAAACCTTCTTTCCTCCAGACGCAGAGGATGTCTCCTCGTCACAGTCACAGTTCTGGGGATAAATAGATCGTGGGAGAGATCTGTACTGACCTCTGATATATTTATACATAGTTATTAGATCTCCCCGCAGTCGTCTTTTTTCTAAAGTGAATAAGCCAAATTTTGATAATCTTTCTGGGTACTGTAGTCCACCCATTCCAGTTATTACTTTAGTTGCCCTCCTCTGAACCCTCTCCAGCTCTGCTATGTCTGCCTTGTTCACAGGAGCCCAGAACTGTACACAGTCCTCCATGTGTGGTCTGACTAGTGATTTGTAAAGTGGCAGGACTATGTTCTCATCACGGGCATCTATGCCCCTTTTGATGCAACCCATTATCTTATTGGCCTTGGCACCAGCTGTCTGACACTGGTTTCTACAGCTTAGATTTCTGTTCACTAAAATTCCTAGGTCCTTTTCTATGTCAGAGTTACCCAATATTTTACCATTTAGTATGTACTGGTGACTTGCATTATTCCTTCCCATATGCATAACTTTACATTTGTCAGTGTTAAACCTCATCTGCCACTTCTCTGCCCAAGCCTCCAGTCTATCCAGATCCTGCTGTAGCAGTGTACTGTCCTCTTCTGTGTTAATTACTTTACACAGTTTAGTGTCATCTGCAAAAATTGATATTTTACTGTGCAAGCCTTCTACAAGATCATTAATAAATATATTGAAGAGAATAGGGCCCAATACTGACCCCTGTGGTACCCCACTAGTGACAGTGACCCAATCTGAGTATGTACCGTTAATAACCACCCTCTGTTTTCTATCACTGAGCCAGTTACTTACCCACATACAGACATTTTCTCCCAGGCCAAGCATTCTCATCTTATATACTAACCTTTTATGTGGTACAGTAAGTTGCCATAGCAAGGATCTGACCAGGCCCCCCCCACACAGGACAGAAGGGTTCCTGCCTAAACCCTTTTCAATTACCCTGGGGCCATTTTTCCACTGCCTGACCAAGTTTTCATCCCCAGTAGAAGAGGAGATGATCCCAACTAAGACTGGGCCCCATAGCAGTCGCATGGTCTGCCGCTATGGTAGTTATACCCCTGCCTGTCCGTGAACATGACAAATATAGGGCACGCTTGTGAGGTCCATTGACCATGGAACATGGACAGCACGCGTCCGTCAGTCACTGACGTGTGAATAAGGCCTGTCTGTTTATGTAAAAGCAAACAAGGACTACAAGTAGCAGCACACTGCCATGCGCAAAGACACATGCAAACACTTGAAACATGAATAAATGTAAACTGCATTACTGCTATACTAAGTATCTCAATACCGGAATTAGACGGATCCGTTTTCACTTTGCACATCATGATACATCCGTTCTGTTAGGATGCGGTTGTGTGAAATCAAACTAGAAAAAAACGGATCAGTCATTAAAAACATTGAAAATCAATGGGTGACTGATTTGCTTTCTTAGGCTCATTAAAAAAAAAAAAATGGATCCATGAGCATTGACTTACATTGTTTTCAGTGACTGATCCGTTTTATTCTGTTTTTATGACCGAATACAAATGGAGTAACAATGGATCTCTTTCCATTCAGATGCATGAGGACTAAATTGAAAAATTTTTTTCCGGTATTGAAATCTTCTGCCAGATATTAAAGGGTTTTTTTTTTCCGGGATAGGTCATCAGTATCTGATCGGTGGGGGTCCAACCCGGGATGTGAATGCGACTGAGCGTGATACCAAGCACAGCTGCTGTACAATGTACAGGAGCGCCCGTACCTTCTCAAACAGCTGACTGGCGGGGGTCCCAGGTGTTGGACCCCCACCGATCAGATACTGGTGACCTATCCTGAGGATAGGTCATCAGTAGTAAAATCCTGGAAAACCCCTTTAATACCGGAAAACAACAACGCAAGTGTGAAAGTAGCCTTACTTTATATGGAAATTAGAAGCTCTTTGCGCACATTTTTGATCAAAATTGTGTCAGGCCCATCTACCAACGGCAAGGTGGCTTCCAACAGATGGGACCTACACTGTCAGACTTGTCTCTCCTGGTTGTTTGGCCCACAAAATGCAGGGCAAGGTAGAATCCAGCTATATTAGGGCGTATTCACACACGGCACATTTTGTTGTGAATGAAAATCATTTCCATTCACCTCAATGGGGTTTGCAGAAACCCATGTGCTTCCCGTCCAAACAGCAGGGCGGATTGGCCATAGACCTTACAGGGAAATTTCCCGGTAGGCCGATGCACATGGGGCCTGCCAGTAGAAGTTTTTGGGATATATTTTGTGCTGCTGGCTGTATTTTATGATGGACTGTGGTATTTTGCTCTGTTGGGGTGATATAATATAACACGATATGGTATTGCTGGCCCTGCCTTCCATCAATTTGGACACAACTACAAAACGGGACCACTAAGGCCCCTTTCACACGGACGAGATTTCTGCGCGGGTGCAATGCGTGATGCGAACGCATTGCACCCGCACTGAATCCTGACCCATTCATTTCAATGTGGTTTTCACATGAGCGATGTTTTTCACGCATCAGTTCGCCGTTGTGTGAAAATCGCAGCATGTTCTATATTCTGTGTTTTTCACGCAGCCCTGGTCCCATTGAAGTGAATGGGTCTGCGCGCGGATGCAATGTGTGATTCACTGATGGTTGCTAAGAGATGTTGTTTGTAAACATTCAGTTTTTATCACGCGCGTGAAAAACGCATCAAAACGCTTTGCACCCGCGTGGAAAAAACTGAACGATCGTACGCTTGCGTGCAGATTTTCCGGAACACACCCTGAACGCATCCGGACTGAATCTGTGACGCTCGTGTGAAAGAGGCCTAAGGGCCCTGTTTTGTTATGGGTCAATTATTGTCAGAGCTTGGGGCCACTGGAAAACCCTCTGGTGGACCAGTCCAACTCTCTATCTATCTATCTATCTATCTATCTACAGTATCTATCTAATATGTATTCATCTATGATCTATCTATCTCTATGTATCCATGTAGAAACAGTAGGTACAGTAAGTATTTCTTATATCTTCACACAAGGTAATATAATATAACGCCACACTGTGCCCGGTTTGGTACCTGAACCAGAAGGCGGCCCACAGGGTCAGCGCCCCCCGATACTCCAGCCATGCCGCAGCCCCGCGATTAGGTCCTTTCTCCGCTTCTTCTGCTGCCATGACGACGAGACGCGCTCCGGACCACATCATTTTAGAACAGGGGGAGAAGGATTGTTCCATCCAGCTTCACACAGGAGGAGTAGGGCGGAAGTGCTGCAGTTGCCATGAGGAAGTTGGTCTGTTGCCATGCGGAAGTAGGCCAGGCAGTAGTACGGAAGAGGCAGCGGTCTAGTCATGGCCTCTGTCCCTTGTGTGCTTCTCACCAGCTGTGCTACTGGATTTAACGAGGAAGACCTGGTTGCACGTAAGACTGCATGTACTGTGTGTATGTGACGTGCCGGCAGCCATGTACAGTGTGCAGGAGCTGTAGATGTACGGAGTGGTGTGAGGAGTGACAGATACGCCACCATTATTACTCAGTGAGAATCTGCAGAGTAAGGAGAGGGCCCAGAGAATGGGGGCGCAGCTGGGCCCTAAGGGTCCCTCCGATCCATATGAGGAGACCAGTACTGTACAAGATAGGTGGGGCCCATTGGAGCCCAAGAGCCAGGTTAAAGGGGTTGTCCAGCTTTTGACAGTCATGGTCTGTCCTCGGGATAGGCCATCACTAGCTGATTGGTGGGGTCTGACACCGGGCACCCTCTGCTGGTCAGCTGTTCTGTGTAGCTGCATTGCCTAATGTCAGCACTAGAGCTGCAGATCCCGGTCAGCATTGTAGTGGAGTCCTTCCCATTGACCAGTGGCAGTAGCACTGTACCACAATTTTTGGTGCTGTCTAGTTCCGGCTGATCGGCAGGGGTGCAGGGCGTCACACCCCCACCTATCAGCTAGTGATGAGGATAGGACATCACTTAGTAAAAGCTGGACCACCCCTTTAACTCTCTGATGAGCTGTCCACCACTCATTACACCTTCAGATACTTCGCAGAGCGATGATGATGCAGCTCTTACAATTTTTAAAGTCACTTTTGCAGAAATCGGCAACTGTCTCACCACATTGGTTATGGGCACTTCGGCTTGAGATGTTACTCCATTTTCTTCACTCCTTTTATGGAGAAAGATTGACAATTTGAGCAACTTAAAAAAAAAAAAATAAAAGTCTGGCTTAAAGTGTCAGTGAACTTTTAAAAAACTTTTGTTATAGTGACATATCAAAGGTGATTTGATTGGTGGGGGTCTGGGTGCGGAGCCCCCACTGATTTCTAGAATGAGGAGAGAGAAGCGCTGATTAGGGATGAGCGAACTTCTGTTTGCAAGTTCGGCGTACAAGGTTTGGGATATCTAAGAATTCCATTTTGGATTCCGCTACCACGGACCGTATAAGTTATAGCGGAATCCATAACAAAATTCTTAGATAACCTGAACCCGAAGATGGAATGGATATGACCCATAGACTTTCTATTGAGCCCGTCTCCTGCAGTGTGGAGAGTGTGCTCCTTGTGAGTGTCTTCTGTCCTTGTTCTAGTGTTCTCAGCACTCGGATGTCCACGATCAAATCCTTTGATAACTCGCTATGACATATTGAAAGTTTTTTAAAAGTTGAGTGACACTTTAAATCAGCCTGATAGGCTCACCACACCTCTTTAAAACTGGAGTAAGTGGTGTTGCACAACGTTGCAAAGTTTTTTTTTTTACAAATAGGGACAAACAATCGATTCAATTTAAAAAAAAAAAAAAAATTTCTTGAGTGCAGGGCTTGATAAAAGTCCCCCATGTTTGCTTCCTTTCTCTCTCTCTTTGGAGGCTGATGCTCAAAGTACTGAACCTTGTCATCAGTTATGTGCGGCTCAGGCATTAAAAGGGTTTTCTGAGATATTTTTACTGATTACCTGTCCTCTGGATAGGTCGTCAGTATATGATCGATGGTAGTCCGACATCCAGGACCCTTGCTGATCAGCTGTTTGAGAAGGCATCGGCATTTGCAGGAGCGCCACAGCCTTCTCCGCGCTCACCAAGCACAGAGCCGTACATTGTATAGCAGCTCAGCCCCATTCACTTCTATGGGGCTGAGCTGTGTCTAGGTCATGTGACCCATGAATGTGATGAAGTAAAGCTGCAAGAAGGCCGCAGCACTACTGCAAGAGCCGGTGCCTTCTCAGACAGCTGATCGGCGGGGGTCCCAGGTATCAGACCCCCACCGATCAGATACTGAAGACCTATCCTGAGGCAGGGTCATCAGAAAAATATCTCGGAATAAAACCCCTTTAAAGATCTCTTCAGACAGAACTTAAATACAGTGCCTTGTGAAAGTATTCGGCCCCCTGAAACTTTTTATTGTGATTACAGCTGCAAGTCGCTTGGGGTATGTCTCTATCAGTTTTACACATCTAGAGACTGAAATTCTTGCCCATTCTTCCTTGCAAAACAGCTCGAGCTCTTTGAGGTTGGATGGAGACGTTTGTGAACAGCAGTTTTCAGCTCTTTCCACATATTCTCAATTGGATTCAGGTCTGGATTTTGACTTGGCCATTCTAAGACCTGGATACGTTTATTTTTGAACCATTCCATTGTAGATTTTGCTTTATGTTTGGGATCATTGTCTTGTTGGAAGATAAATCTCCATCCTAGTCTCAGGTCTTTTGCAGACTCCAACAGGTTTTCATCCAGAATGGTCCTGTATTTGGCTCCATCCATCTTCCCATCAATTTTAACCATCTTCCCTGTCCCTGCTGATGAAAAGCAGGCCCAAACCATGATGCTGCCACTACCATGTTTGACACTGGGGATGGTGTGTTCAGGGTGATGAGCTGTGTTGATTTTACGCCAAACATATCATTTTGCATTGTTTCCAAAAAGTTTGATTTTGGTTTCATCTGACCAGAGCACCTTCTTCCACATGTTTGGTGTCTCCCAGGTGGCTTGTCGTAAACTGTAAACAAGACTTTTTATGGATATCTTTGAGAAATGGCTTTCTTCTTGCCACTCTTCCATAAAGGCCAGATTTGTGAAGCGTTTGACTGATTGTTGTCCTGTGGACAGACTCTCCCACCTCAGCTGTAGATCTCTGCAGTTCATCCAGAGTGATCATGGGCCTCTTGGCTGCATCTCTGATCAGTCTTCTCCTTGTTTGAGATGAAAGTTTAGAGGGACAGCCGGGTCTTGGTAGATTTGCAGTGGTCTGATACTCCTTCCATTTCAATATGATCGCTTGCACAGTGCTCCTTGGGATGTTTAAAGCTTGGGAAATCTTTTGGTATCCAAATCCGGCTTTAAACTTCCCCACAACAGTATCACGGACCTGCCTGGTGTGTTCCTTGGTCTTCATGATGCAGAACCCTGAGACTATCACAGAGCAGGTGCATTTATACGGAGACTTGATTACACACAGGTGGATTCTATTTATCTTCATCAGTCATTTAGGACAACATTGGATCATTCAGAGATCCTCAATGAACTTCTGGAGTGAGTTTTCTGAACTGAAAGTAAATGGGCCGAATAATTTTGCACGCCCCACTTTTCAGTTTTATTATTACAAAAAAAGTTTAAATGATCCAATAAATTTTGTTCCACTTCACAATTGTGACTCACTTGATTTTTCACCAAAAATTTAAAATGTTATATCTTTTTGTTTGAAACCTGAAATGTGGCAAAAGGTTGAAAAGTTCCAGGGGGCCGAACACTTTCACGAGGCAATGTATATGGTACACAAAATATGGACTCTGACCTTGTGCATTCCAAAATTTTCTCAATCCCATCAGGAGAAATGCCTATTCCTGTCCGCAAAACAAGAATATGACATATTCAATAATTTGCGGAACAGCCTCACGGATGACATCTGTGTAGTGTGCACTTTTTTTGTGGACACAGAAATAAACGTGTCCACGTGTGATCTGCAAAAATGTGGATTTGTCGTAGACCAAAACTATGCCACTTACATAACATAACTTTTGCACACACTTTGTACACAGCACAATAAATCTCTTATGCCCCTTTCACACGAGCGGGAGACTCACACGTCTCCCGCAACGCATCTACAGGGCTGGACTCGGCACGGACAGGGATCGCAGAGCATTATATGTGATCCCAGTCAGTGCCGGAGTCCAGCCCTGTAGATGCGTTGCGGGAGACATGCGAGTCTCCCGCTCGTGTGAAAGGGGCATTAAAGGGGTTGTTCAGTGTCAGGATATTGAAGACTTATCCTTAGGATAGGCATTCATTATCAGATCGGCGGGGGTCTGACACCCAGTACCCCCATCAAAACAGCTTTTGTCCCATTTACTTAAATAGGAGAAGAAGCTGTAATAACACTGCACCGTCGGTGCCATACAGGTAAACATTGCAGCAGATGCTGTGCTCTCAAGACCGCTGCAGGGGTACCAGGAGCTGATCAAAGAGCTGATCGGCAGGGGTACCAGGAGTCGGACCCCTGCTTATCTGATAATTGATGACTTGCCACAAGTGGAATAGCCCTTTAACTATTTATTGATGGCCCCTAGCCATCTCCTCCTGAAAGGAGATTCGTGCCTCAGCTCTTCGGTCGTGCATGCTGGCTCCTTTTCCTCCATCTACAGTGCATGTTGCTGCGGACTTGTGCTAAAATAAAATAGCTAAAATTTTTCCCCATCATTCTGCAGCCAAACCCCCATAATGAGAATATGAAAACAGAATGTTAAAATTTTTGCTAATTTACTCAATAGGAAAAACTAAAATCTTGCATTGACATAAGTATTCAGATCCTTTAGGCCTTTTTCACACGAGCGTGACGGATGCGTTCAGGAAAACTCGCACATTTTGCAATCAAGTTCAGTCAGTTTTGTCTGCGATTGCTTTCAGTTGTTCAGTTTTTTCCGCGCGGGTGCAATGCGTTTTGATGCGTTTTTCACGCACGTGATAAAAAACTGAAGGTTTGCAGACAACATCTCTTAGCAACCATCAGTGAAAAACACACTGCATCCGGACTTGCTTCAGGATACAATGCGTTTTTCACTGAAGCCCCATTCACTTCTATGGGGCCAGGGCTGCGTGAAAAACGCAGAATATAGAACGTGCTGCGATTTTCACACAACGCAGAACTGATTCGGGAAAAAAAACGCTCATGTACACAGACCCATTGAAATGAATGGGTGAGGATTCAGCGCAGGTGCTATGTGTTCACATCACGCATTGCACCCGTGCGGAAAACTCGCTCGTGTGAAAGGGGCCTTACTTCAGGACTTAGTTGAAGCACCTTTGGCAGCGATAACAGACTCCAGTCTTCTTGGGTATGATGTCACACCTGGATTTGAGGAGTTTCTGTCATTCTTTTTTGCAGATCCTGTCAAGCTCTGTCAGGTTGGTTGGGGACCATTGGTGGACAGCCATTTTCAGGTCTCCAGTGATGTCTGATTGGGTTCAAGTCAGGGCACTGGCTGGGTCACTCACAGAGTTGTCCTTAAGCCTCTCCTATGCTGGTTGTGTGCTTTGGGTCATTGTCTTGTTGGAAGGTGACCACCACCATGTTTCACTGTAGGGATGGTATTGGGCAGGTGATGAGCAGTGTCTGGTTTCCTCCAGAAATGACACTCAGAATTGGGGCCAAAAAGTTCACTCTTGGTTTCATTAGAACAGAGAATCTTGTTTCTCAGTCCAGGAGTCCTTTATGTGCTTTTTTTTTGCAAACTTTCATGTGTCTTTTACTGAGAAGGGGCTTTTTTTTTCTGGCCCCTCTGCCATAAAGCCCAGATTGGTGGAGGACTGCTGCAGTGATGGTTGACCTTCTGGAAGTTTCTCCCATCTGCACACAGGATCTTTGGAGCTCAGCCACAGTGACCATTAGGTTCTTGGTCACCTCTCTTACCAAGGTTCTTCTCCCCTGATTACTTGGTTTGGTGGAGCGGCCAGATCTAGGAAGTGTCCTGTTTGTTCTAAACTTCTTCCCTGTAAGAACTATGTAGACCACTGTGCTGTTGGGAACTTTCAGTGGAGCAGAATTTTTTTTGTACCCTTCTCCATAGCTGTGCCTCCACACAATCCTGTCTCTGAGCTCTACAGGCAGTTCCTTCCCCTTCATGACTTGGTGTTTCCTCTGATAAGCATTTTCAGCTGTGAGACCTTATGTAGATAGGCTGTGTCTTTCCACATCATGTCCAATCAACTGAACTTACCACAGGTGAACTCCAATCAAAGTGTAGAAACATCTCAGAGATGATCACGAGAACTGGGAGGCCCCAGAGCTGAATGTCAAGTGGTCTGAATACTTACGTCCATGCCAAATTTTTGTTTTTTCTTTTTAAACATTCTGTTTTCACTTTCTCTTTGTGGGGTATTAAATGCAGACTGATTTTTGCAGATTTTTAAATTTGAGCATAAGTCCACAACATAACAAAATGTGAAAAAAGTGAAAGGATCTGTCACAGCATTTCCCTACTATGATTGAGATGAGTTTGTCCTGGTCTTTCTGCTTGTCGGTGTGTTACATAGGTACATACGGTAGGTACATAGGTCGGGGAAATGCAACTGATTAGCTACTTTTTAGCTGCATTGGTAGTCAGTAATCCCCCACCGGCCTCACAGGCTCACTATGCTGTCCGCTCTTTCTGCTATGCTTTACACTGCAGCTCTGATTGTTTAGATTGGCTGTAGTTTACTTAAAGAGGTTATCCAGTGACTAACGTAAAAAATGAAAATCGGACATCATATAGAACAGGACAATGTCTTTCTAACAAAGCTAGAACCAGCCCTGTACCTCACATGGATCCAGAGATCTCCCCATTTATTGCTCTGCTAGATTTATATCAAGCTGGCAGCTCAAGGGGAGTGTCTTTTCTGCTGCAGCTCAGGGTGTGTGTCCATGCTCTCCCTATCACAGCTCAGGGTGTGTGTCCATGCTCTCCCTATCACAGCTCAGGAGGCGTGTCCATGCTCTCCCTATCACAGCTCAGGAGGCGTGTCCATGCTCTCCCTATCACAGCTCAGGGGGCGTGTCCATGCTCTCCCTATCACAGCTCAGGAGGTGTCTCAGCTCACCCTATCACAGCTCAGGGGGCAGTTAAAGGAAAAAACTGAGCATGTGCGGCCTTCTCAGTGAGCGGGGCAAAGAAATAAGATAAAGAAACAGCAGGTGGCGCTATACAGATACATTTTATTGAATAACTCAGCGGCTATGCTAAATTTTTAATGACATGAAATTACAGAAGTATTCAGATTCAGGTGCTGGTTTGAAAACTGTAGAATATTTTTCGTGGGATAACCCCTTTAAGGAGCATTTACACTGCTCCATCGAGCAGGCAGTTATTGGTAAGAAAGAATTCCTGAAACAATGATTGAGGTGTCCGCACCAAAGTTCATTTCTCCCAATGAAGGAGCGTTTTGCACCTTTACATGAACAGATCACTGGGAACGAGCGTTCGTAGTAATATTCATTCCTGATAATCTGCCCAGTAGTCGCGCAGTGTAAACCCGCCCTTATACAGATTTTCTTGGAAACTTGATTTTGATTACAGTAAGGACAGAAGGGCTATAAACTACAACAGAGCATAAGAAGATTTGTCCATTTGATGCCAGAACTTGGATGTCCACTTTTACGATGGGTGCAATGGATTTTTTTGGAGGAGACATGAAGGGGTCAGCCTTAATTTGCCGAACCTTCCATTAAGCTTCTGGCAAGCGTTGTGTAGAGTGACCCGAAGATCGCAGGTTTCGGCAAAGGGGGTGACAACAAGCCAGTTGTCGGGAAACCTGACAGAAGCCTTTTTTTTGTTGTGTGCATATTTCTCGTTCCCATTCGGTTCCTCTCGGGAGCCAGGCTCGGAGGGCACACGTTCAAAGCACATTCCTGGGCTAACATTTGTTTTGGAGGAGCAGCCTGTCTGAGAAGGCAGCCCTGTGTTTTACAAGTGTCTGCGAGGCGGGCACCGCTCCTTAGTTTGGCAGACTTGAAAGTCAGTAGGAAACGCACTCAGAACTACGCTGCTTTATCATAAGGTGCCCAGTATGGGTGTCTGTGAGCAGTTCATGATCACTGCTTGCTGTCAGTGAATGTTGACATTCCTTTTTACTTTAAAGGGGTTATCCAAGACTATTACATTCCCCCCTTAATCACAGGCCACTCACAATGAATATACTTACCTGGCTCCCTGCTCCCTATCTCCCTATGCTGCTCCTGGTCCCCGCACCTCCGCAGTTGCTTCTCCCTTTGCGCGGATGAAAACATCTGGTGTTGGGGGGGGGGCAGCAGCCAATTTCAGGTGGGGACGGGATGAGCCTCCCTAGTGTCTCCAGCGATGCCAGGGAGGCTGGTTCCCGTCACCGCCTGCCACGGGGAGAAGCAGCAGCAGCTGTGGGGGGACCTGGAGCAGCGCAGGGAGTGAGGTAAGTATGTTCAGATTGAGGCGCCCAGGCATATGGGGGGCATTTAATAGTCTTGGATAACCACTTTAAGAGTCTGAATACTTGTTGTGAGCCTGACCAGCCAGCACCAGTGAACATCTCGTTAAAGGGGTTTCCAATATAAGTAATAGCATATTGCTGGCATGTAGCATAACTTACTGATTAGCGGGGCACTCACAGATCACCAGACCTAAGCAGGTGCATTGCAGGTAAAATACAGTGGGGTACATTTATCAAGCTTGCCTTTTTTTTATAGTAGAAATAAAAACACAGACATATTGGCAATGCCAGTCTTCTATTTGAGCTTCATTTATCATCCCTTAAAGGGGTTGTCTGAGTTATGAAAAAAAAAAAAGCACTGCAGATCTGATGGGCAGCAATATATAACTAAGTTAAGCAAGTTTTAGGCAAAAAAAAAATCTAGATTTCCTAATTTCCCTGGTTCTCTTCTGGCCTTTGTTTACCTGCAGTAATAACAATCTCTGCCCCTCCCCTCCTGCTCTGCAAAGGGAGTGAATACAAGAGCTGCCCTGAGTGACATACCTGTCTGCTGGAATACTCAGCAGCATGTTGTTTGTGTAGGACTACAAGTCCCAGCTGTACAATGACACTGCTGATATACACAGGAACTTCCCCCTACCTGCTCAATTCCTCTGTCAGCACCTGTGCCCAGCATTTGTCTCCTCACTGCCTGCAGTGTAAAGCCTTGAGCCCTCAGTGTGTTCTGGCTGAAGGGGTTAATGTTTTATCTGAAGGAATCCAGGGAGAGAGCAGATAGCAGCGTGGCAGTGCAGGCGGGGCGTGGCCAGCACAGCGACATCTCGTGTACAGACTGTTATCTGATCTCTGAGGCTTGTGCACAAAACATCACAGAGCAGGGAGATAAACTGACATCACAGGTCATGTGACCCTCAGTGACATCTGAGAAAAAAGCAGCTTTAGAAGCACAAAGTGTATGGGAAAGTTGTTATACTTGACAAGTTAGTAACATACAAAGAACAAGAAAATAACTCAGAAAGCCCCTTTAATAAATCAGGCTTTTTCTTTTTTGGTTTAAGTCTGACCTCTAGTGGTCGTTTTCTTGTTCGACAGGTTCATATTCACTAAGACTGGTCTAATTAGTATGCACATAAAAATGTAGCGCAAGTGAGCGGAAATTAGGTGCACATCTCCTTGAAATTAGGCAAAATGTGGCCTATAACAGAGCAGGATAAGGCCTCATTCACACATATGTGGATTTTCACGGACCACTGTCCATGAAAACCCGTCCTGCTTAGTGCACGAGCGCACGGCGTCATTGGTTGCTATGACGCCATGCCCTTCGTGTCGCCGCCGCTTTACAGTAATACATTTGTATAGCTCATACGGAAGGTAAAGGGCTTGTTCCATCTGAGACATTGGGAGCATGTCGCTAGGATATGCTCCCAATGTGTGATAGGTGTGGGTTCCAGAGTTGAGAATGGAGACTTAGAGAAGGTGCTTAAGTGAACCCGCGTCTCGTAGGGCGCACCACTCATGTGTGCCCACCCTCCCTCCACCCTTGGCTATTTTCGGAAGTCCCATTGAAAAGAATGAGATGTGCACCGTGCAGGTGCAGCCACCGCTCCATTCACTTCTATGGGGCTCACGGAAATAGCAGAGCCAGCCCTTGGCTATTTTTGGAGCTCCCATAGGAATGAATAATGGATGGCCACGCATGCACGGTGCGCCCTCCTGGACTTTGCCGGCTCTGTTCTAATTATAGGTGCGCATCCCAGAGATGGGGCCCACACCTATCAAACATTGGGGACATATCTTAGCGATATGCCCCCAATGTCTGAGTTGGTATAACCCCTTTAAGGATGCGTTCACACATGGCAGATGTGCTGCAGGTTTTCCTCTGGAATTTCTATGTGTATTACAGTAGCAGCAAAGATTTTACACACTCTGACCAAAAATTCAGAGGAGAAGTTGACCTTTGGGGTGAATTTGAAATTTACAGATTGTCAATTTACGCTGCAGGTTTGCACAGCAGATTTCACCCTCTGCAGTACATGGCTGAAATCCCCAGCAGAATCCGCCACATTTTACCATACAGTGGACATTCTGCAGCAGTAGATCTGCCCTGTGTGGCCGTACCTTACAATGGGTTCCTGGTACTCTTTCTTCAGTAGTGAGCTTTCCAGTCATCCTCACGTACAGTGCATTTGGAAAGTCTTCAGTCCCTTTCACATTTTGTTATGTTACGGCCTTGTGCTAAAATAAAAAAAAAGTCAAAATATTCCCCCTCATTCTGCCCTTAATCCCCCATAATGAGAAAGTGAAATCGGAATGTTCAAAATCTTTGCTAATTTATTGAAAAGGAAAAACTAAAATCTTGCATAGACATAAGCATTCAGACCCTTTGCTCAGGACTTAGTCTTCTTGGGTATGATGTCACAAGGGTTTGCACACCTGGATTTGGAGATTTTCTGCCATTCTTTGCAGATCCTCTCAAGCGCTGTCAGATTGGATGGGGACTGTTGGTGGACAGCCATTTTCAGGTCTCCCCTGAGATGTTCGATTAGGTTCAAGTCAGGTCTCTGGTTGGGCCACTCAAGGACATTCTCAGAGTTGTCCCTAAGCCTCTCCTGTGTTGTCTTGCCTGTGTGCTTAGGGTCATTGTCTTGTTGGAAGGTGAACCTTTATCCCAGTCTGAGGTCCAAAGCACTCTGGATCAGGTTGTCATTAAGAACCTTTGCTCTATTCCGCTTTCCCTCAGCCCTGACCAGTCTTCCTGTCCCATCCACTGAAAAACACCTTCACAGCATGATGCTGCTCCTGCTATGCTTCACTGTAGGGATGGTGTTGCCAGGTTATGAGCAATGCCTGGTTTCCTTCAGACTTGATGCTTAGAATTGAAACCAAAAGTTCAATCTTGGTTTCAGCAGACCAGAGAATCTTGTTTCTCACAATCTGAGGTCATTGAGTTGCTTGTTTGCAAACTCCAGGTGGGCTTTTACTGAGGAGAGGCTTCTTTCTAGCCACTCTGCCATAAGGCTCAGATTGGTGGAGTGGTGCAGTTATGATTAACCTTCTGCAAGTTTCTCCCATCTGCACACAGGATCTTTAGAGCTCATCCAGAGTGACCATTGGGATCTTCTTTTGCCAAGGCCATTCTTCCCCTGACTAATTAGTTTGGTGGAGTGGCCACATTTAGGAAGAAACCTGGTTGTTCCATACTTCTTGCATTTAAGAATTACAGAAGCCGCTGTGATCTTGCGAACTTTCAGTGCAGCAGAAGTTTTTTTTAATTTTTTTTATTTGTACCCTTTTCCAAATCTGTTCCTCCACACAATCCTATCTCGGAGCTCTACAGGCAGTCCTTTCCTCCTCATGACTTGGTTTTTGCTCTGATATGTATTGTTATATACATTATATATTGTGTTAGCTGTGAGAATGTACCACAGGTGGACTCCGATCATGGTGTGGAAACATCTCAAAGATGATCAAGAGAAATGAGAGGCCCCTAGAGCTAAATTTCAAGTGTCTTAGTAAAGGTTATGAATACTTATGTCCATGCCAAATTTTTAAGAAATAAACAAAAAATTCTAAAATTCTTTTTTCAGGCCGAACTGGATGGACAGATGTCATTTTTTTCGGCCTTATGAACTATGTTACTATGTTACTTTCACTTTTGGAGGTTGTTGGGGGGAAAACATTATTTTTTTTCTTTTGGTTTAATTTTGCACTAGGCCACAACATAACAAAATGTGAAAAAACTGAAGAGCTCTGAAGACTTTCTGAACTTACACACTTTTGTATCTTGCAGAGATCATTGGAGCAGAAGAGCTCCCTGCACCTGTACAAGAAGCTGAGGAAGTGAGACGGTACCCATGGAGGATAGACAACAAATACTACTCAGCCGATGTGAATATTTGCATTGTACCCAGCACAACACATGTTCCCATTCAGGTGGCAGAGTCCGTCCAGGCCTTCATTGTATACTTTGACAGCACAGTGGTAAGTGTCTGTGGTACAACTGATATAAAAGTCACGTGAGAAAAATGAAATATTTTTGGTTAGGTCAGTATCCTGACAATTGTTAAAATGCTGCATGCTTGGGATCGGAGGGCTTTGTAGAAGGCATAAAATAACCATTTGAAGAGGCAATGTTTCACGAGCGAGAAAAAAGAGGAAATGCATCAGCTGCTCTTAAATGAAAACAGGTCATGGTTATTCAGAATCGAGGGTATTAGGGCGAGAGCAGAGTTCACCTTAACCCCCTAACTGTTTTACCAGAGTCCAGCTCCAGAAGTGGGAAAAGTAGCTAACTGAAAGGGGGGGGGGGCATTTTTTACAGCTGAAAATGAAAGTAAAAACAAGTTTTACTCGCGATTATTCCCAACTTGATTTCTAACAGTGATTTCTCCTCTGTTGCTTGGACTGGTCTTGTATGAAAGCCTGGACTGTTAGCTTTCAGACAAGACCAGTTGCAAGTTTCTAGCTGCTACCATTGAGGAGATATCACCATCTAAATCAGTCCTCCCCCTCCAGTTAACTACTTTTCACATTGCCCGAAAAGACTCGGGCAGAACAGTTAGGTGGTTAAAGCAAATCTGTTACCTGGTACCATGATAAACAATCCTAAACTACTACAATGCGAGGATTGCTGAAGAGACAAAGATTTCACATCTGTAATTATTATCTCTGTGCCCTTTATGCTAATTAGGAGCACTTAGGAGTCCTGTTGTACTATTTCTCTAAGCTTAGGAGTCCAGGGGTTCAGACCTTTTGCTGGCTTTTGGGGGAGTGTAAGCAAGTTCAGATATACTCATTACATCCTTGGAATCTGTCTCTTCCACTATCTACACATTATTGTAGTTAAGGGGTATTTCATTCTCTTTAATAAAGAAATAAAGAGAGGGTCCTGGAGGTGCAGGGGCCAAAGGTGAAGCTCAGAACCGGAGATCTTCACAAAACAGAAGGGTGACGTATGTATAGAAAGGGTAAAAGGAGATTAAATAAGTTCCCTATGGAGGACCACCAAAGCCGTGAAGTACCTGGGAGCTACAGGTCAAGCCACAGAGTAAATCAGTCATGAGCAACCTCCTCAAAAAGACCCTCTACCCTACAGTAGGGGGCATCTGAGGTCAAGCTGAAGAGACAAGGTATGTAATGCGCAGACTGAGAGAATGCTTTGTAGGAGTCTTGCTACTTTTCCTTAACCTCTCACATGAGTGATTCAGCAGCTGTTAAGTAAATGTGTGGAGACCAAAGAAAACATTTCAGGCCATGTTTTTTCCTCCAAATCGGATAAACACTCTGAAATAACTTCCACTAGTTGTTTGTCTGCTGGGTGGAAATTTCAAGTATGTAGCTACCTGAAAATCCAAGGTCACCTTTAGCCGGCCTGGACTTTTAGGTATTCGAGAACTGCATATACAGCAAACCCCTATACACTTTTGTAGCTGTAAATTCTGTGTTTGAGAGTGGTGGGGATATATTGTTAAGCTGTGGGAGATGCTGTGCTGTTCACTTTATTTGAATTCAGCCCATATTTGCATGTGTTTTATAAATGTTCTTATTTTTATATTTTGAACCATAGCTGGTCATCCACCTGCGACTATCTTCCTCCTTATAAAGGAGATTTAATTTAATAAACTAAATTCAGCAGAATTCTGTCTCAGTTTGCTAAACAGAAAAAACACGCACTGATGTATGTGCCTTGTGCCAGGTTTATTATGTCTCTTAAATGTGTTTCAGTTCTAAAAAGTGTCTAGAAACGAGATGAGGATTATAAAAGAGGTGGAGTTTAAAATCACCAAATTTTGACAAAAACTTTGGCACAAAATATTGAAGTAAATCAACCAAGAGGTGGTATATGGAAGAGAAGCGTCTGGCAAGATGCACCAAATTCTCCCTCACAGGGGTTCTCCAGGAATTAAGAAAATGAAAATACTGAACTATTACTTTATTATAAATAAATTCCCATATACTTCTCATTAGTTATAATGGCTCGTTTTGTCTAGGGAGCGATCTTTAGGAGAAATAAAATGGCCGCTGTCCTATTAGTACATACAAAACCAGTCCTAATCTCACAGGAGGACAAGTTACTTTACAACACTGAGGTAAAGAGCTGCCTCATTCTCCTCTCTGCTTTGCTTGTCCGGGGTTATGATCTTGAATACATAAGATAGGATCTTCAGTTGAATCTTTGTGGGAATGGAGTTCATGAGGCGACATGAAGTACAGAGAGGATGGACAGGACAGACTGTGGTAATGGAGACTGCATACAAGATCTGCTGCTCATTAGCCACATCCCCACCTCCTCTCTGTACTTCTTGTCTCCTCATGAGCTCCATTCCTACAGAGATTCATCTGAAGATCATATCATCTGTATTCAGGATTATAATCCCTGACAAGCAGACCGGAGGATGAGGCAGCTCTTTACCTCAGTGTTGTGAAGTAACTTGTCCTCCTGTGTGATTAGGGGAGGTTTTGTGTGCACTAATAGGACGGCGGCCATTTTTTTTCTCCTAATAATTGCTCCTCAGACAAAACGAGCCATTATAACTAATGAAAGGTATTTGGGAATATATTTATAATAAAGTAATATTTAAGTATTTTCATTTTCTTAATTCCTGGAGAACCTCTTTAATGTACACTCTGCAATGTCACCAAAAGCTGGTAAAGCATGAAAAGTCCCAGGCTACTTCTCTATGAAGGGGATATTTCATAAAGAAAATTAAATGTATCACTCATGAAGCAAGCAGCCCTGAAAACTGTGTATGGGGGCAGTCATCTGTGTCAGGGGGAGCAATGATAAGGGGATCGGGAATTGGCCGATCCTTTTTTTTTCTTTTTTTTTTAGCACCAGCAGTAGCTGACACCAACTTAGCCCCTAAGGACACAGCTACACAGTGCAGACGATGTGCATCATACTGCGATTCCACAGTGGAAAGTCCAGTGCAGATTTGTTGTGGACTTTGCCGCGGATTTTACTCTATGCATTACAACGGGTGGAAATCTGCAGCATAAAATTGTCACGCTGTGGATGTAAATTGTGCACCACATATGGATGAAATTTTTTGAAGTTTTCATCTTCATTTTGGGTACTGTAAAAAGCGGTAGATTTGCCGCATGCAAACAATCATTGGCAAGTTCGTAGCGTGTCCGTCACGTGTGGATATACCCTTTGGCAGTATTGAAGAGTTTGACGAATAGCTGTCTTAGGCCCTTTGTACAAAATGATTTGCCAAGATTCTCAATTTTGCAAAATAGGCATAGTACTAGTACCAAAATGTTTTATATGACTATGGCATTATTGTACATTATTTGGTTTGCTGCTGCACTGTTTTTTTTCCTTTGTGTCTCTAGCCATGGCAGCGTGCACCTGCACTTTGGATGTGCTGACTGACCCCTTTTTTTTTGTCTTAGGCCCTAGTCACATAACCGTAAGTGTTTTGCAGCCCATAAACCGTGGATACCGGCCGTGTACACGACACATCATGATGTGGACTTGTTGACTTCTATATCCGCAGTTTGTAGGCCACAAAACACTGACGGTCGTGTTAGTATTCCCTAATTGCATATGTCAACCCTCAATACATGACCTGTAAAACCAAGAATGTGCTTGCGTAGCCATGATTATTCTCTTCCTATAACCCGCTATTTTTACATTCCATGACAGAAGGCAGGTTTGGAGAAGGTGTCGCCTTGGCTTCCGCTGCTTG
Source organism: Rhinella marina (assembly GCA_900303285.1). NCBI lineage: Eukaryota > Metazoa > Chordata > Amphibia > Anura > Bufonidae > Rhinella > Rhinella marina. Next base: position 653,947 of record ONZH01015172.1, read on the forward strand.
AAGATTGGTTGCTAGATGTTATGATCTTGGTATGTGATCGGGCATGTGATACAGGTGAGAGGAGCAGCTGTGCCCAATATGGGGTTAATAGCAGACTCGGACTGGCCTACAGGGGTACAGGGGAATCCCCCGGTGGGCCCTGAGCAAGGTGGGCCCCTAGTCTTCCACCCTCTGCATAAGTAGCACATAACACAGTAGACTTACTGCACTACATACATATATTCAATGTACAGCCCCTCAACCAGCCTATGTTCATATAAAAAATTGTTAGATTATTTATTATATTTGAATGTATCCGTACAGTGGGCCCCCCAAAAAATTTACTGGTGGGCCCTAGGCACCCCAGTCCAACACTGGTTAATAGAAAACGTGTCGCTTGTAGCCTTCTGCGACCAGCAGTTCAGCAGTTTATCCTGCAGAGGGCCGCTGCCTCAAGCTTAGCCTAGGACCATACCACTTCAGTCCTCATTCAGACCAGTGAGATGTTATCAGTGTAGCTATTCTCATCTATTTCTATCTGAATTTTACGAGAACTTATCTTAGTCTCCAAAAGTGGCAATTGTTTTATTAAGTTTTTTTAAAATTTTTTTTTTTTATTGTGAGGGGCTCAGCTGCTGATTTATTGTAGATGGTGCTGGGCCTCTTTCAGACTCAACACCATGATATTTCTGCCCGAGTTCTGTCTGAGAGAAGCAGCACTGAACGCTGACCTACATGTCAATGGGTATAGCGATTTTCTGCACAGGCCATGATGACAAAATTGCAGTTTACACTATCCTGCTCTGAATTTCCTGTGGCACAATGGGTCTGCAGGAAAAACCGACCACACGCTGATGCCACCCATTCAAAATATCATTGATGTTCACCACCCAGACAGGTTTCCTATCATCCGACTGAATAATTTCTAAGTCTAGTCCATGTTATTCAGTCGTATGGGAAATGTCTCTAATGACTGAGGTCCAGGTCACATCAGACTTTTTGAAGAAATGCTTTCTGTTCAGGTGTGAGCCGCCAGACTGCCCAGGAATGGTGTATACAGCACGGGTTCGAGCTGGTCGAGCTGAATCCTGAGGAGCTGCCAGATGAAGATGGTTGGTTGGAAACTTTAGTGGATATTTGAGGCCATCAACCAAGAATTATACTCTAACGTTCACACATATTATTATATCATCTAGATGATTTCCCAGAATCCACTGGTGTCACTCGGATAATCCAAGCATTGAATGCCAATGTGTGGTCCAATGTGGAGATGAAGAGTGGTAAGTAGTACAGGTAGTGGGGATAAAAAATAATGTATGTAATGGCGGTTATTAAGGCAGGTACAAGGTAAGCGTGCATTCACACGACCGTATGTATTTTGCGGTTCACTTTGCATTGTTTTTTTGTTTTTTTTTGCAGATCCATTGTAACAATGTCTATCCTGGTCCACAAAATAGGACATGTTATATCTTTTTTGTGAGGCTTCGGAATGGTCCTACGGATGTGGACAGCACACGGTGTACTGTCGGCATTTTTTTGCGGACTCATTGAAATGAATGGGTCTGCATCCTATCCACAAAAAATGCTCATCGGATGCAGAGCAAAAATACGGTCGTGTGAATGGGGCCTAAGTCTGTGTCACATTTTTATGGAGATCTAAAAACATATTGACCCAAATCACCGTCACGTAACTAACGAGAAGTTTTAGTGATCAAAGAACAGCATCAACGTATGGAGTTAGTTTCCTATTAGGACAATGCTCCACATCACAATATACACTACACTGAAAGATGTTCTAGGTCCAGGATTCTCCATGTCTTACTATTTCAGATATGTCCTCCACTTGCTGACTCAATGCATTTCCATGTCATTCCAGAACAGTCCTATGGGATCTTCAGCTCATTGACGGCCATGAACCACAGTACAGAGAGTAACGGGGATCCACAGGATAATGTGAGTGCTTATGTTGTATGGTGCATCGAGATCCATCAGGCAATGCTGCAGTCTGGTGTTTACCATGGAATCTTACTGTGTTTCTCCTATTAAATTCAGATATGTGTATACCAGGCTTAAAGGGATATTCCCATTGCAGACATTTGTGGCATATTCATCGGACGTGCCACGAGTGTCTGATAGAGGTGGGTAGGTCCACCAACTGTGGCGGAATTGGGGATCCCCCTATTACAACCCTGCCTGATGAGGTGGTTGTCACATCCAGGCAGAGAATGAATGAAAATGTAGCTACTCTTTAAAGGGAACCTGTCAGTAGGTACTTCTGCAGCTGGGGTTTAGTAATGCCTACATAAAAACCAGGAATCACTGTGCTGTTAAAGATCATATAAATTATTGGAGCCCTAGGTGCAACCTAAACTCTAGAACACAAAATTCATCATAGTGGAGTGAAGCATGATGGACCAAAGGGCTTTTCTATATTGATGACCTATCCTCAGGATAGGTCATCAATATCAGATCGGAGGGGGTCCTACATCCTCATTGATCAGCTGTTTGAAGAGGCTGCCGTGCCCCGATGAGTGGCATGGCCTCCTTGCAGTTTACCGAGCAATAGCAGCTGTACTTGGTATTGCAGCTCAGGCCCATTCACTTGAGTATCACCTAGGCCATGTGACTAATGAATGTGACGTCAAAGGCCTAGAAAGAAGCCACAGAGTCAGATTGCTGTAAACAGCTGATTGTTTGGGGTGCAAGGAGCGGACCCTACTGGATAGGTCATCAGTATTAAACACTCAGAAAAGCCCTTTAAAACAGCAGTAATTGGGGGTCACACCGACTGATAACATCCTCCCCTCTTCCCCAATGACTGTTTTTCTCTGGTAAGATCTGAATATGCTGTAAGTACTGTATGATCTGTCTTCGTTACAGAGAGCTGTATCATCCTGACACGGAGTCAAAAGTATATGAGAAATTGTGATATTGGTATGCTGTATATGTGACTTGATCTAAAGAGTATATGGTTGAATGATACCTTTCAGGTCTCTGTGTCCAGTGGAGCCGCCTTGGTGCCTTCCACAGATCAAGGGCGTGCCGGGGAGTCTGGCAGCCATAGTGATTCTCAGGTTGATACTATTGTTGGTGAGTTTTCAGTGACTATGATGTGCTATGATTATCATTTTTTGGATTCAATCTACAGAAATCCTGGGCTTCTGAGCAGCAGGATTCATCTTGATAACCAATTATGTGGTTGGGTTATACTGTAGCCATTACAGATGGTGAACTTGCATAGCTCATTGTATTTGGGAGGTAATATCTCTCCTTATGGAGAGCGCCTTAAATGGCATGAGGAGGCTTATAGAACATACATGCTCCTCTGGAATTCTGCGTAGAAAGAGATACAAATGAGCTCTTCACAAGCTCTGCCTTCGATGCCACCAGATGTAAGGCAGCTATCCTGTCAATGTTCAAACCTTGAGACATAACTTAGTTTTAAACAAGTCAGCATCTCATCTGCAGACAGCTGTTTCAGGGTGATTGCCCCTCATCAGTGCAGAGCAGAGAGTACTGGCTTAACTGGGTGAGAGGCCAAGTCAGGATTTGGGGGGGTACTAGCTCTCCTTGGGGAGAGTGTGCTCTAATCGTCGTGAGGAGACTTATAGGCCATTCATGCTCCTCTGGAATTTTGGGAAGAAAGGGATGAAAATGAGCTCTTAACAAGCTCTGCCTCTAATGGCTTATTTAATATCTGAGTCATGTCTCTATTTAAAGGGTCGAACATTGACTTCTAGGATATCTCATTTTCATCCCTCCAGAGGAGCATGTATGGCCTGTAAGTCTCCTCACGGCGATTAAGGTGCTGTCTCCCCATGGAGAGATAGTATCCCCTGACCCTGACAGGCCTCTCACCCAGTTAAGCCAGCACTCTCTGCTCTGATGAGGGGCAATCACCCCAAAACGGCTGTCTGCAGATGAGACGCTGGCTTATTTAAAATCCGAGTCATGTCTCAAGGCCTATTTAAAGGGGCGAACATCAACTGATAGGATAGCTGCCTTATATCTGGTGGGATTAGAGGCAGAGCTTGTTAAGAACTCATTTGCATCCCTTCTTTACTCACTGTAGACATATTGTGCATACAGTGTTTTGCTGCAGCGTACAGTTGGCAGGCAGATACCAGTGATTGTGTCCATCCGATACTGAGGAAATACAGGGAATTTTAATACCTGCTATAAGCACAATCTGTCTGCACTTCCTTCATATTGTCCATGTAGAAGAGCAGTACACGAGGGTCATATCACCCCCGCACACCATGATAACCAAGGCAATTGTGCCAACACATTTTAGTTGCCAGTACTCTCCCAATAGTAGGGCTCAGCCCTGACTTTACATGTAAATGACTGTCCACTATAACATCGACCATTATCAGGTTTTCTGATGTTATTTTTATAGATCTGTAGAGTGCATTTAATTTTTTTGATGCCGAGGTGTTTTTTGGCCAGGCACCAGTCTGCACAGGGGGAGCACTATGAAGATATGCTAAAAATACACTAAAAGCTTTCTGCCAAGAGCTTTAACTAACAAAGCCACCTGCTATTATCCACAGACCCCATGTTGGACCTTGATATTCGAGAACTCGCTAGCCTTACGTCCGGGGAAGGAGACCTGGAGAATTTTGGACGACTTTTCAATAAACTTCAGGAAATGAAAGGTATCACTGTAAATCATACGTCAGATAATTTGGAGTTAAATTTGACACTATTCAGAATTGTGTAGGTGATAGAATGACTTTATTAAAGATCTTTCCATGATAACTCCTGTCCAATATGCCCCATGGTTCTCACAGAGCGGGATAGATACTCCTACTAGACGACACATTTCTCCAGCATCACTGCAGGGCTAATACGTAAGCCAAGGCTGATTTCCCTGGTGACATGTACAAAGAAAACCTAAATAAGAAATCAATCATACTCATATTTTCTGAAAGTAGACACCCGGCACATTGTTGCAAAGTTGTATGAAGGCGTTTATGTGTATAAACTGCTGAGTGGCATTTTGACATAAAATTTTCATACAATTTTTTTTTTAAAAAGTTGATATTAATGGCTAAAAGTGTAACCCAAACAGAAAGTTATATGCACCACACCTCTTAAAAATAAAGGTTCAACATGTGCGTTCATACATACCATTTAGGCATAAAAACTAAAATCTGGTTTTAAGCTGGAAATCAAAGTAGCAACCTGAAAAATACAGGGATTACAGCCTTTAAACAAGTAAGTGCACCCCCAAACCTATATATGTCGTGAAAGCAGGCAACCTGATAATTGCAGTTCCTTTGACAGACTGTAGATAACCATGTCCACCTTCTGCTAAGTTTGTGACAAAGAGGAAAAATGCATAAAAAAAATAATTTGAACCTAAAACTCTCACGCAGATGTTTACACACAAAAAACTATGTAAAAAATTAAAATATTAAGGTGTTCAAATCTTATATGTACCACAAGCATATACATCAACAAGAGCTTGTGCTCTTAAAAACACTGGCAAGGAGGCCATATGATATATAGTCACCATCCACATTTGTGTTAAATGTGTATACTGTACAAGGCAAACTGTTTCTAGACTACCAAAATCTATATTTTTTGAGAGCGCAAAACATACCGTGTATAAAAATATAACCTAATAATTAATACATGAGATCACCTTCATGCAACTTTGATGTAAACCATGATCATTCTGAAAAATTGGATACGTAGTCCTTTTGATAAATAAAATATAGTCAGCAAAAAAAGTGTAAGATGTGAAGAGTTCATGCATAACACGTCTACACTCAATGCTGCATGTGTCAAAGAAATGCAGAATCTGCAGGAATGCACAACCAACTTTTTTGCATACAAGTATAGGGAATTATGTAGTATATCATTTTCCATTCTGCTATACAAAATAATATATAATATGGGGACTTTATTACTCTGGGATTATGGACACAATGCCGGAACCTCCTGTAGTTCATCAGAAAATGAGTTAGAGCACCATACCTCTGTTTGTGATGAACTGTGGGAGGTCTGGATGTTGCATCCATAGTATGGGCCCAGAAGAAGACCCCATATTACACCTGTCTGAATAGCTGTTGAATACAGTATTAAAAAACATTTTTGAAAATGTTCTTGGTCGGTATATTCTACTCTGTACTTCAGGTATGGACAGGATTGGGACAGTGTAGAAGGTAAAGTTTTTCAATGTTTTTGTGTTTGGTGTGACTTATTTAGTGCCACTATCTGGACGCTGTTAAATGTATGGGTCAAGGCATCAGTAGACGGGCAAATAGGCAGCAATAGATTTGGTAATTACAGGGCAGTCCTCACCTTGGCGCCCCCATCGGGCAATGCTGTGAAGGGAGGGCACACCCTATTGTCCTTCTGGGCACACTGGACTTTTGGGGTCCTGGTGGTAGTTGGGGTGCTCTTGATGGTGGATAGTTTGCAGGAGGTGAGGCAAGAGAGCAAGGAGTAGAGTCAATGACCAGGCCCATTTGGTTACAATAAATAAAGTCTCTCTTTAGTATATTGAAAGAGAGCCTGTCATGTTGAGCATGATGTCTGAGGTTAAGGCAGCATGTTATAGAGCCAGAGGAGCTGAGAAGACTGATACAGTATATAGTTTTGTGGGAAAAGATTCAGCAAAACTTGGAATTTATTTATATAAATTCCTGCTCATTCTGGGCTTTGAAGTCAAGGAGAAGGTCCCATCACTACTGGCCACATGGCCAGTCCAGCTCAAAGTGTGGTGGGTGCCAGAGGCAATTAACCCTTTCCACATGCAGTAAAATCTTTAGCCATAAACGAGTGGTATGTTACTGTCTGTATCCAGCACAGCCTAGGTTCCCTACTTTTTATAAAAGTCTGTGCTCTTTCTCTCAGGGGTAGCCTTTTGGTTCAGTTGATCTCTGAAAGCTTTCAGTCTCAGGCTCCTCGTTAGGCCTACTTCTAAGGAGCTCACACATACATATCTTGCCTCTAGCTTTTGTGACTAAACACTCCCTATTCTATAAGCCAAAGCAGTACTGTGTCCTGGGAAACTATATATTACCCATACATAACCATGTGGGATTCACAATGCATAAGTAAAAAGAGAATACTTTAGCAGAAGAGTGCATAGACAATAAATCACAGCATTTAACTCTTTAACAGTGATCTGCTGCGTCACTGCAAATAGATGAGCAAGCACTCATCTCATTCCTTTCTGGAAAAAAAGACACCCCTTCCCCCCCCCATTTCACAGAGAGGAAGTAAGTTCTCTGGTTGATGGGGAAAGGGGGACTTATAGCGTGCACAGAAGTCCATGCTATCCTTCACCTGGAGACAACTACAGTATGACAGGAGAGACAAGCTATGTCTCTCCATATGCAGGCTGTCAGCACTTCCCCCACTGCCCTCCCTCTTCTCCTGGGCTGGCTGACATCTCAGCTGGATCAAGAGGGGGAGGGCTGCCTTCTTTTGGCATATCTCGGGCTGTGTAACAGCCAGGTCTTATTTTAAAGCTCACAATCTCAGCTTTAAAACCGGACCATATTTGAGGCTTGAATATGTTAGAGCACTTAGAAATTGTATTGGGAATGAAAGCTGCAGACATATGCCAGCAATCATTATCAAGGACACTTGTCATTCTGCCAGCACGTATGACATTTGCTTGTACATGATATGATGTAGCCACAGTTTACCACTAATTGCCATGCTTCACCTATACTTGAAAGCATAAATGGACCACACTGCTATGGCACCACAGTATCTAGTGGTAGACCGCAAGAAAGAAGAAATGACAGCGGCAACTCACCATATATCTTCTCTTTATAAGCTCAAAAATAGCATATAGCAAAGTGGTCCACCGCTTTGCTATATGCTATTTTTGAGCTTATAAAGAGAAGATATATGGTGAGTTGCCGCTGTCATTTCTTCTTTCTTGTGGATTGCATAGTACCGTTTGGACTGTTCTGTAGCTGAGCACCACCGGATCCTCTTAAGCAAGTACTTCTTCCTGCCAGGTGTGATTAGTGCCGTTACCTTGTTGGACTTCCCGGGAGTTGTAGTGGCATCCCTTGTTCCCTCCGTTCTTATATTGTTGTATATCTAGTGGTAGACCACCTACGGTTACCACAGCTCAGCCACATGGAGTACGCACACTGTAACAAATGAACGTTGATCCTTGATTGCCTTCTATGGGTAACTGGTGTCCTACATCTCATTTTATTTTTCTCACTAGATAAAGCTGCCTCGTTACCACACGAACAACGGAAACTTCATGCAGAACAGGTAAATTGTGTAGTTAGAATACCAGGATCCCATAAACTGACCAGTTTGTCCCTTTTAGTACTGTATGATTGCGTAGGCAACCAGTTGGCCCGCTCTGTTTGCCAGTTGTAAACTTACTACCACTGTCGACATTGTTGAATGAGAATTCAGGCAGTACTATCTGTGCCTCATGCATTCAGGTTTTGTTTTTCAGGTTGCCAAAGCGTTCTGGATGGCTATTGGAGGGGACCGTGATGAAATTGAAGGCATTTCTTCTGATGAGGAGAACTGATAAGAACAAGCGTTGTATACACTGCAGAGATGCCAGGCCTTGGCATGAGGAGTTCTCCTCACTATTTGTACATTTCCTTCATAGTAAGGAACCTAATATTTCATCTCGCTCTAGTACTTAATCTCATCCGTGCTCCCAATTGTGTATTTATTAGACAGAAACAAATCTTAATAAACTATTTTGTATTCATTCCAACATTAATATCACTGGTCCGAGGTGTGTTGGGGGAAAGACCATAAAAGTAGTTTTATATACAGTGCTTCTGTCCGGCTGATGTACGTAACACAGACATTGAACGGAGTGATAGTGTGCATTTGTGCCCACCGCACTCCATTCAAGCATCTCATTCTAGTGATCCATGGGTCTCTAGTGATCAGACATTTTCAAGTGGATAGGTGCTAACTGTCCACTGTAGGAACCCAGGCTATGTACACCTTTGGAGTCAATTTTTTATGATTGCATTTAACATTTAAAAATAATATTTGCAATTGGCCTTTATTAAAAATATTGAGCTGTTCAGTCACAGAGGGTTAACTGTTTTTCTAAGTCTGTGAAGTTTCTAAGCACTTTGTGCTGTCATCTAATAAACCTTAACTACTACTAATAATTCCTAAACTGCTAAGAGGTCATAAACACTTATTTAAGCCACATTTTTATCAGTAAGATAAGGATTGAGCTTTAAAGGGGTATTCCCATCTTGGACAATGGGGGCATATCGCTAGGATATGCCCCCATTGTCTTATAGGTGCGGGTCCCACCGCTGGGGCCCGCACTTATATTGAGAACGAAGCCCGGGTTTCCCGGGGTCTGACCACCGCCAGGCGCTGCCCTCCCGCTGCGCTAATAGAAACGAATGGGAGCACGCCGCGCATGCGCGGCCCGGCTCCCATTCATTACTATTGAGCCGACGGAAATAGCCGAGTCAGCGCTCGGCTATTTTCGGTGGCAGCATAGAAATGAATGGGAGCGGTGGTCGCGCATGCGCGGTGTGCTCCCATTCGTTTCTATGAGCGCCGCGGGCGGGCTGCGCCTGGCGGTAGCACAAGATGGGATAACCCCTTTAATGAGTGTTTATGGGGTCTTAGAGCACAGATAAGAAGTCCGTCTGCTCCTCAGATGACAGAATTGATAAAAAATCCACAGGCAGCTAGAACAGCTTCTCAGCTCTGTAAACAAAAAAAGGATTCCATATTGTTAATAAAAACCAATTGAAAAAATTATTTTTAGCTCAAAATAAGTATAGTGCAATAATAATATAAAAATTGCCCCTAAAGGTGTCCATAGCCTTTAAGCCCTGACTCCATACAAGACTGTATAGTTTTATACCTATGCTAAAATCTGGTTAATCTAAGCTTGATAAATAAACTCCATGGCAGATCTGATCTTTTTGATCACTGTTATTTAATCTTTTTGGGGGGACAAGATGACAAAAAAATGGCAAATCCCGTTTTTCATTTTTTTTCCGTTATGGCGTTCACTGTTCAGGAATTTTAAAAAAATATTTTAATAGTTCAGACATTTTTGAATGCGGAGATACATACATATATATTTTTATATGTAAAATTGAGAAAACAAGGTGATTTAAACTTTTAATATATTGGTGTTTTTTATTTTATATTTTTTTGATAACTATTAGGTCTCTTAAGGGCCTAGTAAATGGGATACATTAGGGTGATTAGGATTTTCACAGTCTCCATTCTGAGCTATGCCTCATGCATAGCTCAGGTTGGAGATTGCCATGGCAGGCCTGGAGTGCTTCAGAAGCCTCCAGGCTGCCATGGCAACTAATGGGAGCCCGCGATTTCCCAGCGGAGCCACATCCCTCTGCCTTCACTCACTGGTGCTGCGATCAACGCTGAAGGATTCAGTGACAGGGCGGGCACGATCGACGCTCCCTGGCAGTGGGGGTGGTGCCGGCTCACTGCAGAGGTCCGCTCCATACATCCCCTCACACATTATGATGTACAGGTACGTCATAATGCATGAAAGGGGTTAAAACAGACATACTGCCTATTAGGGCTCATCATGCTGATTAAAACAATACATTTCTTTTGACTGTATGCTAAACAGCTGCAGAGAAAAATGTGTTTTATTCATATGCAAATGAACAACTGGAGCACCAGGAGGCGGTGCTAAATACTTGAGCACTGCTTAGTAACACCCTCTGTGCTCTGCTCACTCCCCCTCCCCTTGATTGACAGGGCTAGACATCAGCAGGCTGAGGGCAGAGCTGTAGCCTAGCATGTACATATCATATACACTATGTACTATAGCTTCACCACTCTGAGATCTGCTCACTAATCTACATATCACAGCTTTAGCCACAGGCACAATACATGATTAGAAAGACACCAGTGATATGTGTTGGCTTATAAGCATAGAAAAAACATGTATTTCCTTGTGGTAAAACTATCTCTTGGTGGCAAATGCTTGATTTTGCATGTAGAGATCCCAGGTTTGAATCCTGGGAGGAACTTCTACTAGATATGTTTTATTCCACATTTAACCCCTTATAAAAGTCTATATATCCTTATCATAATGAACATGTTTTTTTTTTTTTTTTTTTTAGAGAGTTGAGAAATATTATTATTGTGAATAAACAAGTAATAGGTTTCAGGTTTTTAAGAAAAAAAACAGTATTCTTAATATAGTAAGGCATTTTTATTATTATATGATTATTTCTTATAATATAGCCTTTTATTATGGGTTAAATAAAAGAGAAAAACATAAACAGAAAAAAAAAGTTTATATAAGTCTCTCTGAGGGCTTGAACTTAGGATTTCCACATCAATGGCAAACCACTTACCACGAAGCTTATAGCATTACCACATAGAGAAGGATGTCTTTTCTATGCTTCGAAGCTAACACATATCACTGGTGTCTTTATAATCATATATTGTGCCTGTGAATAAAGCAGTGATATGTAGATTAGCTTTCTGAGCAGATCTCAGTGTGGTGAAGCTATATTACAGAGTATATGTTATGTAGATACTAGGACACAGCTCATCTCACAGCCTGCTCTGTAGCCCTGTCAATCAAGGGGTAGGGGAAGTGTGCAGAGCACAGGGGGCGTTACATAGCAGTGCCCAAATGATTCAGCCCCGCCTCCTGGTGCTCCAAATTCTCATTTGCATATGGATAAAAACTCAGATATCTCTGCAGCTGTTTATCATACAGACAAAAGAAAGGTGTTGTTGTAATCAGCGTGATTAGACCTACCAGGCAGTATGTCTGGTTTAATAGGGTTGGTCCCGGTGACAGAGCCACTTTAAGAGAATGATCAATTTTGAGCAAATTATTTTTAATCTGATGAAGTCAAACTCATCAGATCTTAAAAGGCAGAAAATGCTCAAAAACCCATATGCTGTTGCACATTTCTAATCTAAGATCCTGCACATGTGATCCGTTGCTAACAGCAATCCCCAGCCAAATTGCATACAATGGAGGATGCCGGCAGCGGACAACCAAAATTCACAGAAACTGTGAATTAATCTGATGAAGTCCAAAAATCTGTCCTGTTTTGGTTACTTGATATACCTTTGTAGTTATTGCAGCTCCATTTATCTGATATGAGCTCCAAATATCCTGCAGAGTTAGATGATGAAATTATGGCTGCCAGAAGCCAAAGCTAGAAGGAGCTTACTGCATACGTTTGTACATTAAACGTAAAAGGGTTTTCCCATCTCATAAAGTGATGGTATAGTGTTAGGACAGGCCATCATTTTATGATCGGTGGGGGTCTAACATATAGGACTTTTTAATAAATACTCAGCTCCAATGTGAGCTGAACTTTGGTTTTCTAAAACCGAGATCCAACTTCAGGAATCAATAGAATTTTATTAGCTTGGATAAAAAAAAAAAGTTTAGAGAGAAAACAGCTGATTGTATCCATGACCTGCAAAACTCTTTTCAAAAAGAAAAAGCATTCTGAAATCATTCCAAGGCCTCTCTATGCATCACACGGGAAAGTTTGCGGGCGCCCAGTGGAGAAACCAGAGTGAGTATGGAAACAAAAATTTCAGACATGAAGTGTGTCATATGTACTATTCTTGCATTACTGAAATTAATAGGGCTGGCCCAAGCTTACAGAGTCCCTTTAAACAGCAGAAGTAACAGTTCTTCTTTTCCACTGATGAAACCAGGTCAGCCTACATGGACAGTACAGGACTGGCTTTACTCGTTCTTTACTCTTTTAGTGAACTTACCATCACCACCTCCTCAGGCAGAGAGGTCCGTAGTCTCACTGCTCTTACTGTAAAGAATCCTCTTCACAAACATAAGAGGATTATTTACAGTAAGAGCAGTGAGACTATGGAACTCTCTGCCTGAGGAGGTGGTGATGGTAAGTTCACTAAAAGAGTTCAAGGCCTGGATGTATTTCTGGAGGGTAACAATATTACAGGTTATAGTTACTAGAGAGGGGTCGTTGATCCAGGGAGTAATTCTGATTGCCTGATTGGAGTCGGGAAGGAATTTTTTTCCCTAAAGTGGCAAAAATTGGCTTCTACCTCACAGGGTTTTTTTTGCCTTCCTCTGGATCAACTTGTAGGAAAACAGGCTGAACTGGATGGACAGATGTCTTTTTTCAGCCTTATAAACTATGTTACTATGTTCATGTAGTGACTGTCCGCCTTTTCACGCAATGTTGCTTTGAGGTCTAATATTCTGTGGTGATTATAGATTAGTTGCTGTCAGAGCATTTTCTGCACAGACAGATCTGAAGAGAAGAGATATCTCCTGACATGTCTATTTTAGTAACAACTTGCATTCTCATGCAATATCAATTCTGGAGCATATATGTTGTGCCATTCAGGGGCAGACTGGGAACTTAAAGTTGTCCTGGAAAAAATACTAAAAGTGGCCCCGTTTTGTAGTTGGGTCCAAATTGATGGAAGGCAGTTCCAGCAATACCATATTGTGGCACATTATACCACCCCAACAGAGCCAAATACCACAGTCATCACAAAATACTGCCAGCAGCACAAAATACATCCCCAAAAACTTCCACTGGCCGGCCGTGAGGAGGGCCCAGGCGCCCCCCTGGGCCTCGGCCCACCGGAAAATTTCCCTGTAAGATCTATGGCCAATCTGCCCCTGGTGCCATTCCTTTATTATTCCTGCTACAAGTTATGAATGAATTGGTAGCAGTTTGAAATGAAAGTCCAGATGGGTGTTACCAGTTAGGTTTGTGTCCCTGCCTACTCTGACACTTGCAGCATTGATTGGACAGTGTCCGACTGTGCAGGGACAGACCTCCAGTTGGCAACGCCCCTATGGACCTTCAATGTAGACTACTAGAAATTCATTATTAACTGCTAGCAGGAATAAGAAAGGAAAGGCACCTCACAAAAATAAAGGGGGATCAAAATTAGTTGGTAAAACAGACATGACAGGAGAGGTTAAAGGTCTTCTTTTAATGAGGTTTTTCACTTATTTATTCGATAAGGATAAGCCATCAAAATTACATGGCTGGTGGTCCAACTGCAGTCCTCCTAAAGGAATCTTACCGCATATGGTGTACTAAGTTCCCTTTAGAGGTGGCTGCAGTAGTCAGAATATTCAAGTGATTAGGAGGGTGGTGTCCCATTGAAATGAATGGGACAGAAGAGCTCTAATTACACTGCAACATAGATGGCAAACAGGTAAACAGTGAAGAGAACACAGCAGTCGTTAGAATTGGTCATCAATATAGGAAAAGTGGAGAACCCCTTTAAGGCCTTTAAAGCAAAACCAGGTGCAGATCTTTCCCTTGTACCTTTTCTTTGTGGATCAGCACATGACCCCTGAGGGTCAGAGTGTTTTTTTTTTCTTTTTTTAATACACTAAATCCAGTCCTTTGCAAAAAAAAAAATTCAGTCTTTGACAGCCCAGGATTTTGTAGGCTATAACATTGGTGGCCTTTTCTTACAATAGACCATGGATGCCCAACCTGCGGCCCTCCAGCTGTTGCAAAACAACAACTTTCATCATTCCTGGACAGCCTACAACTATTAGGGCATGCTGGGAGTTGTAGTTTTGCAACAGCTGGAGGGCCGCATATTGTGCATCCCTGCGATAGACCATCAATGTTTCATCGGTGGGGTATCCTACTCCAGGTACTCCTTTATAGTCAGCAGAACTAAGGTATTTCACCGTGACTGCGCTGCTTCTGTAACCCACGCCGCATGCACCCGTCATGTCAGGAAAGTGATGAGGGTGTTAAACACATCTTATGTTTTCTAATTTTCTTCTTTCTTTTCATGGTTTTTGTGGTGGACATTTTGTGTGTTAGTCATTCATTGAAGAGAGTCATGTGTGATCACGACTCTAGTATCCAACAAACCTCACTTGTAGTTTACCCTTTAGTTCTTGATATTTAATTTTTTCCATGTTCCACTTCCAAGTAATAAAAGTGTTGAATTCAGACCTGGTAAATACACATGCCAGGAGAAGACTGAGGCACTTCAAGCTGGAAGCTGTCTTCATCATCAGCAAACGTTCTTGTTTCCAGTGACATCATACAATGAGTAACGCTTTAAAATAAAACAAGACCCCAAATTGGGATTCCGATTGTGGAAAATCCCAGGATCCTTCCCCAATAAGGATTATCAGACATTAATGGCTCCGAGCTGGTAGGGGTGTGGGGGAGACACGCTCATAAATAATGTGTGCTGATCTCTGTGGATTTACTAATGAAATACACAGTGGTGATATCATTCTTTCCAATAGCTCATTTTTGGAGTAATAGATAACAGATTCAATTTATGGAGTTATAATTGGCAAGCATTTTCCTTATTATGAGGGTTTTTTTTATTTTAATAACCATTTTTTAAAGTTACGGTTACATGGGGTGGATTTTACACTGCAGAGTTTGTAATGCCTGTGTGTCAAAACCTGTTATGAATTCACAACAAAATCCAACAGCCCAATCTCTGTCATTTTAACCCCTTTGATGCTGCAGTCAACAGTGACTGGGTGGTTAGAAAAAGAGATGGGGATCCCTCTGACATCCCGTCAGACAGCCACAGTGAAATTGCGTGGTTCCAGTTGGTCACTATGGCAGGCTGTAGCTTTGTGGAAGGCTCCTAGGCCTGCCATAGCAAACTGTCCATTAAAGGGTATCTGTCAGCAGATTTGTAGCTAACCGGCTGACCTATTGCATGTGCACTTGGCATCTGTGTTAGTCCCATGTTCAAATGTGCCCACATTGCTGAGAACAATAATGTTTTAATATATGCAAATGAGCCTCTAGGAGCAACAGGGGTGTTGCCATTACACCTAGAGTCTCCACATTCTCAGCAGCTGCCGCACTCTCTCCACTTTGATTGACAGGACCAGGCATGGTAAAATTGTCACTGCCCCCTACAGTTGCAGAGCGTAGAACCTTTTGGTGTAATGGAAATGCCCCCGTTGCTCCTAGAGCATATATCTCAGCCATGTGGGCACATATGAACATGGGACCAACACAGAGATCTTCAGCTGCCAAGTGCACATGTAACAGGTCAGCCAGTGTCATAGGTACAAATCTGCTGACAGATACCACTTAAAGGGGTTTTCTGGGATTTTACTACTGATGACCTATCCTCAGGATAGGTCATCAGTATCTGATTGGTGGGGGTCTGACACCCGGGACCCCCGCCGATCAGCTGTTTGAGAAGACACCGGCGCTTCCGTGAGTGTTGAGGCCTTCTCTCAGCTTTTCTAGGCCAGTTCATCGGTCACGTTACCTAGGAGCAGCACAGCCCCATTCAAGTGAATGGGGCTGAGCACGATACCAAGCACAGCCGCTGTACAATGTATTTCACTGTGCTTGGTAAGCTGAGAGAAGGTAGCGGCGCTCACAAGAGCTCCGGTAGCTTCTCAAACAGCTGATTGGTGGGGGTCCCAAGCGTCGGACCCCCACCAATCAGATACTGGTGACCTATCCTGAGGATAGGTCATCAGTAGTAAAATTCAGGAAAACCCCTTTAAGCCCTGCTTAATAGGAAGCCAGCAGGAAACCCATAGATTGCAATAATATACAACTGCTGTCTACAATATGTAATCAAAAATTGATTAAAAAGTGATGAGAAAAGTCGTATCCACCATAAAATCGTACTATGAAAAACTAAAGCTTACACAGCAAAAAAACAAGCCCTAAGATGGCTCTGTAGATGGAAATTTTAAAAAGTTATGGGTATCAGAATATGGCTATGCAAAGAATCTTTTAGTTTTAAAGGTTTATATACTGTTTTTAAAGTAATAAAACACAAAAACTATATAAGGGCTCGTTCACATCACCGTTAGGGCTTCCGTTCTCCTGCTTCGTTATAGGAGCAGGAGAACGGAAAGGATGGATTCGGGGCATAACTGAGCCCAACGGAGCCTTAGGGACCCCATAGACTATAATGGGGTCTGTTAGGTTTCCGCTCAAAAGATGATTTTTGAAGCGGAGACAAAAGTTGCGCACGCAGGACTTTGGGGTCCCTTAGGCTCCGTTGGGCTCAGTTATGCCCCGAATCCGTCCTTTCTGTTCCCCTGCTCCTATAACGGAGCAGGAGAACGGAAGCCCTAACGGTGATGTGAACGAGCCCTTAGTGTGATATTACCATACTCCTAATGACCAGCAGAATAAGGTCATGTCATTTTCAGTGCACAGTGAAAGCCATAAAAAAAATAAAAAAAAGTCTGAATGCTTTTTTTTTGTTTCACCCCACAAACATTTTCTTTCCCATTTTTCAATAGAAGATATGGAAAAGTAAATGGTGGCAAACCCCCCCCCCCCAAAAAAAAGAAAATATTATATATAGCTCTCATACGGCTATGTGAATGGAAAAATAAAAAGTTATGACTCTGCAGTGATGCAGCTAAATTCAGCAGCAGCCAGCCAGGTGCACAAGTACCTGATGCTCCTACATTAATTAACATTCAAAGGATCAGATAATTATGTACCCAGCCCGTGGCAGTGAGGAGGGCTTGGGCAACCCCCTTGGCATTGGTCCACCAGGAAATATCCCTGTAAGGTATATGGCCAGTCCTCCCCTGGGATAGTGCACATGTACTGTACCTTGTCTTTCTTACAGTGGTGCTTCAGTGTCTGCAGGTGGAGACCCATCAAATAAATTCATTCACATGCATACATCCCTCAGCACTGTGTCATATTTTACACATTTTGGGACTATTACAGGTAGATATATGTAAAGGGTTTATTTACATTCACAATCAGAACTTTACACAAGCATTGAAAGTGGGGGGGGGGAAGAGGTTAAAAGTAATGGGCTTGTTCTGAATAATACCACTAATATATTGATTATTTCCCTTATCCGCTGCTATGATTGGTCGAGGCGATAAGCCTTAGCTAATCAAAACCTGAAATCTAATCTGATGACATATATGATGGGTGCAGCTGCAATATAATTCAGAAGTACATAACACATAAGCAGAAAGTAACCAAATATTAGCCAGAATAATAGAAAAACAGGCAGAATTTCATACAAATAAAATGAGACGTTGCAGGAGCTTCTTATAAGTCATCATATAAGTAGACAGGCCCTTCTTTCATGCTACAAACTGATGGGGGATAAAATCCCCACAAACATGCTACAAATCCAAGGGATGCCATCTGACCTTGACTACACATAGTAGAGGGAGTGTGAGGAACGCAGAGCAGGTCGTTCCTAACTGGTTCTGGAGAAAAGTACGAGAAGACATTTACTCCTGCAGCTGTATGGAGGATGCGTGTGCTTCACCAATATCCTCCATAAATAATGCTACAGGCCCGATGCAGGAACTTAAATTTTATCTCATATAAACCAAGAATAATAAACATTAAAAGTTGATCTGAGATCCAAAAGGGCCAACCTATAGAGAACTGAGGGTTCACGAATGAGCAGCTTGCTGCTTAGGTAGAGACACATGATTCCAGCTGGAAAACCGCCGGGGCCTGCGCTAAAAAAATGAGCTTTAGGGAATGAACCAGATCCCTAACCGTGCAGGTAAGGAAACGTTTACCAGCCAGGCAGAGAACGAGGGATTAAACATGTTAAGCAAAGTGCTATCCAGGTAAGCTGGAATGGTGGCCTTTGTGGCAATCATGGTGCCACCCCCATCCCAAGCTGGGTTTATTAGTGAGATGTACTTGTAGAACAGCAGGCTTCACACTCAGGCGGTGAGCACTTCAGACAGAAATGTACTCCTCCAGTTGTCATTTTCTTAAGAAAGTTCTTGGGATATTAAAGACCGGCTTTCCAAATCAGGCCCTGACTACAAGGGTCGATGCAAGTAATGCTGCTGTATGATGCAATGGTCCAGTCTGAAAGCCTGTCCCAAGTTTAGGGTACACATCTGTTCCAACAGACTGAACAGAATCGCCTTACCCTATAAAACAAGACTAAAACGGACCAAAGTTATGAAGGTTACAGGCCACCCCTGCAGCAGAGATCCATGGGAGACTTTAAAGGCACGCCACACCTACTGGAGGAGGTGGAAGAGAGGACCTAATACTTAATAAGTCCTGTGAGAGAGATGTAGTAAAATCTGTACCCTGTATCACAAAACCTGTACTTAGTCTTTCCACTGAGTTTCAGTGACATTCCCAATCATAAACTATGTCAAGTCTGTGTAAAAGTTTCATATTGCAGTCTTCTCAATATACTGAACGTCGTTGGGATCCCCTGCCCCAATAGCAGGAAAAGCAGCTGAATGTTTTATTTCCAATGTAATGCTGAGGACTGGGACGCCGGTGACATACCAGCTGCAAAGGGTAATGGTTCCTGGTGAATGAGAAGACAAGAAATAGTTCCACATTGGTTTGCCTTTGTGCTGTTGAGCTCCTGCTCCATGTGGACTGTGTAGTACTGGTACTTTAAAAGGTCCTTGAGTTTTGTGACCCGGAACATACTGCTCTATGAGACACTAGAGCATCGAATGCTTGGAGAACCCATCTGAGTAAGAACCTTATCCAACCACTGTAAGGGGCCGTTCAGGTGTAGCTCGATCCAGCAGGGTGTGCTAGTCACAGTCTGGCGCCTGCAAAGACAGAAATACAAGTGAGGGGTAATTCTAGAAGTAACAGCATCTGGGGAAAAAAAAAAAAGTCCATTTGCTTAGACATATCATGGCGTGCTGTCATGCAGAGATCAGACTTTGAGGCTACTTTATTTTGGTCAAAGACGCTGCGGTCAGATATTCCTGTAGTAAAATTACTGAAAAGTGAACATATACAAAGTGTATCTGTGGTGGTGTATGCCTTAAGGAGCCCTCAAGATATACCTTGTAAACCATTCTTATTCAGAATAAATACCTCCAGATACCTTTCTTTCCTAAAGGGTAGGTCGATAAGAATAAAGATGAAGCACTGGTTTCTATCTAGAACCTTTACAGACCCATGTGTCCCCATGCAGGGGTTCACTATCTGCAAAGTTGCTCCATTTTTCCTTTCAGGTTTCATTAGGCCAAGAAAAAAAATGGTTGCTCTAATGAACCTAACTTTTTAGCATGATTGCAGCCAAAAGGAAAAAATAAAAATCAGTGACTACCAGTAAATGGTGGTGAGTGTGTATGGGGTGTGACAGTATAGAGACTGGAGAGCAATTAGCCAATGATCACTCCCATCCCCCAGCTGTCGGCACTTCCTGACTGCTTCTTCCACTTTCAAAAGGGCCTCTGAGAAATAGGAGCTGGAACCAATGGGGCTGACGGCGAAGGAAAACGTTTCCAGTAGCAGTTTTCATTGCCTCTTTTTTGTGACCCCCCCCCCTCCAAAAAACAAAAAGAAAACACCTGTAGTCAGATGTTATACTAGTCTATAGTGAAATATGAGAATGGTTGTGTACACATTGCTCTGGTTTTTGGTGTTTTTGTGGCATTTTCAGTAGCATGCTCTAGATATGTAATTGTCTTCTCTGTATGTCTCTCTATAGAACTTCTCAAAACTGTCAAAAAAAACTAAAAACTGCCAGCACAGAATAAACAAATGCCACCGTAATGCATGGAAAAAATGTGCGTGAAGGGGCCCTAAAACGGTATTTTTTCACTTTACACAAATGTGCACGGCCTGTAACACCTAATTATTTCCCAGAACTGAACTCTGCAGTTAGCTGCTAGTTCTGAGGTTAGTCAAGTCATCTGCACAGAAGGTTTGGTAATGAATTGGTTACTAAAGGAAGACGTTAAGTGAAATGTGAGCAAGAAACCTCAGGATCTGTAATGAGGCTGCCAAACAGAGGCACATCTGGGTTCCATTAGTTCTTCTGGCTCTGGGCCAGGGCTGGAACTGGCTGTCAAGTGTGGAAGATGAGATTTAACCCACTCGACACCAGGCAGCTTTACAATCGCTGTACTGCTTTTGTCGTAGCATATCATGCGCCCTCCCGGCAGGAAAGAGTTAACTGCATAAATGGTCACTGAACATCTGGAAGTCAGCAGGCAAAGGGAAGATCTGCTCTTGAGTGTCTGCTGCTCCCACAAAGCAGAATGTTACACTCTGGCAGGCAGTGTGTGCTACACCCTCCAAATAATGACATTTGTCACACTGTTGTCACCTCCCCGGATGTTGGGGCTGAACTCAGTACGACCACAACTAAATCCATTTAGGAGATCCTAGAAATAGAATGTCGTCCCCTCTAAGACTGGAAACCACCAATCAAAGGTGATCAAACTTCCTTTACCTTGAACTTTAACTTGAATGGGTCCGAGATCCGTCTGTGCAGCACGGAGGGAAACTCCACAGAAACACTCCGTGGTGCTACGTGGGACTCTATGCCTCTGTTCCACGCCAGACCTTCCGGATTGCGGACCCATTCAAGTGAACGGCCGGTGTGTATGAGCCCTTATACATGTATGCATAGGGTCTGAAAAGAACCAGCCAGTTATCATAACCTGCTTTTACTAACCTGTACTCAGCTCCCCAGCCCTTGACAAAGCTCATCCGTATAGTACACATCCTGGTGAGCTGGTACACAGCCTCGAATCCTTGGTTCACCGACTGGGCTAGTAAAGCAGCAAACTCCTGGTTATTAAAGATCTTCAAATTGCAACCTGGGACAAAGGGAAAAAAAATATACAGTTATTTTCACATCTACGAATGCCTGTTTCTGAATGCATGCAACTGTGGGCCTTGCTAAGACTAGACTCCTGCCAAATCCGTGGTGCATGTTGGAGCCTATACATCAGAAAATACATGTAACATGCCCATAAACTTTCATTAGCCAGACATATATTTGTGACAAACATTCGGCTGGTATAGCTACCTCTACTCTATTAAAAAGCATGGCAGACATTTGGTAGGCATAGAGCTGCATAAGCTGAGGCATGTCTTTGGTACCAAAGTGGTACCACTTGATTCTAATGGTACCATGAAAAATAACCACAAAAAGTAGTGTGAACCGTGCCCCACTGTTACAATAGTAAAATGAAACCTTTAAATTAGAATCTAAGAAATTTTATTAAGATTGGTGCTTCTTACAAAACAAACCCTGCTGGTATACAAGTGCTAGAACTGTGAGGGTCCATTCACATGAACGTATATTTGCGGACCCGCATTACTGCAGACCTGCAAATATACGGGGGCCGCCCAGCGTGTGTTCCGCAGCGCTCGGAACACACGCCGTGCGGCCCCATTGAAAATGCCTATACTTGTCCGTGCGCACGGACAAGTATAGGACATGCTTCGAAAGAGCCGCGGCACGGAGCTAGCTCAGTGCCGCGGCTCCCGGCCCCATAGAGGTGGATGGGGCCGCATCTATTCCCGCAATTTTGCGGATAGATACGGCCCCATTCACACGGTCGTGTGAATGGGGCCTGAGGAGGTAATAACTCTGGTACATCTTCAGGAGCTCCATTTTCTAGACCAGGGATAGCACACCTGCAGCTCTCAGGCTGTTGTAAAACTACAACTCCCACCATACCCTGCTGTAGGCAGTCTGGGCATGCTGGGAGTTGTAGTTTTGCAACAGCTGGAGAGCCTCAGGTTGACCATCCGTGTGCTAGAATATGAAATCTAACACAGCAAGGAGCTGGCATGTATCTCAGGCGCACAAGCCGCCCCTCCCCTTTCCTCCCACATTTTGTGAAAGTGTCACTTTGGCGCAAAATGACACTTGCAACAAAATTTGTGACTTTGGTTTGCAAGAAAATTGGCATACCTTAATGATACATTTCCTGCCCCCCCAAAGTATCTTTCCTAAGGTTAAGGCTCCATTCACACGTCCGTGTGTGATTGCGGATCCGCAAAACACGGACACCGGCCATGTGCGTTCCGCAATTTGCGGACCGCACATGGCCGGCTGCACAATAGAAATGCCTTTTCTTGTCCGTGTATTCGCACATGAATAGGACACGTTCTATTTTTTTGCGGGGCCGCGGAACAGAAGTGCGGATGCGGACAGCACACTGTGTGCCCTCCGCATCTTTTGTGGCCCCATTGAAAATGAATGGGTCCGCACCCGTTCCACAATTTTACGGAACGGATGCGGACCCATTCTACGGACGTGTGAATGGAGCCTAAGGGCCACATAGGGCTGCATGTTTCCACCACAGATCTCAACAAAAATCCATCCGTGTGCACACTGCATTGCAGAGCAGACTGATTGACTTCAATGGGTCCATGATCCACAAGATGTGGCTGAAGACAGGGCATGTCCTATCTTTTGCGGCGCAGAGGCACGGACCCAGAAGCACAAGGAAGCTCTTCCGCTCCACAAAAGACAGTACATGTCCTATCTTCAACTGCATCTTGTGGATCGTGGATTAATTGAACTCAAAGGGTTCACACATTCTACGTGTATGAGGGTCAGGAAACCATGACTAAAGCACCCGAAAAATTGGGACAACAGTGTTACGCCATTTGAATAAGATCCGTGTACCTACATCATATTAATAATAAACTGACATGACAATTACACTTTAAGATTCTTTTAATGAAATGGTCACTAACTTTTCACAAATCGTTACATAAATCAATAGTACAAGTGACCACAAGAAACTTTGTAGTATGTCTTTTCAGAGAGAAATGTCTAGTTCTCATGTTATCAGCTGTTTATCTCTCTCCCCCTACCCCTTTGCTAATTGCTTTTCTGTTTGAAATATGTGTTGAATCCCTCTGGAGATGGACCAGCTCACAGAGGGATTGTATTACACCTGTCAATACAAGTCTATGGAGAGGGGAGGATGGAGGAGTGAGAAGGGAGAAACACTAAAAGAGACTGCACAGCTACATAGGAAGTTTATATCGCAGCACATGTGCCTAATTCACAACCATACAGGTCAGTAATTCTCAGTAATGTCCTCTATGAAGTTGGGGCTGCTTCTCAGTGCATAAGAGAAGATTAGGAAGCAGATTATCTTCCACTTTCTGTGTGCAGTGGATTGCAGCTAGTTCACACTGACCACCTCTGGCAAACTGGACATTCACCATGTGCAGGGGTACACTGCTAAAAAAAAAAAAAAAGCCAAATACAAGTCATAGAGTGGCCAGAAATAGTGTTATTCCTCATGTACACACTGTACTATTGATTAATGCAGAGTTTGTTGAAAGGTCAGGTACGCTTTAAGTAACCGATGCCCACATTTCCTGATGTCGCTACCAACAGCCGCAGAGGAGCAGATGTTCACCTTCATAAAAATGACTGTTTCCACACAGCTTACTGTGGTTTGGTAAAATCCTGATACGTCAGCGTTACACTGGGTGCTGGGCTAGAAAAGAAAGCATTTCACTATAGGAAGCAGTGCTCCATTACCTGGAGGTATCTTGCATACAGTAGCAGGGTGCCAGCCATAGCGTTGGTTACAATTTGGGGATTGTACAAATATTGCACTGTCACTGAGGCATTCAGCAAACACTTCACCTCCAATGTAGTACAGGCGTACTCCTCTACCTGAAATAAATAGCAAGGAAATAAATGTCCTCGTCGTCCAAACACCCACTCTAGTAATAGTTCATGATTAGCACCAAAACTGCAGACATTGGGGCATGGGCTGGGATAACACTGTCCTCTGAGACACCATTTATGACAGCCTGTAGAAAAAGCAGAGAGACTGCCACAAGGAATTGCAAGCACTGTAGCACCTTGTCTGCTCATCCCATTCACACAATACAGGCTGCCATAAATTCTGTCTGTATACTAATGCCAGTACCTTCAGAGATGCAGTGAGGAATTTCATGTCTGTGCTATTGCCCTAATCTATAAAGGGTTGCTGTAAATCACTCCAGCCTGTAATGGATGACATGATAGAACTGCGAATAAACCATTCTGACTCTATATATACACATATATATTGTATACACAGTGTACATACAGTACATATGATTAAAGGGGTTGTCTCACCTCAGCAAATGGTATTTATCATGTAGGTAACGTTAATACAAGGCACTTACTAATGTATTGTGATTGTCCATATTGCCTCCTTTGCTGGCTTGATTCATTTTCCCAGCACATAATACACTCCATTGTTACGACCACCCTGCAATCCAGCATCAGTGGTCGTGCTTGAACAGTATGGGAAAAGGCTGGTCTCTTTGGTGGCCGGGATCGTGGGAGTGCGCACAGACCACCGTTTTTTCCTATAGTATACAAGCATGCCCACTGCTGCTGGATTGCAGGGTGGTCATAACCAGGGAAACAAGCAGCGTATAATGTGATGGAAAAATGAATCCAGCCAGCAAAGGAAGCAATATGGATAATCACATTACATTAGTAAGTGGCTTGTATTAACTTTGCCATTTGCTGAAGTGAGACAACCCCTTTAAGTTAGTTACGTGAGATAGTAAGCATTAAAGTACTAACAGATTTCTTTTGCGGTGAGCATATTTTTAATGTTATGACAAGTTCACGAACTGCATATTTTTTGTGCTGTTGTCTCTTTAAATAAGTGTAACTAATGCAAAACATCTCTATACAAAAAAAGATATATATATTATTAATAAAAAGAGGGGGGGGAAGACGACCTGGGAATACAAGTAACACATGACCAGGCGGTTATGGGTCAACCACAGAGTAGTGTGACTTGGGTCTGTCTTGAGGGAGTGTGGGCGGAAAGGGGGGACTGTGTGTGTTGAGGGTGCACACTGAGATCCTGCAGCGCTCACTGGGCAGGGTTCATGTTATGGGAAGTCCTCTATTCTCACCCTCTAAGGTCCAGAATGGAAAATTTTTTGTAACCACTGAATTAACAAGAAGACAGAATGGTTCCAGTTACTTTGTCTCAGACACAAATGTTCATTTTCTGGAATACTACTCCTAGCAGACCCAAACCAGGACCTGTAAACCAAACTGTGAGGAGCAAGACTAGCAAACGCCTGGATTTTTTTTATTATGTGGTGCAAGTGATGAGAGAGAATGGAGATTACTGTACAGAGCAATGGAAGACATTATTAGAAGGGGGAGGGAGAATAATCTTTCCTAAGTAAGTTAAAGTGTACCTAAACATATAAATTAAAGGATTTGTCTGGCCATATATATTGATGACCTATCTGATTGGGGGGGCTTCAACACTCCCGCCGATCAACTGTTTGACGAGGAGGCGGCACTCCATGGAGAGCAGCCTCCTCTTCAAATATCTAATTGGAGGAGGTGCCGGTTGTCGGACCCCCCCAATCAGATCAATATATATATGGCCAGAAAACTCCTATAACTTTATTGAAACCTACTGTAAATGTGACCAATTGAATTGTTGTAATATGCTTTAGTTTTTTGTTTTTTTTTTTACTTTTCTTAGCAAACTAGGTGGCTGAAATTCAGGTGCCTATTGCGCTTTATAATCCTTACTTCCATATACCACTGTGTATGGGAATACAGATTCACTGAGACTGCACTGAGCGCAGTATGGTCAGAAGGTCCAGCGCTGCTCTCCTCAAGCCTGGCATAGATGGGCAATGTCAGGATTTAGCAGAGCGGGCACAGACATTATACTTCTCAGTCAGTGGGCTTCTGACATCACTCCACATCTCTTCCAGCAGACCACACATTATACATTATACTTACCAATGTGTCGCCGGGTCAGCTCCACAGCAGCGTTGCGGTTAACGTTGGAGAGCAGGCCCAGGCAGAAGCGCTCAGAGTTTGATGGGTCTGTAAATCCGTCTACCGTCATGGAGGGTTGGGATGCATGAAAAGTCTCGCCCACTCGCTGGTTGAGCTCGTAGTATGAGATGGAGCACCAGAAGGCAGGCTCACAATATGTGACGGGCTGAAGATCTGCGCATACGTAAAGCAGAAATATATGGCCGTTACTAATCATCAGAAACATGCATTTTCCTTAAAAAATGAAAAAAAATTGCAATCAATATTCATCTCTGAGTTGACTCTCTTCACATAGGCCTCATGGCTGGTAAGAAAAACACATCATGGCGTCAATCTGATGCTAGTGTGAACAGTTTAATCCGTATGATAATGAGGGCTCGCGAGTGCCCAGGGGCGGGGTTCTTTCTGTCAGTGCCCAAGCCCCTCTCCAGTCTCTTGCTGGTCCCGCCCTGTACGGCCGTTTCATCATCCCAAGGACTGGCCGAGATCCGGCGCGTGTGCAGTTCACCGCCAGCTCGGGCATGTGCATTGCGATTATGGGCAGCAGAATCGCTTCATCTTGTGCGCATACCTGGGCTGGGAGTGACCTGCACAGGCGCTGGATCTTGGCCAGTCCTTGGGATGATGAAACGACCGTACAGGGCGGGACCAGCAAGAGGCTGGGGGGAGGGGGTTTAATATGGAAAGAAGGCAGATCAGCCTGGGCACCGACAACAAGAACCCCGCCCATGGGCACTTGCAAGTCCTCATTAGCATACGGAATAAACTGCATTTTTTCAACTAGTGAAAGTCAGAAGAATACAAGAAAGGTTCCATAGGAATCTTGTGTAGTTGTGCTAGAGCGCCATGTAAGCAGTGTATATTGTCAAATCTTGGTGAAAGACTCCCTTTAATAAAATAATGCACCAAGAAGAGGACAAGAAATCTTCTGTGCAATGGGAAAACTTGTATGTTCTCATGAACAGCGATGATACAATACGTCTTAAAGTTCTTATACACCTTGGAGGTTTTCACCTCAGAAACCACAGCTTTCTTCAAGAAGAGGAAGAGCGCAGTGAGTTAAGTAAAGCTGATCTCACTCCCACAACGCTGCAACCTCTCTGATAAGGACAGGCCCCTCGTATATTCAGGCCTGGCTCCGGGCCAACCAAAACCGCCTGACCTAAACTCTACATCCGGCCAACTTCCCCGGGATCGGGAGGAGAGCACTCAGGGGCATGTTTATATTAATATTAATATACGGAGCTATCGTAATGTATTATTCTTACAGAATCGCTGACAATCCACTTTACTGTCAAAATATACACAGATAGGCAGCACTTATCGGGAACAGATGTGCAGTGGCGACTTACATGCGATCACGAGGCATCTGTCAGACTGTCACGTCACACTAGATATCCTGTGTCCTAACAGGGAGCTACAGTCTAGGAAAGTGCATCTTATATGCAGCAGAGCTAATATGGCGCACACAGATGTATTTAAAAGTGTAGGGGAGATACAGCTGTAAGATCCCAAGGGCAGGGATTCTTCTAGATGAATAGTACCCCCAACTGCACAGCGACTTCACAAAGAACAGACTTATAGGAACATTATGTGGTTCTGGGGGGGGGGTATTGCAGTACTACGCCTGTTTTCCTACCTAAGTCACCATAGGTGGACATCAGGCTGCAGTTTATGGCACTATTACAACTACACAGTGATATTACAGGAATCACGGATACCGCGTGAGTAGCCGTCCTTTATGATACGCAGTCCCTTGGCTGTATCTATCGCCTGTGATTCATTCAGAATATGGGCACTTATAACAAAGCGACGGCAGATCAGCTCATGCTTAGCCAGAGCCAGAGCTTACACAGATGGGAAGGACTGAGTCACAGAGCTGGAAAGAGCAGATTCTGGGGCCAAGAACTGATAAGGAACCACGGTGGTGGCTGCAGCGCATGTCCCCCGGTGCACAGGCTGTCTCTTTATAATGCCACAGTCACACAAAGAAATCAGGACAAGGCTAAATCCATCAAGGCCAATATCTGGGATTAAGAGAATCAGCGTGCGGATGTTTAAGCCGTGGACCGCATTCACTGAACAGGGGGGAGAAACAGGACTCTGCAGACCCATACCTGGCAGAAATTATTATAAAATCCTTCTTCGCCTTTCAAAAGCATCTCTGGTTCTGACAAGTACAGTCCATTGATTTCAATGAGCACTGTGTAATGCTTTATTACACCTGGGGTGGCGCTACAGAGGCACTGAACACTTACTGTCAAATTACCCCATAGAGTCAAGCGGATTCTATGATCTGATCATCATCGGGGCCCCTTGTAACACAAAAAAAAAAACAAAATAAAACAAAAAAACTTTACATGGCTTCCCCTCTGTATGTATTTTGCAGTTCGCAAAAACTGGTTCCGCAATACGCATGACATCCGTGTGCATTCCGTACTTTGCAGAATGGAACAGTCCTATCCTTGTCCGTAATGCTCACAATACTAGGACATGTTCTTTTTTTTTTTTATGGAACGGAAATACGGACATACAGAAACTGAATGCACACGGAGAAACTTCCGTTTGTTTTTTTTGCAGACCCATTGAAATGAATGGTTCTGCATACGGTCCGAAAAAAAAAAACAAAAAACGTAACGGACATGGAAATAAAACATGTTTGTGTGCAAGAGCCCTAATTTCTGTGGATTTTCCTTGCTGGTTCCATAAGTAAATAAGCAGAAAAAGTGACTGCGGTTTTCCCATTTACACGCAGCAGGATAACAGCGTACAGATTTTAGGGTTATGCTAAAAGTATGCCCCATCTCAAATTTGTTGCCCCTGACTACAAACATTGAAGGGGTTATCCCACCAAAATTATCAGTCACCCATCCACAGAGCTCCATCAGTCCCATAGAAGTGAATGGACTGGGGGACTTTATCCATGGACCTTCTCAGGATTGCCGAGACGCCCATCGGACTCCCAGACAGACCATATTTATTACCCATGTGTGGACAGGTAACGTTTTAAAGGGGCTATCCGACTACAGTAACGTATATAAAGACTTGTGTATTCTCTACTTTTAGTATGAAGACTCTGTCCAACACACCCCATTATCAGTTCCTTATAAATGTACTAGGGTACCGTTATCCCCATCCTTTGGTTCCAGTATGTTACCTGAGGTTAGTTTCACGGTTACGCGGTATACATATCATGCAGGGCACGTTCTGCCCGCTGGCACTGGCACTACTTCAGCTAAGGCCTGTGCTTCTGCTGAGGAAGGTCCTGGGCTGGGCACTGCGGTTTGTACACACAAAGGGCACTTTGAGGTGAGTTTCTATGTAAAATGCTGCAGTCAGCACGTTCACACTTTATCAGCAAGTTGAAACTAAGGATCCTCTTACACAGCCAGATCGATCGGCGCTTACTTAATGAGCCTCATGCAAAGCAAAAGGAGGATAGAGACACCTTATTATGGATGTCTGCCATTCACTTTGCATGTGGGATTCACTACCAGGCTCATTGGGAAATTTTTTTTAAATAAAAAAACGCATACTTTTTTTATTGTCTACATTTGTATAGAATAGTTTAAGTACACTATTCCATACAGTTAATGCAAACTGGCTCAACGGAGCCCAAAAGTTGAATGGAGTGCTATGGATAAGGGCTCATTCACACAACCATATGAATGGGTCCGCATCCGTTCTGCAATTTTGCGTAACGGGTGCGGACCCATTCGTTTCAATGGGACTGCAAAAGATGCGGACAGCACATGGTGTTGAACTGTTGTTCTGTTCCCCGGCCCACGGACAAGAATAGGCGTTTGTATAATGGGTCGGCAAATTGCGGAACGCACATGGATGGCGTCCGTGTTTTGTTGATCCGCAAAACACAGCGCGGTCGCGCGACTGTGCCCTTAGATTGGAAAAATGGCCTATACCCCAAACTCTCTTGCAAAAAAAAAATAAAATAATGCAGCTGTGTCAACTGGACATGGATTTGTACAGGCTTTTAGCCTCTGGATACCAAAAAAATATGCTTCCATTCACTGACTGCAGCCAGAGATGTTGAAATTAATGAAAAAACACGAAACACAAAGTATCTTAGAAAGCTGCATAACAACTCATGCAATCCTAACAAAATTGGACACCGCTCTGTCGATGTCTTCATCTCCTATGAACATTTCTGTTTACAGAAAACGGCATTTTGTACACTTACAAAAATTTTAAAATTATGGGAAGAATGAACTAGAAAACCATTAACTTACCCATGTTACTGTGTGCAGGGGACATGGAATTTGGAGATAGGCTTGGTGACCCTAAATGAAAATAATACTAGCAGTTAATGAGGACACCTTTACCAGGCTTACAACACTGGGATTGGAGTATTCTTGGCAGCACACGCATGTTGCAGCGGAGGGATTGTTAGAGGAAGCGCTGAAGAGATCAGTCAGTCTCCTCCATACCGTCCATAGACTTACCCGAGTCTATACTGTGGTTCATCTGATCACTAGTTTCCCCATCTTCACTCAGGTAACCAGGAGGTGGAGTTTCTAGGCAGAAATAAGAAAGAGTATAAGTACAAGTGCACTTAAAGAGATTCACTCTCCTATAAGGTACTGGCACAGGGAGACATTAAAGGTGTTTTGCACCTTAGGAGGTGTTTTTGGAAACCCCCCATCCCTCCAGACCTGAGGGAGACCTACCTTTTTGCTTCCCGGTGCTGGCTCCTTCGCGCCACCGCCTCGGCTGCTCTGCTGAGGTCCCTGGATGTAAACTTCCTATATGTCATAGCTGAAGCCAATTGCCGGCTGCAGCAGTGACATGCTCCCTTGCATGACATGGTCACATGATGCAATGCAAGTGGGTCATTGCTGCAGCCACCGATTGGCTGTAGAGGTGTTAAATTGGAAGTTTACATGTAGGGAGCCCAGAGAAGCAGCCTAGGCCGTGGAGTGAAGGAGCCGGGGCTAGTGCCGGGAAGCAGGAAGATTTGCTTCCCTTTGGCGGTCTGCTCAGGAGGGGAGAAGGGTTTGCTAACCATTCCAATGTGCACAACCCCTTTAACCCCCTAACTGTTCTGCCCGAGTCCAGCTCCGGAAGTGTGAAAAGTAGCTAACTGGATGGTTTAGATGGTGATATCTCCTCAATGGTAGCACCTAGAAACATGTAACTGGTCTTGCCTAGAAACGGACAGTCCAGGCTTTCATACAAGACCAGTCCAAGCAACAGAGGAGAAATCACTGTTAGAAATCAAGTCAGGAATAATCGTGAATAAAACCTGTTTTACTTTCATTTTCAGCTGCATTCACAGCATCCCAGTTTCTATCAGTGATACCTTTCTCTGTCCAGAACATATTGCTGTCATTTTGGTACTGTCTGAAAGCTTGGAATGTCTGCTTTCAAACAAGATCAGTTGCATGTTTCTAGCTGTAGGAGGTAGCAACATCTAAAGCAGCCCTCCCCCCTCCAGGTAGCTACTTTTCCCACTGCTGGAGCTCCACTCTGGCAAAACAGTTAGGGGGTTAAACAGTCAAACTCGTGTGCATGCACAGTCTGACACTCTCTAGTCAGTACTGACCATGTCTGACCATGTAGGAAATGGTAACACCTAGTTGGAAAGTTATTCATATGTTCTAGGAGGAATAACAGAGGAACGGCACATCACAGAGTTAAAATAACAATTCTGGAGAATCTTTTCTTCTATGGTGAGTAAAGTATAGCGTTGAGCGAACTTGTGATAGACTTCTATTATTTTTTTTTATAATTCTCTTTTTATTGAGAAGAGACACAAATGTAAAAACAATAATAAAAGCAACCATTAAAGAGTAGAAGCATGAAGACACATTGGTCTGTAAAACAGCATGTGTACATAACACATATGGTAAGCGACACTTACAAGCTTCCGATCACTGCACATTCATGTAGGTACTAGCATCACAGGTAGATGTTTTGCATAGGAATGAGCGTTGACGTGGTACCCGAATTATAGTGGTGACCAAGTAAGTGGTCTTGGAAGTCAGGAGAAAGGGGGATAAAGGGGTAGTCCTGGGAATTGGAATGGGGTTTGCTACATGAATGAAGAGTTAGGGAAGTAGGGGCGGTGTAGCAAATGATATAGCATGCGGGGTCTGGTGTGACTTGATCATTAACCGACTAGAGCACGAGGAGGCCCATAGTGGGGCACGCTGAACGCCTATGGGGTTGCAGGTCTCCCACTTTGTCGGCTGGGTTGGCAGGAAGATAAGCATTGGTGGTATTCAAGAGCATGTTTATATACTGGCTAAGGGCCAAAGCCTCTATACGTTTTCCATGGGTTCCAAACCTTCAGGAATTTTGACCGGTTATGAGTTTCCCAGTGGGCCAATTCCTCGAAGCGGAATAGTTGGTCTACCCAGTCCAACAAAGTGGGTATAGACTTCTATTATGACAGAATGCCTCTTATAGACTTCCGTGGTGCATGTCGTCATAGAATTCCGTTAAGGTCCATGGTAACAGAATCCATTACGGAATTCTTCGATCACCCGAACGCCAAACTTGCATGTCGCAAGTTTGCTCAACCCTAGTAAAGTATTTCCTAAAACAGACATGTCAGGAGAGATGACAGGTTCTGTTTAAGGGTCCCCAAGCGGCCCCTCTGCTATTGAGTGATGGCTATATCGTCCACCCCAAAACTGCTAACAGACTCCCATTAAGTAGATTTGGGTCATGTTGCTCTGGGACATGTTCTATCCTCCATAGAAGAACTTTATTTCTTAAAATTTCTTTGGTATCTCCCACCAAAAAATGATAATTTACAGAGGAAGATGGTTGTGCTTTAAGCACGGATAATGCTGCCACTGCTGGAGTCAATGGGCCTCATTTATCAAAACTGTCTCTGTTGCCCATAGCAACCAATCAGAGCTCCCCTTTAATTTTTTTCAGAACACTTTAAGAAATGAAAGGTGAGCGCTGATTGTTTGCTATGGACAACAAAGACAGTTTTGATAAATGAGGCTCGATGAGTTATCAAGCGGGCGTTATATCCTCCTCCATCTCGCCAATCTCCAATGATCATGTGGTAAGGTTACGCCACCTTGTAGTGAATTTCTGGGATGTAAGTTAGCGTAGGATACATAGATTATAAATGATAGCGTTACAAATCATGGAATGGTCTACAATACATAAAACTGTAAGACCATTACATTAGGAAACAAAACGTGGTGCGCCCCCCCGGACATCCTTACCTGGAATGTAGCTGGTTATGGGCTCAATGCCGGCTGGGAAGTTGGTATTCTCCGGGATGGAATGACTATAGTCATCGAGAGGAGGGAATTCTGTGGGAATCTCTGTGTTTCTTGGGACTAACACAGGAGGCAGAACTGAGGCAAAACAGAGATAAAGAAATTACAATCAGAAAAAGAAAACTTTTGAAGACTTTACAACCAGAGACACCACCGGTAACGTTATCAGACGATTATCATGGCTCCACCGCATCCATTTTTGGAACCTGCTTTACCATTTTTTACATTTGGCTCCCCAAAAAATACTTCTAGACATCATTATATCTTTTTTCTGTGCAAACGTCACACTTAAAACAGAAGAAGGAATAACTTACATCTCAGCACTATGTTTCACAGGAAGGGCAGTGTAATGCAAGTGAATCTGCTGCTGTCATGCTGTGTGTGAGTGACCTCCGTAAAAACAGCCATCGTGTGTGCAGGAAATAATGCAAGGAAATCATGTCTGCTCCCATGGAGAGCGCACACGACAAAGTGATTACCTGTACTGCTGGATTTTTCCATTAACCATTTCACTACCACTGGATTTTCTTCCATATATCACCAGCCAGTTTATATCAGAATAATGGCCCATGCACATGAACATATTTTTTTCCCGCTTACGTTCTGTTTTTTGTTTTTGTTTTTTTACAGGTCAATATGCGGAACCATTCACTTCAATGGGGCTTGAAAGAAAACGGAAATAACTCTGTGTGCATTCCGTGTCCGTATATCCACATGTCCATTCACAAAAAAACAGAACATGTCCAGGCATTGTTACAACGAATCCACCAAAAAACGGATGTCCACCTGATTTTTTTTTTTTTTTTGGCGGAACCGTGTTTTGCAGACCGCAAAATACATACAATCATGTGCATGAGCCCCCACGAGTCAGTCTGATGCATGGAGTGTATGCATTTGGGTTGTAGGGATGGAAATTGGACTGGCGTATCATTCTGAGTTTTGTTTTTTTTTGCAAGACATTGTAACTTTATACTTATTTTCTATAAAAATAAACCTTCTCTGCCTTCCCTATGGGGCAGTTTGCAACTTGTTCACGCTGGTTTCATTGATAACGGAGGCCATGATCTAGTGGTGTACCCACTGTCTCAAGGAATCAAGCTGATGGATCCCAGTTATGAAATCCATTGGAGAAAGAATTTGCCAGCAAGAACAGAACAGCAAACTGCACTGTTCTTACCATAATGGCAACTGCACCCCAAAATGGATACACCCATTGCAAGCATTAAAGGAGTTTCCGGCTTTTTTATACTGATATCGTATCCTCTGGATAGGGCATCAGTATCTAATTGGTGGGGGTCCCACACCTGGGACCCCTGTCGATCAGTTGTGTGAGAAGTCCGCGCCGCTGCAGCCTTCTCGCAGCTTACCTTAGGTCAGCAGCGTCACATTTATCCGTCACGTGGCCTAGGTGCAACTCCCCTGCATTCACTTGATACAAAGAACGGCTGCTAATCAATGGGTGGCACTGTGCTTGGTAAGCTATGAGGATGCAGTGGCGCTCTCATAGAAGCGTCGCCGTCTCCTCCAACAGCAGATCGCCGGAGGTCCGGGATGTTGGAACCCCACCGATCAGATACTGATGAGCTATCTTGATGACTAGGTCATCTGTATGAAAAAGTCAGAGAACCCCTTTAATGGTGCCTGAATATAGCCTGGTAGACTTGACAACAAAAATAATCAGGAAAACCTTTTGGAATCCCTTAGCAAAGAGCCATTTACATGCACCAAAACACAGAGCAATGATCGGGAATGAACCGCATGCTCACGATCATTGCCCTTACATGCAACTGTCCCCACTCATTGTTTGCCGGCAGCAGATCCCAGGTTACACAAGTCAATATGCTGCCGAGAAATGATTTTATGTGCCACATTTGCTGATCAGTGACTCATTTACATGGATCAATTATCGTACATAAGATATTAAAAGAATAATAACAGTTACAAAAAATATATATATCTTTAATATAATGAATATGTCTGCGGTGTGAAGGCAGATACCTGGAGTCTCCACTCTTTGATAATGATATGGATTGACACACACTTCATCCTTCTTCATGTTGAAAGCGTATTCACACATTTCCATTGCCCGGAGCTCGTGATGACTGTGCAGATCTGGCCACCTCCAGAGGCGGCAGTATATGACGTGTGGCAGTCCTTTTCGATGGGACACTTGCAGCCTACCATCCAGAGATCTGTGAAGATAAGGCACAATCTGTAATCAGCATCACTCTGCACTACATGCCACCGTAAGTACAGGTTCACACCTAGGCAAAGCTTGAAATCTCTGCTCTATCTATGCTTTGGAGTGGATGGTCCCACCAGTGATTGGCAGCTATCTCTGTATATACACTCCTACAAGGAAGGCTGTCAGTCACTAAGTAAAACCACCCACTGGACTCCTGTCTAGAAAGAGAAAAGAGTTCAATGAATAAAAGTACAAGTTATACTGGATATTTTCCCACAAAGCTACCATATTGTTCGCTTCATAAGACTTTTCCTCCCAAAATGTGGGGGAAATGGCAGTGACTCTAATGGAGCGAATACTAGTGAGCGGTTCCATTATGGGGGTCGGATCTTAAGTCTAATAATCAATGGGGATCTGACCTGAGGTCTGATGAGGAATGGGTGTTTGCTTGGAGGTCTGATGAGTATTAGGGGTCTGATCTGAGGTCTGAGGAAGATTGAGGGTCTGATCTGAGGTCTGAGGAAGATTAGGGGTCTGATCTGAGGTCTGAGGAAGATTGAGGGTCTGATCTGAAGTCTGAGGAAGATTGGGGGTCTTATCTGAGGTCTGAGGAAGATTGGGGGTCTGATCTGAGGTTTGATGAAGATTGGGTGTCTGATCTGAGGTTTGATGAAGATTGGGTGTCTGATCTGAGGTTTGATGAAGATTGGGGGTCTGATCTGAGGTTTGATGAAGATTGGGGGTCTGATCTGAGGTTTGATGAAGATTGGGGGTCTGATCTGAGGTTTGATGAAGATTGGGGGTCTGATCTGAGGTTTGATGCAGAATGGGTGTCTGATCTGAGGTTTGATGAAGATTGGGGGGGTCTGATCTGAGGTTTGATGCAGAATGGGGGTCTGATCTGAGGTTTGATGAAGATTGGGGGGTCTGATCTGAGGTTTGATGAAGAATGGGGGTCTGATCTGGGGTCTGATTTTCTTCCTCCAAATCTTATGTGCATCTTATGGGCTAGTGCGCCTTAACAAAAAACTTTAGGATCGTAATCGCGTAAAATGATCTTTTTAGATGTTAAGGGTAAGGCCACACACCACAATTTTGGTAGACTGTTTTGCTCAGGATTAAAAAAAAAAAAAGTGATAAAACTATGTTTGACCCCTAACAATTCTGAATAAGATTTAGTTCAGATTTTGTGGCTTCCATTGCCAGTCAAACAGGAGACAATCTCTTCTGCAATCTCTATTGAGACAATGTGAATTATTACATTGGTGCTAGAAGCAGTGATAGCATCCAAATGATTAAAAATGATAGAGAAATATCTCATAGCTGGCAGGAGCCATCATTTTGTTGGCCAGAGTCGGGGTTCAAGCGATCTGCACTTACAAACCACACGGACGCCTGAACTATGAGGACTATATATATATATATATATATATAGATATAGATAGATATATAGATATAAGTCAGCAGAATTCAGCGTACACATACAGGATGTGTGACAGGTCACAAAGATGAGAAGGGAGGTCTGGCCGGATAAGATAAAATACTGATAAGAGGCAGGGGGAACCAGCCTCATGGCAATGCCATCTGTTAATGCTTAACCCTTCATGGCAGACTGCGCTCTACCTTCTCCCAAACCCGTGTAAAAGGTGATTTATTCCGTTTTTAGGCTATGATGGACAACCCAGTATGGTTCCCATTTGAAAGTGTTCTGCTTCCCTTTCTCCTGACTCCAGACACACCTTAGGCTGGGCTGACAGCACATTTATGTCCTCCTTATACATTAAACGGATGTCTCTGACCGATACCATACAGTGGCATCCGTCACCATACACTTCCACTGAAAAAAACGTATACATCATCATATAAGTTTTGTTACTGGACTCTGTTAGAAGGAAAAGCGTGGTGTACTGCAACTTTTGAATTGTTTTTTTTTCCCCAACATATACTTTAAACATAGGGCAAAAACGTAATGCGAGTTTCCAAAAATTCACATTGAATCTGACACCACTTTTTAGGACTTTACACCAGTGGCACAATCTTAAAGTGCATCTGTCAGTAGATTTGTACCTATGACACTGGCTGACCTGTTACATGTGCACTTGGCAGCTGAAGACATCTGTGTTGGTCTCATGTTCATATGTGGCCGGAAAACTGAGAAAAATGATGTAAATGAGCCTCTAGGAGCAATGGGGGCGTTACCATTACACCTAGAGTCTCTGCTCTATGCAACTGCCGCACCCTCTGCACTTTGATTGACAGTGCCAGGCAGTGTAAATGTCATCACATCTGGCCCTACTTCTCCTAAATTCAAAGTGCAGGGGTCGTGGCAGTTGCAGAGAGAGCAGATGTCTGAGGAAGAATCCTGAGTAGTCTTGGAAATTTGCTATTTTGTTATTGTTATTATTGTCTTTTCAATTAGCCATTAAAAGTTATCAACCACTGAGGAATCTCAATTCTTTAGAGTAGTTGTCCACCCATGGTCTGCTACTCTTGTATGGGCACACTGGGGGCCACAAAGGAGATATTAATACTGGGGCCTTAATAATACTGGGGGCCACTAACAGAGGCCTTATTAATACTGGAGACCACTAATGGAGGCCTTATTAATACTGGAGGCCTTAATAATACTGGAGACCACTAATGGAGGCTTTATTAATACTGGAGGCCTTAATAATACTGGGGGCCACTAATGGAGGCATTATTAATACTGGAGGCCTTAATAATACTGGGGGACATTAATGGAGGCCTTATTAATACTGGAGGCCTTAATAATACTGGGGGACATTAATGGAGGCCTTATTAATACTGGAGGCCTTAATAATACTGGAGACCACTAATGGAGGCTTTATTAATACTGGAGGCCTTAATAATACTGGGGGCCACTAATGGAGGCATTATTAATACTGGAGGCCTTAATAATACTCGGGGACATTAATGGAGGCCTTATTAATACTGGAGGCCTTAATAATACTGGAGACCACTAATGGAGGCTTTATTAATACTGGAGGCCTTAATAATACTGGGGGCCACTAATGGAGGCATTATTAATACTGGAGGCCTTAATAATACTGGGGGACATTAATGGAGGCCTTATTAATACTGGAGGCCTTAATAATACTGGGGGCCACTAATGGAGGCTTTATTAATACTGGAGGCCTTAATAATACTGGGGGACATTAATGGAGGCCTTATTAATACTGGGGGCCACAAAAGAAGCATTCTTAATACTGAAGGCCACCAATGGAGGCATTATTAATACTGAAGGCCACTAATAGAGACCTTATTAATACTGAAGGCCACTAATGGAGGCATTATTAATACTGAAGGCCACTAATAGAGGCCTTATTAATACTGGAGGCCACAAATGGAGGCCTTATTATTAACTAGGGGCACTATTAATATTTATGGCCACTAAGGGAGGCATTAATACTAGGGGTCGCTAATGGGGGGCATTAATAATACCAGGGGCACCATAGGGGGTGTATATGGTGGGCACTGCAGAGCTTGGGATTTTTGAAAAAAATAAAAGTTGAATTCATCCGGTTTTAATCACCATTTTTTGTGTGAATGTAGCCCAAAGCGCAGAAGATAATCTTATACCCAACTAAAGCTTTTTCTGTATTTTTAGGTATAGGGACAGTACACAATTTATGGAGTACATGAAAAATGTTAATATATCAGATGAGCGACAGGCTTTATAGTCTGATATTCTGACTATTCTCGTGGACACTTGGGAGAAAGTGCTGAGCTCCAGGTCACAATACTCAGTTATTTGAGAAAGTTATTTTAAGGGGCTAGAGCTCTAGCTGGGACCTGCCCTCTGCCAGAAAACACGTCTAAAGCCTGCAAGCGACTGCCAGTCTTGGCCTTAATCCAGTGGAGCGCAGCCTTGCCATTTGTACTCCCACTGTTGCCAAGTCAGCCACTTCCAAACTGCGAAAGCCTGTGCTGCACTGAATTCATTTACACGTGAAAAAGTTATGCAGCACTCGCCATCTGATGTTTATCTGTGCGAGCGTTTCATGTCAAACATGTAACCTTCTTCTGATCTACCTGTCGAAGCTTGTAAACACGTAGATCTGTCAGAGACTTCTAGGCTCCATCCAAACTGCAGCACAAGGCGTCCAATGCGGGAAACATTGTAAAATGTCCATTTTATTCCAACTGTAAAAGCAGCAGGATCATCCGATTCCCCTACTGATATATTACATGCATTACAAAGCGCGCCTGGCAAATCTATAGCTGGATAACCAGGCCATGCTACTTCATGGGAGAAGGATGGGGGTGTCAGATCACAAAAAAAAGAAAAATATAACCTAAACGCCAAGTCAGCGCTGCTTGTAAATCACGCTGCTCGCCAACCGTTCCCGTACACTGAAGCTGTCATGAGGCAAAACTAGTGAAAGATGAAAAGTACAGCCGTATAATAACCGATCAGGGTTCTGCTTTCATTTTTAATAAAGTCTCCAAAAAATCTGAATACTATGGGCAACAGCTCCGTTCTTCTATTTCACTAGACCATGAATGGCGGCACACAGAGTCCTGCGGGCTTTATCACAAACCCACCCTGTGTCGCTGTGCCATGCCTCCATGTGCCAACGTATTCTTCCCTAGAAGCAACAGAAAAATTCCTCTGTACTACAACATGCAATAGATTTTAATTTCTGATGGATTCTGTATAAATCCATAATATAAAATGGTACAGGTTGGACCCATAAGATTTCTGATTTGCGTTTACCATTGTCGCATTGTCTACTTTTTTAAAAATCGGATTTCAAATCTCCGCTGAAAGAGATCTATCGTCTTATACATGGCAACATGTATTCCCACTGCACACAATGGGGTTTGTCATA
The DNA here is from genome assembly GCA_900303285.1 of Rhinella marina. Taxonomy (NCBI): domain Eukaryota; kingdom Metazoa; phylum Chordata; class Amphibia; order Anura; family Bufonidae; genus Rhinella; species Rhinella marina. Next base: position 694,731 of record ONZH01015172.1, read on the forward strand.
CAGCCGGGATACATTACCATTTATTGGTACTATTTTCTCTCCAAGATTTATGTCAATATCGAAAAAAATGTACGCTCTTTCGAAACTTCTATTCAGCCAAGCGCTGGTATGCTGAACAATACAGTGAGACTGAATATCCACACGGAACAGTCATGTCCGCCACATGGCTAAACAAGGCTATAATCAGACTGTGGAGTCATACAAGACAACACCAGGATGTGTGAGCAATGTTGTGTGCTCACATGTATACAAAAACCTCCGGATCAGACAGTCTCCCCCAGAATCCCACACTTGGTGGTCCTGAGCGAGACGGCCAGTGACAAATGCTGTGCAACGCAAATGAGAAGCGCCATTCTTATTTATTTCTGGAATATTTTGCATGGTAAACATTCTTTCTTCCGAGCCGCCAGTGATTATTAGCCTCAACTTCACTTTATGAGTCGGAACTAGACTCCACACTTAGAACGGCTCGCTGCTTGGGAGGTTTAACCATTCCCATACCCTGTACAGCAAGAGACGAGGGAGACTGGGCACTGTTGATGAGACAGGAAGAAATAAAAAAAACACCCTATTTTTACAGTTTCCTTTAAAACTGAGGTATACTTAAAGAAGAACTCCCGCAAAAAATTTTTATTCTCTGACCTGTTAGAAAGGTGCATGATATAATCTGTAGTGAATGCAATCTTCTTATTAGAGACTCTAATTGAGAGTTATCCACTTTCTTCTTATTGTAGCTGGGTCATGTGACCAACTCCCTCACCTCCAACTGACCCAGGACAGGAAGCCAGTAACTGCTCTATTCATTCCTATGAGAATGAAAGTGAGGCTCCCATAGGAATGCATAGAGAATTAGACTTCCTGTACACACATAAGTCTCTGTGTGAGTTGGTGGGTCTAATTTCTAGTCACATGACACAGATAAGAAACTTCAGGATGATATAAGTCAAAGATACAGACACTGGTAAGAAAATGACATTCACTACAGATTACATCACGTACCTTTCTAACAGGACATGGAATAAAAATTTTTGCGGGAGTTCTTTTTTAATGGGAATAGACCTAAGAAGGTGGCATGCAGTGTAAACAGTGAATAGGCTGCAGCACTAGGCCGGATGCTGGACAGCTGATCACCAGGGGTGCCAAGAAATGGACCGCCTGTCATAAGAATATGCCATAAACACAAAAAACTTAAAGGGGTTTTCCAGTAGCTTTTCACCAATTACCTATCCATGGGTCATCAGTAGGCTTCGACAAATTTATGTGAATAAATGAAATGACACACGATAGAGGCGAGACAAAATAAGTCTTGCGATATTTGCTGAAACTTCGGTAAGACCTTCGCGGAGGCAATACATTTTGCAGTAGGACGGAACCGATATTCTTAACATAGTTTTTAAAAGATTTGGGTTCTGATCTAGTAATCCGAACCCGATTCGCTCAACCCTAGTCATCAGTATGTGATTGTGGGGGTCCAACACCGAGTACCCCTGCCGAATAGCGGTTTGAAAAGGCAGGGCCTCTCGCCGTATCGCTGGGGGTCTTCTCGCTGCTTTCCCTAGGCCATGTGTTCATCGGTCATGTGGCATAGGCGCAGCTCAGTCCCACTGAAAGGAAGGGGGCTGAGCTCTGATACCAAGAAAAGGCCGCAGCGATACTGCGAGCGCATGTGCCTTCTCAAACAGCTGATCGGCCGTGGGGTCCCGGGTGTCGGACGCCCAGCAATTAGATACTGATGACCTAGGTGATCAGTATAAAACTCCCGGAAAACTTCTTTAAAAAGGATTTTACCAGTAAAATAGTCTATCAGTTACTGATCTATTGGGGGGTCTGACTGCCAGGCCCACAATCCTTAAAATGAAAAGGGCCATAGCACTGGCTCCATCACTGATTTTCCCTGCATGTAATGAAGAGCACAGCTGTGAAGGGGAAATGCTGAAAGAATCCCAGAGGTCACATCCCCCATCTATGAAAATATTATTAAGTGTCCTAGTGATGCCATAGCATTAACCCTTTCAGTACCGGAGGTTTTTTCGGTCATGCATTTTCGTTTTGCGCTCCCTGCCTTCAAACAGCCATAACTCTTTTAGTTTTCTGTTCACATAGCTGTATGAGGGCTTGTTTTTTGCGGGACAAGTTGTACTTTCCAACGCCACCATTTAATATTGCATACGGTGTAGTGGGAAGCAGGAAAAAAATTCCAAATCAGGTGAAATTGCAAAAAAAACGCTATTCCGCTACAGTTCTACGGGTTTCTTATTTACAGCGTTCGATGTGCATTAAAACTGACCCGTTATTTTCATTCTACTGGTCAGTACGAATCCGGCAATACCTAATATGTATAGTTTTTCCTGCGTTTTGATAGTGAAAAAAAATTAGAAAGTTGCCCTTTTTTTTTTTTTTTTTTTTCCTTGTCATATCTTGACCCCTATAACTTTTTGGTACTTATGTGTACAGAGCTGTATGGGGGCTCATTTTTTGCGGGACAATCTGAAGATTTTATTAATACCATTCTGGGGTGTGTATGACTTTTTGATCACTTTTTATTTAATTTTTTTTAGAAAAAAAAAGCGACAAAAAACGGCAAATCGCCATTTGGACGCTTTTTTCCGCCACACAATTCGCCGTATTGGATTTTTTTTTTATATTTTAAAAGTACGGGCGTTTTCGGTCACGGTGATACCCATGATGTCTATATTTAGTGTTATTTAGGTATTAATTTTTTACTTATACGGAAAGGGGGGTGATTTGAACTTTTATATCTTTTTTATTTTTTATATATTTTTTAACTTTTTTTTTTAATTTTTTTTTTACTATTTGAATGCTCAAATATGAGCTTATATATTGTGGCTTTTTAATTTTCTTTATGAGCAATTATGGATTTACTAGAGGCAGTTAAATCCATCAATTGCTCATTTCTTATCCTGGCCTGCCATCTAGTGGCCAGAATAAGAATTGCACTTTGAAAACTGTAATCCTCACCAGCGAGGATTACAGTTTTCATATGGTGTACAGACACCCCGATTGGCCACACGGGGTGTCTGTACACCACCCGGAAGCGACCGCTTCCGGGTTTAGACGCAACTAGATGCCGTGATCACGTGTGATCACGGCATCTAGTCACCCCGGAAGACGCCGCCGATACAGTAGGTAGCGGCAAGTCTCTGCTGCTCTGAAACAGCAGAGACTTGCCGGCCATGACGCCCGCCGCACCCGCGAGCGGGCGCCATGTGCCCGCATCGTACCAGCGCCGTACATGTACGGCGCCGGTACTGTAAGGGTTAAAGGGATTTTCTGTGTTTTTGTTTCCTTTTTTTTTTTTTTTTTTTTACTGATCGGTGGGAGTCCAACACCCGGGACTCCCGCCAATCAGCTGTTTGAGAAGGCAGCGGCGCTCCCGTGAGCACTGTGCCTTTTCTCTGCTTTTCCTAGGCCAGTGATGACACGTTCATAGATCACGTGGCCTAGGAGCAGCTCAGCCCCATTCAAGTACCATTGAAGTGAATGGAAGCTGTGACCACGCAAAATTGGTGCACTCCCATTCATTTCTATGGGGTTGACAGAAATAGCTGAGCCGGTGCTCGGCTACTTCCGGTGGCACCACAGAGATCAATGGTGGGTGGTAAAGCTTGCGTGGTGCGCCCTCCTTCACTTTCCCAGCTCAGTTTACATGATAGGTGATATATCGATATGCCCCTATTGTCTGAGATGGGAATGTACGGCGGAGGTCAGGACCTATGCTGAGGAACCTCACCCAGTTCTAGCTATTGTTGTCCGTTTTTGTAGATAACACTACCCCCTTACATTGATGTCAGTGAGAAAAAAAAAAGAATACACATGGGGGCTAATCAGGCTACTCTCACATGTGCGTTTTTCCTTTCCGGTTTTGAGATCCCGGAGAGGATCTCAAAACCGAAAGAAAACTTTCAATTTTCTCCCCATTGAAAGTAAATGGGTACAAAACTGAACCGTTTTCCTCCGGTTTTGAGATCCTCTCCTGGACTGAACAGATAGGAACGGTGCGCTCCAGAATGCATTCACTTCCAGTTTGTTGCAAGCAGCGCTTTTGTGTGCGGCACCAAAAACCATGTAAATCAACAGTGCCGAATCAGTTTTTTTTCCGACACAAAAAACCTGACCCCGTATTTTCATTTTCAATATAATACAACCGTATCCTTTGTGAATGGATGCAGCCGGTTGTATTATTCAAACGGAGGCGTTTTGCTGTGGTTTTGGGATCCCAAAACCGGACAGCAAAAACGCAGATGTGAAAGTGGTCTAAGTTTGTCAAGCATCTGTTTTTTGCAGACCAAAAATTAGCTACAGTCGTGTGCATGAGACCTGAAGTGACCAAAGAAAAATCTGTAAAAGTAATGATCTTGTTTGGAGCACATGTATGCCCACCGGTGTTCTGGATGCACTGCATCTGCGCTGACCAGGAACAAACAACGTAATAGCAGCAAATGTCAGTGCACAATACTCACTACAACAGACTGGTGGCCGCAGTGCAGTCCTCCTCCTCCTACTGGTGCCATTCACTTCCTCTTCATACCCCCGCTGCAGTGCAAGGAATTGGAGGATGACTCATTTCCTCCACAGAGAGGAGCTTACCTCATTTTCTGTGAACGAGTCCAATAACAAACATAACGTATCGTATCTGAACGCCATATAGCACTGGCTTTATAGCAGCCGTGTCACTGACTCATCCCCAGCTTTCATAAGCAGGAAACGGCATGAAGCCACTTTCACACGGTCAGGATTTGGTCAGTATTTTACCTTAGTATTAGTAAGCCAAAAAAATAAGATTAAAAAAAAAAAATGTACTCTCTACGTTTGTAAATTGCTCTCTATGTTTCCTCTGAAACGCCACGGTATTTCAGATTAAAACACGGGGGGAACATATTATAGACCGGTGTTCTACACTAGTCCAAGATACTGTCAAAAATGCGCCTAATTTATGATAAGGCGCCAGCCTCGACATACAGGGTCAGACTGGGAACTTAAAGTGGCCCTGGAAAAAAATACTAAAAGTGGCCTCGTTTTGTAGTCCAAATTGATGGAAGGCAGGGCCAGCAATACCATATTGTGGCACATTATACCACCCCAACAGAGCCAAATACCACAGTCCATCACAAAATACTGCCAGCAGCACAAAATACATCCCCAAAAACTTCCACTGGCCGGCCGTGAGGAGGGCCCAGGCGGCCCAATGGGAATTGGCCCATCGGGAAATTTCCCTGTATGGCCAATCCGCCCGTCGACATAAACTCGGCACATGCTTCAGCAGTCCGCGCGCCTAGACTGAAATCTACGGCGGTTCGGAGTTGCGGTAGCTTTCAGTTTTCTTTTGTGCCAGAAAACTGGTGGAAATGAAGGTAAATGTTCCGGGCTCGCTGGCCCCACATTCTTCCCTTTTTCATAACGTGGTGTGGGCAGTGTGGAAACAGCACTTGCAAAAGATTTTGGCGAGGTGGTGTATAAAAAGTTGCAAACACAGGGTGTGCAACTTTTTTTTTTAATGCCAGAACTTTTTTTTTTTAATGCCTGTGGTTAGGGGAATATGAAACTGAAGACGGGTTACTTTAAGAGTCGCCATATAGATAAGATCTATATACGGAAATTGTGTTTTTTTCAGCTGTTTTTCCATTTTCATAGGTAAAAAAATATGCATCTCCTTAGAGGAGAAAAAAAGCCATAAAAAAACACGTTTATAGGGAAAAAAATGCATTCATTTTTACTAGTATTTTTTTTAGAGGCCAGGAAATAAAACCGCCAAACCAAATTCATGTGTGACAGAGCACTAGATAGGTGTATTCTTGCAGTTAAATGTGGATACTTACCTCAAGAATAATGAGGAGGACGTACAATAACCTCCATCCTCGTTGTGAGAGCGTTTACCGCTAGGTAATTGGATTGTGGCGGATCAAGGTTATGGGAAACAACCCCGGAATATCATTTCATCACAGTGTATAGTCTGAATGTTCACAGTGTTATGTCTGCTGCTCACATTCTCTGGGTACAACGACTGGAGAGCTAGAGAAGTCCTGGGAGAGATTGTATTACACAACTATTACATAAAACACAGAAGACGGTGAAGAGAAGACCATCAAAAACCAATTCTGATCTTAAAGGCTTTGTGAGAAGGGTTCACCATGTCACTTCTGGGGGAGAAACTAGACTGCACCCTGTGGTAAAGAAGGGACGGCTCTACAGACGACGTCCACCTCAAATCTTACACAGCTAACTGTAAGATGGGCCACCAAAAACAAAAATCAAGACAAAATGCTACTTATTCCAGATGTTACAATATTTGGATTTTCCAGCTTGTAGACACTGATGATCCACTCCATGGAGTCGTTGTAATTACACTGCGCCGCCTCTACAAGCGAAATGACGCGCAGGTAATTTGGAAGCGGAAGCAGTGCTCACACAAGAACCGCTGCCGCTTCAAACAGCGGATTGGCAGGGGTGTCGGGAGCCGATCTGATAGTGATGGCCGATCCCGAGTCATCAATATTAGATTGGTGGGGGAGACAGAGCTGTAAGGTAACCCGGAATGGTCACTACACTGTGGACCGGGAGTTCTACTTCTGGCTCTGTCCACTGAGAAGAGCCGATCAGTGGTGGTGCCAGGTGTAGCACCCCCACCGATCTGATATTGATGATCTATCCTACGGATACGTCTAAAAGATACATTGAGGTTACATCTACCGATGCAAAATTTGTCTACTGTATATGTATTATTTTACTTTTTACTCTATGTATGCTTAAAGTCCAATTTTGTTCTGATTCTAGTGTTTGACCGAAACGTCACACATGCATTTAAGTTGTCTTGCAAGTAAAATCAAATAAAAATGATGCACTGATCACACTTTACTTAAAGGAGTCCTTAAAGGGGATGTCCCATGAAAAATATTCTAGTTTTCAAACTAGCACCTGGATCTGAATACTTTTGTAATTGCATGTAATTTAAACTTTTGTATAGCCAATGAGTTATTCAGTAGCTTTATAGCTCCACTTAATTTCTTATTTCTTTGACCTGCTCACTGAGAAGGCCGCACATGCTCAGTTTCATTCTTTAACTGCTTCCTGAGCTGTGATAGGAAGAGCTGAGTCACGCCCCTGAGCTGTGATAGGGAGAGCATGGACACGCCCCCTGAGCTGCAGCATAAAAGACACTCCCCTTGAACGGTTAGCTTGATATAAATCTAAAAGAGCAATGAATGGGGAGATCTCTGGATCCATGTGAGGTACAGGGCTGGTTCTAACTTTATTAGAAAGGTATTGTCATGTACTATATGATGCCATGGGATAACCACTTTAAGTTTTATTATTACAAAATTATTGAGGATTGGGAACCCACAACTGAAGCACCCAAGAATTGGACAAGAGTGCCTCGCCATTGAACCAGACTATCCTAAGGATAAGTTATCAATACCTAGAACTCAACCCCTTTAAATTACCATGGTTTTCTAAGGCTACTTTCACACTAACGTTTCTATTTTCCGGTATTGAGATCTGTCATAGGGTCTCAATACTGGAAAAAAAACACTTCCGTTTTCTCCCCATTCATTGTCAATGGGGATAAAACGTAACTGAACAGAACGGAGTGCTCCAAAATGCATTCCGTTCTGGTCTCATTCCGGAGAGAAAACCGCTGCATGCGGTTCCGTCCCCCATTGACTTACAATGGAGCTCATGATGGATCCGTCTTGGCTATGTTAAAGATAATACAACCGGATCCATTCAGAACGGATGCAGATGGTTGTATTATCAGCGACGGAACTGTTTTTGCTGAGCCCTGCCGGATCCAGTAAAAACGTTAGTGTGAAAGTAAACTAATACACTTTGTGTTTCCAATCCTCACCATTTTCAAGATCTCAGTCTGCGGTAAGTGAACAATTCTTGTTCACGTTCAGAGTTGGAAAACCTAGTAAAACCTAAGGGTATGTTCAAACGCACACTGTAGAAGTAAAAACACAACGTGGAAAAAAATCCAAGCAGCAAGGAGACCCCGGGGAAGAAAGATAAAGAGAGACAGGAAGGATTGGGACATGGATTATTGTTCAGCCCATGTAGCCACGCACAGACATGAACGGTCACTTACAGGATTTCACAAGCCAGTGACTAAGTGCAAACTCAAACAAAAGCTGTGCACAGCCCACGTGTGAAAGCAGAGGCACTGGATCTTCATCCTGTGTAGGTGAGGAGGTTATGGAGAGTTCCCCTGAGTAAGCCTTCGCTTCTCAACAGCCGCAGAAAACAACATCATTCTCCACACACAGGAAATGAGCAATCACACCTCCCTGTATGAGAGATAGAGCCGCGCGGGAGGCCGGCTGAGGGGAACACAGGCTTGGCATGAAGTCCTGCGACCATGGTGAGGCATACGTGTGCTACATCTACATGCACCAGGCAGACGTCCAGGTGCCTTCCCTCAGATGCCAACGCATACATTTGACTTCGTGACCCACCTCTGACTTTTGTAGGAGTTTTAATATACAGCTAGACACCCAAAAAGTCCAAAAAATAAGGGTGCCATTTTGAGAGGTGACATAAAAAAATGAGTTATGAAAACCTATTATTGTCATAACCCACCACCACCACCACCACCATGATTGTACCGAAGGACAGCGGTTGCAGAAAGTTTTTGAGAGTAAAAATCAGATCCATTCATCAGAATGAGGATGTTTAGGGGGCAAGGATTTGGGACAGTCAAAGAAAGTTCTGGAACTCATTTTCCGTGTGTATGAAAAACGGTTGGGCGGTAAGAGCAGGACCCAGTGAGGCCAATGCTTCACAAAAACAGCTAACGGGGTGACCCCCCAGATATAAGCGAAGCAAGTGGAGGCACTTAATACAATATGAGGTAATCCAAATGTTTTTATGGATGAGGATCTATTACAATGTTCTCATTGCACAAAAAGATACATGTCCTACACAAAACGTGGACCGGAGACCAACTGAAGTCAGTAAGTCCACAAAACATGCGGATTCAACACCAACCACATCCATCACTTTGCAAGGCTCCAATCTGACTAATGTACAGAATCTGACTTACAGGTATTGAGGGCCTTCCCATCTACTCATATGAAGGCTGGTAGGTGGGCTTTATGAAAGTACACACTTCTGCTTCTTGGCACCTGTCTGGAGCTACACGTACGCCCTGTGTAACCACCAGCCATGTAGTTATGTAACTGACAGCAGTATGGCTACAGTATTATATTAGTATATGCAATACACCAAACCATCATTCAAATCATGGAAATGATCTGATTTTACAGTCTGATCTGACAGGATGATAATGTGAATATGTATGGACAGTAAATTTACAGCAGATCTGAGAGATTTCAGCAGGGGATAACTATTAGATCATTGAAGGTCCTACCGCTGGGACCCCACTGATCATGAGAACGGGAGCCCCGAACCCCCTGCTACCCCCACTGAAATGAACCGAGCAGCTGGTCGGGGATGCGTGCAGCCACTCCATTCATTTCTATAGGTATTCCGGAGAAGGTAGAGCGCTGTACTCGGCTATCTCCAGCTGCGCCATTCATTTTGGGGTGGGGAGTGACGGGTCAAAAAGCTCTTGTTCCAGAGGATCTCCAACTGATCTAATAGTTATCCCCTATCCTGTGCATAGCGGATAACTTCTAAAAACCGGAATACTCCTTTGAGTAACCCCCTCAGCAGCAAGCACAGGTGCAGCAGAGGTTCTGAAGACCGGCAAGTGTCTCAATGCCAGTGAGGCAATGGATGGTCAACACTGTATCATGCTCTAAGGTAGCTCAGATCTTTGCTTCTGTTAGCAAGTTCCTCAACCTTAAAGGCTATTATGCAGGGCAGAAAACGGATTGTTGCTAGCGTTTGCCCCATCACAAGGCTGCAAGGACCCTTCAAACAGCAGGTCAGATCTTGGCTTCCAAGACCCTTGTAAATAGGACTTGGGAGACTTCAATGAAAGGGATCCCACCAGGTAATTTCTGCTGCCTTGTCCGAGATCAAGAGAAGCTGAGCTTGATGATGAGTAAATCTGTCCGGACTCCCCTCCCACACAGTGATTGACAGCATTCTCTCCACACACACTGACACAGGGAGAGCTGTCAATCACTATGTGTGGGCGGAGTAATTAGGACTCTTACTCTCTCTCCTAGGAGTCCTGGCAGGATTTACTCTACTTTTCATTCAGAAATCCTGATCCAAATCATATAAACCTATATATCCCAGAGCTCAGCTTCTCTCCTTCTATCATATCCTCCTCTCAGGGCAGCAGAAATCACGTTTCCTTTAACCTAATGCAACATACACCAGGCAGGAACAAGGAAGCAACAGCCATTAGATGTCCTGCTCATTGTGCATTATTCTGTTTGCCGTGGGCTCCTCACCCGGGTTTCCACGTTGCAGCACTTCTGTGGATAGGTATTTTATATTTATTACATAGCCGCTGTTTCAATCCTAATGGAGGAGAATGCTACCTTCACCTTCATTCCCAAAAGAAATAACAATACAGGAGAATGCTTTTAATTTCCTCTGCTAAATAGCAGTGTGCTGAGTTGTAAAGTTGTGGAATGCGCGACTTGAAGATTTTCCATCTCCCTAAAGTCTCAATATATAAAGGCGTCAGTGCAAGTCCCAAGCCTTTCCAGTAACTGAAGCTTCTCTACCAAACCCGTAACATTTTCTTCTATGGCCAAAATAACATTTCCTGTAATGCCGGTCAGTAAATGGAAAATATCTGGCTTCTTGAGTCTTACCCCAAAATCAGCTGTAGAAAACTGAAAGGGGTTGTCCTCTGGCCTAGTAAAAGGCTGCACTGCTCTCTGGGTTTCCTCAAGAAGCTGATTGCTGGAGGTGCCAGGGGCTGGACCCCCACTGGGCTAATACTGATGACCTATCCAGAAGATATCCTGGTGGCCTCATATCTCCTACTATGTCAGCACTGAAGACTCTAGGACAGCAAAAGCAGTCCTCTCGTGAACAGAACATACAAATAAGCTGGAATTCCTCACGTATGAGCCCCATTGATCACAAAGGCCAAAAACTCAAGTATAATAGGAAACAGCCCAAAAAATAATGGTGACCATACACCTTAGACAGCCTTCAAATAAACATATGACTTAAGCCCCCCATATGCATGCACACTCAGCCAAGCATGCATATGTTCTCAGTAGGGCGTAGGGAATAATATGTCATGGGCGGATTGGCCATAGACCTTACAGGGAAATTTCCCGGTGGGCCGATGCCCAGGAGGATGGCCAGTGGAAGTTACAGTGGAGGCATATTGTTTCTGCTGGCAGTATTTTATGATGGACTGTGGTATTTGGCTCTTTTCAGGTGGTCTAATGTGCCACAATATGCTATTGCTGGCCCTGCCTTCCATCAGTTTGGACCCAACTACAAAACAGGGCCACTTTTAGTATTTTTTCCAGGGCCACTTTAAGTTTCCAGTCCGCTCCTGCTCACTTGAGAACAAAAGCTCATGGCATTTGTCAGGCCGTTACTGCTTTTAGGTTTTGTCTAGAAATGAACTTTTAATATAGTAAAAGCCATTTCGTTCTGTCATTTTTCCCAGTACACCCAACTTACAAGCTGTATTCTTGGCAACCTAATCGCAGCTTGTACTGCACATTTTTGCAGTTTTTCAGCTCTCACATTTCTTCCTGAAACTAAGCTGAAGGTCACCATGTCCATTCTGTCCAGTCCCTCGGTAACTGGTAGCTGAGGGCTCCAGCAGCGTATCACAAGTCTTCAGTGACTGCCAACTGAGGACAAATGTGAGACACATTCTCTACACCAGTGATGACGAACCTTTTACGGACTGAGTGCCCAAACTGCAACCCAAAACCCACATATTTATCGCAATGTAACCTGACTACTACAGTCCAATATATTATATCCTCCATGTACTTTATCATTTAGCTATAATAGCCTGCCTACATCCAGTGCTGTTCATAGTGCGCCCTGCGCTGATGAATGTCAGGAGAAGTCTAAGGCATATTGGTACACCATAGACTTTTTCCAGGGTGTGGGTGCACACAGAGAGGGCTCCGAGTGCCGTCCCTGGCATCTGTGGTAATAACGGAGGTAATAGATCATTGGTGCTGACACCTAAATCATCGCTTGTGGGCAGTAGTTTGTGCCGTATAATCACACTCTGCTGCCGGCAAACAATGATTCCGTATGGGGATAAGCGATAGCATTAGTGACTGCTCACCCCCATACTGTGGAGGAGATCGCAGCTTGTAAATGCAGCAGGCTCCTTCACTGACTAGTAGGCCATTTCCAGGAGGGAACACTTCCATCCCGACAATCTTCTGCTCAATTGAGCAGTGTAAAGGGGCCCTTACACATTATTACATCACCGGAGAATCAAGGGTCATAGTCCACTATTTTGTTTGTACAGCAACTATGCAGACTAGGCGTCTCCATGGTAACAGACCACAAACCAACTCTGTGTAGTCTGATCCTGAAATCACACTCACTTCTATCTGTCCTCTACTTATGGCTCACCAAACATACATCTGCACCGAGTACACACTGATTACAATATACACAGGATATGATACAGGATTACAATATACAGAATTTGTTTGTTAGAACCATAGAAAGAAATCAATGAAGAATTTCAATTAGGATCTATTGCATTTTTCATTTTAGAATTATTGAGACCTTTAAAAAGTTTGACTGTGAAGGTGGACACGTGCTTTACATAAGGCAAATGCTATCTGAAGCAATGTTATATCCAAGTTATCAGACAACAAACCAGCAAGCCATGTGATGCCTTCACCTCCAGTAATTTCACAGGAGCTGCAGAGGAACAGGCTTTATGATATAAGATATATGTATATTCCACAGTACAATTCTATATCCATACATACACACTATGAGACCATACTGTATGTTTCTGTGTCTCATGGCATCTCAGCACCCCTGCTTACAAAGTAAGCCCGGACAAACGAATGTCCAACATTCACTGGACGCAGTGTTCTTACAGAGGCCAAATTCTCTCAGCACCGACTAAGGGCTCATGCACACAAATTGCGAATTCGCAAAACAAGGATACCAGCCGTGTGCGTTTCTAAGGGCTCATGAACATGACTGTTTTTTTGTCTGCATCTGATCCACATTTTTTGCGGGTCAGATGTGAACCCACTTCAATGGGGCCACAAGTGTGCTGTCCGCATCCGTATGTCCGTTCTGTGGCACCTGCAATTTTATTGACAACCATAGGAAAAGTTTTATAGAGGGTAGGACGTTCCGTAAAATGCAGAACGCACACAGCCAGCCGGTATGCGGGTTTTGCAGATCTGCAAATTGCAGAGGCAGACTCAAGGACAAGTGAGTGCAGCAGACTTAAAGAGGACCTTTCACCGCCCCTGACATGCATTCCCCATGTAATAACAATTCTGGAACATCTATTCTTATGTCTCTATGTTGTGCCATTCCTTTATTATTTCTACTAGAAGTTATGAATGGATTGCTAGCAGTCTGCAGTAAGGGCACAGAGGGGAGGTAACCAGTTGGGGGTGTGTACCTGTACAGTCTGAAAATGGCAGCACTGATTGGATAGAGTGAGTCTGTGCAGGTACACCCCCCCCCAACTGGTTAGCACCCCTCTGTACCCTTACTGCAGACTGCTAGCAATTCATTCATAACTTATAATAGAAATAATAAAGGAATGGCACAACATAGAGCCATAAGAATAGATGCCCCAGAATTGTTATTACATGGGGAAAGCATATAGCTATTAAAACAGGCATGTCAGGGGTGGTGACAGGTCCTCTTTAACGTGTCTCCATTTACTACTGGTTTTCCCCCCTGAGGACAGAATCCAGATCTCCCCATGCACGGATTGAATAAAATGATAACGGTCATTACCTTTCACATCATTTTCCTGCCTACCCCAATGAGTTAATGTCTATGTGAAGGACCAGACAGAAGGGAAACTTACATCATCCTTAGATTAGGCTGCACCCTCACCCCTATCAGCATATGATGAGCGGCAGATTATGCCTTAAAAAAGGCATAAATTAACTCTGAGGTATTGGCCTACATGGGAGGTTAATCGGCACTGAGGGGAACTGCAGCTGTCTGAATTTGCTCCATGTGGTGCAGGTATTCATATCTAATCACCCCAAATTTCTGCTTTGCCATCAAAATGCGTCTTCAAAATTTTCATGCCCCCATTTTCTTTTTCCTTCCAGTGCAGTGGAAAAAACTGACGACAAAACACAGTTCACTATAGGGTCAGTATTCCAACCCTATAGGCACAGGCCTCTCAAATATGGCACATCCTCCAGCTGTCCATACGCCAGAAACTTAAAGGGCTTGTCCCACGAAAAATATTCTAGTTTTCAAACCAGCACCTGGATCTGAATACTTTTGCAATTGCATGTAATTAAAAATGTAGCATAGCCAGTGAATTATTCAATAAAACGTATCTGTATAGCGCCACCTGCAGTTTTTTTTTCTTTTTTTTTCTTTGACCTGTTCACTGAGATGGCCGCACATGCTCAGTTTCATCCTTCAACTGCCTCCTGAGCATGATATGGAGAGCATGGATGCGCCCCCTGAGCTGTGATACGGAGCACTGAGACACGCCCCCTGAGCTGTGATAGGTAGAGCATGGACACACTCCCTTAGCTGCAGCAGAAAAGACACTCCCCTTGAGTTGCCAGCTTCATATAAATCTAGCAGAGCAATGAATGGGGAGATCTCTGGATCCACGTGAGGTACAGAGTTGGTTCTAGCTTTGTTAGAAAGATATTGTCATGTACTATATGAGGTCGGATTTTTTATTTTTCACATTAGTCATGGAATAACCCCTTTAAATCTACTCAGTTATAATTTTTGCAGTTTCTGGGTCCACAAGTGGCAAGAAATCACAAATTAGGTGCTCTGGATTATAATATAAACTGTACACGTCTGGATTATAATATAAACAGTACACGTCAAGAGTAAGGCTGCAGTTACACTGCCATATTCTCAGGCCCTATAATTAGTGGTCATAGAACTGCCTAACTGCACATACTGTACTGGAGACTAAAGTGAGGATCCATCTAGTTCTTGAAAGCTCCGTTTTTTTATCGCGCCGTCCTCTTAACCTATACAGGCTGTATGTAAACATCAGAAGAGATCTTTCTGAAACCCTTGAAAAGCGAAGGCTGTTTCCGGCTCAGCTGACTAACATCCATCAGAAGCGTATGAAAGCTGTCGTTGTTCAAAGAAATGCAAATTCTGAGGACACTGCCACCTCCGAGAGCGGACCACAATCCAAACATCCACCTACACCCAGGGCAGGCATACCCCGCCGTTACAGGGACTGGCATCACAAAGTTTCTATTCAGGCAGTGAAGACCTTTCACAACTTTGCTACTAACAAAAAAGCCACTGATGAAGAGAATTTCTTATGTCTTCAGCTTTAAATCTGGAGGCACATTACTGGGTAACAGGGCGAGATCAAAGTCTTCGTCACACAAGGAAAAACACCATTTGCGTATCTCTCAACAAAATAACACAAAATGTGCAAAAAACACAAGAACTTTTCTCATATTCCTGATTACAAAGGGGGACACGATTTCACTACTAGATGCGACGCTAGGGAGACTCTTCCTTGTTGCGGCCTGCTATTGGCTGCTGGATGTTTTGATCCGCACAACCGGGAGATGCAGCTGCAGCCATGTGGGGATCAGGAGCAACGGGGGTGCCAGGGAGCGGGGTAAGTATAACCTATATCAGGTGCACGGGCATTAGGGGGGTTCATTATATGGGGTTGGATAACCCCTTTAACTGAGAAGGTGAATGTGAAAGGCCAAACTCATATCCATGAACATACAAAGCAATTTCTCCTCAACCAGGGTTGTATGGACTTGGTCCTAAATCTTGTAGCTGCTGTCACTTAGACTTGGCTATGTTCAGACTCCAGTGCTTTGTACACAAAAAATTTCATCCATCAGTTTTTGAAATCTCTATTCCTTCTTCAACCAATGCTAGTTGGCCGTTCATTATGCAATATTCATTTTACTAATCTGGATAACTGCCATAAAAATGAAATATCCAGATTATTACTTACCTGAATCTAAAACTGGCTACACAAATTAGATTAAAGTGAGATTAACCCCAAATTTTGGGACTGGACAACCATCTAATATTTATGAGGGCAACCCAACAATCTGGAAGGCAGACCTCATGCTTAATTCTTTGCTCCCCCAGCAGATACACCTACCAGAGATGTCTCCCCCCTGACAGACTCATTATAAGGGTCATGCACACAACCGTATGTATTTTGCGGTCCGCAAAAACGGATCAGCAGAAAATACTTAATGCAGACAATAATAGGACCCGTTCTATTCTTTGCGGAACGGAATATGGAAACGGAAGGAACACGGAGTAACTTCTGTTTTTTTTTTTTTGCGGACCCATTGAAATGAGTGGTTCTGCATACGGCCTGCAAAAAAAAATTTTTTTTTAAAATGGAACGGACACAAAGAAAATACGTTCGTGTGCATGAGCCCTAAGTAAGGGGGACAATCGGGACCTGATGGAATTCATTAGCTTGACTTCTGCTTTACAGCTCCTATGACGGAAAACAAGATGGAAACCCTAACACACGTGACCTCTCCATTACACATGTGGGTTGTCCATTACATACTGTATAACAGTGGGATGAGCATAAAAAATACAGATGGTTTTATGGAAATAATTGCACATATGTAAAAGAAGAAGGAAAAAAATTTTCCTCCAAATCCCCCCCCCCCCCATATCACTCACCATCTTGTAGGAATGGACTTTTACTATGGGATAACAGGAGATAAATACATAAAAAAAATAATTCCTACCTAGATTTACCTTAAAAACATCCCCCCCTATATACGAATAAGCAGAAAAAAATGCTAGTGCAAAATGTTAATGTTACAATGGGGAGGAAAAACAACTTTACTTTTGTTTCCTCATAGAAATTTTTTTTTTTTTTTTTTTTTTTTTTAAACATGAATTTAGTGGTCAAGAGGAAAAATGTGACAGTTTACATATGCGAAAATCCTTCCAGAGAAAGCAGACACTTCATCACTGCTGCGCCGGCTGCCAGCCGAGTATCACTGCAGCTTCTTTCTGCACTAATTATCATAAGTCAACTGTCTGGAATGAGGAAGTTCAGGCAAATCCTCACCCTGCGCACCACAATCTACCCGAAAATGAACAAACCCACTGAAACCGATATTAAATAATTGCTGCATACACAACATTTATATACACAAGCCATCACACAGTACTCTGTAAGATAAAGTCAACTTTCAATTAGAGCACTAGCCAAAAAGTTCAAGTAGAAGTACAGTTACCCACAGTATCACACACAGGTCAGGAAACTGATACTGGTTACTGTATGCAGGGACCCTGCCTGCAACTTACAGAAGAAAACTTTGTCTTTGCTTTAACCCTTCAGAGCCCCTTTACATCAATTTTAAAGGAAGGGGCTAAAGCAGCTTTGGGTGTGAAACTCCTACATACAGCAGCTTCGATATCAGCTTCTTGGACTATTGCAATATTTTGGAACATGACCGACGGATTTTATCCAGTCAGTCTCAAGAATACAGGTAAGGGGTTGTTCACATATCAGTTATTTGATCAGTTATTTCCATCAGTTATTGTCAGCCAAAACCAGGTGCGGGTCAAAAACAGCAAACAGCTGTAGATCTTTTCATTATACCTTATGTCTGTGTAGCCTCCACTCCTGGTTTTGGCTCACAATAACTGATCAAATAACTGATCAAATAACTGATATGTGAACAACCCCTAAAACTGAAAGTGTCTATCGAGTGAATGTTGCAGTTCTAGCTATGTGGTTTTAACTATACCTACCTAAAACGTTACCAGTGACCACCCCCTAAATGTCCGTTCCGCAAAAAGACAGAATATGTCCCAAAATGTCATTAAAGTCATTGGGTCCGCATCCATATTTTGCAGATCAGCAGACGGCAAAACCAACATGGTCGTGTGCATGAGGCTCACACCACTTCAGCTTATGCTTCACTATATGAATGATGTAGACACCATGCAAACTGTTAAAGGGGTTTTCTGGGATTGTAGGTATATAGCTCATCGGTATCTGATGGGTGGGGTCCGACACCCAGGACCCCTGCTGATCAGCTGTTTGAGAAGGTACCGGCGCTCCTGTGAGCACCACTACCTTCTCCCCGCTCACCAAGCATAGCGCAGTACATTGTACAGCACTCAGCCCCATTCACTTCACTTCCTAGGCCACTTGACTGATGAATGTGACGGCACTGGCCTAGGAAAAGTTGAAAGAAGGCCACAGGAACGCCGGTGCCTTCTCAAACAGCTGATCCTGAGGATAGGTCATCAGTAGTAAAATCCCAGAAAACCCCTTTAAAAAATACCAATATATCCAACAGTACCTCAACAGTTGAAAATGCTTAGCTTGCCAACCAAACATCATGTAAGTAACCTAATGTCTCATTTCGCCATTCACGTAGGTGAAAAAAAAAACACGGTAAAATGTAGCCTGCATGTGTAATCCAAGAATGAGGCTACTGGAGAATGACACCATCAGGCTTATTACTGCTTGCTATAGAAAGCCACGTTGGTGAAATGCCGAACGTCCACTGATGCCGATGCCCGCAGACCGCTAGAGGTACTGTGCCTGCGCGGGATTACAGCCGTGACGCAGCTTCAATGCTTGAGGCAGTAAAGTGAATATTGATGAGGTGGGCGGTCCTGGGCTCCAACGGCGCTGGGCTCATCCCCTTGGGCTCCTTCAGTAAGTGATTGACAGTTGTTATAAAACGTTTTTTTAGCATCAAATCTTCCTCTATCACCTACAACAATAACCTTTTTTAAATCCCTATGATTAGCTGAGTCCAAATGTGTAAATAGCTTACTAGGCAAAAATGTGGTGACAGAATCCCTTTAAGAAGAAAAAAAGTCTTCAGTGCCTGTTTTTATGTACAGTCCATCTTTTTCCTACAGCTCCTGTCATGTTACTTCTTACCGGCTTTAGACAAAGATGATGGATCAGCAGCGTGAGCCAAAGAAAAAGCCAGGTTATAGACTTACAGATGTGCCTTTAGTAGTACGGTACATTTCTCTTTACACAGCCATTTTCATAGCAGACTGAAGCCTCCTTCATACAGTACAGTATTTGTCACTGTATACAGGATGAAGCCTTTCCCAGTATCTGACATAGGGGAAAGAACAGATCGGGCAGGTTGGACTTTTCTAGTGTGATTTTATTATATTCCCCCAAGTAGCGGGTCATCATCCGTAGCTTCCAAAGAGTCAAGAGCCAAAACTCCAAAAATTAAAAAAAAAAAAAAATCTTATGTAACACCCTAATATCCTATAGTGTACGAGCACGGACACCAGTGCTGGACTGCACATTAAATAGTGTATAATGTGATGGAAACATGAATCAAGCCAGCAAAGGAAGCAATATGGATAATAACAATACATTCGTAAGTGCCTGGTATTAAAGGGGTTCTCCAAGTTAAATTTATTGATTACTTATCCTCACGATAGGTCATCAATATCAGATCGGCGGGGGTCCGACACCCAGCACCCCCGCCCATCAGCTGTACCAGCGCTGCCTCCTCTTCATTGTTTACATCCTAGCTGTAACACGGGTAGTGGTGAGCAGGTGTAATTACACCTCACCGCCCCATTCATTTCAATGGGAAGGATCGCTCCTATAGACTTGTATGGGAACGAGCCTTCCCATTGAAATGAATGGGGCGGTGAGGTGTAATTACACCTGCTCACCGCTGCTGATGTTACGGCCAGCATGTAAACAATGAAGAGGAGGCAGCGCTGGTTCCGCGGGCGTCTCCTCTTCAAACAGCTGATCGGTAGGGGTGCCGGGTGTCGGACCCCCACCGATCTGATATTGATGACCTATCCTGAGGATAGGTCATCAATATATATAACTCGGAGAACCCCTTTAACTATATCTACATGATAAATGCCATTTGCTGAAGTGAGGCAACCCCTTTAAGCTGGCCACACACAAGACAATGACCAGTCGTCTATAGGATGGTTCATACGAACACTCCCACCAGAAACATGCCAGGCTAAGCTGGTTGAGCACAAAGCCAGTTTCTTAAAAAATGGGGGGGGGGGGGAATGACTCTCTGTTCCTGGAGCACAATGGTAAATGGTTGACCAAATTCAGATGAACGTGCCATAGCCATGTAGTTTCTGCCAACCATTGGCGGAAATCGGTCATCAAGTTAGTTTGTGCTAATTTTTCAAACAACAGTTAGACAAAATGGGCCATTTCGACCAACTTCAATGTAATGCGTACGGCCGGCTTTAGTTGTCATTCCATTGGATCAGTGATAAATGTCTGACTGCTGTCTTACCGATGAGACCCCCCTCAATCACTAGAATGAGCGTCCTGTGTTTGAACAGAGTGGTAGTCACCTATGTGACCGCCCTCTTCATTCATTTTGACAGGGCTGATTGAAACGGCTGAGCGTTGAGACACTGGAGTGGCAGGGCGCATACATGATCACCACTCCATTCAAACCCTTATCTCAGTGATTACAGGGGTCCCATCAGTGGAGTCCCCAGTGATCAGGCATTTATTGCCTATTCTGAGGGGTGGTAATAAATGTCCTTCATTAGGCAACCCCCTAAGGCTACTTTCACACTAGCGTTTTAAAATTCCGGTATTGAGTTCCGTCATAGGGGCTCAATACCGGAATAAAACGCTTCAGTTTTGTCCCCATTCATTGTCAATGGGGACAAAACTGAACTGAAGACAACGGAATGCTCCTGAAAGCATTCCGTTCCGTCTTCAGACCGGAGAGCAAACCACAGCATGCTGCGGTTTGCTCTCCGGTCCAGGCATCCGCACCAAGACGGATCCGGAATGACCCCCAATGCAAGTCAATGGGGGCGGATCCGTCTGGTGTGACCACAATGGTAACCGGATCCGCCCTCCATTGACTTTCAATGGAGTTCATGACGGATCCGGCTACACATATACACATACAGACATAGACATACACATAAACATAAACACACATATAGGCATACAAACACACATACATACTTACATGCTCCCGGCAGGTCTTCAGAGCGTCGGAGGGACAGGACGGCGCGCACAGGTGACAATTCCACCAGGCGCCCAGCAGAGGGCACTGTGGGGAATCGTCACCTGTGCGAGCCGTCCTGTCCCTCCGACGCTCTGAAGACCTGCCGGGAGCATGTAAGTATGTATGTGTTTTTGTCTGTGTATATGTGTGTGTATGTTTATGTGTATGTATGTACTGTGTGACATGTGTGGGGCCGGAGCGCGGTTCCGGCTCCACACATGTCACTGCGGCAGGCCTGATCCGGCAGCACCCTTCACCTGCCGGATCAGGCCTGCCGCTAGTGTGAAAGTAGCCTTAGGCATCTTGCACATGGCTGTTGTTTGGCCGTTCCATCTATTGGTAGGAGCAGTTTGCGCAACGCATGGGCACCATCCATGCAGCTGCCAAGACAGATCCAGACCCATTAACTTGAATGGGTCCGTGATACGCCTGCACCGCAAAAAAATAGAACAAGTTCCGGGTCCGCATTCATGATGCGGGGAGCACACAGCCGGGGCCCGCATATTGTAGACAGCAATATGGGCCACAGTCGGCAACCGCCGTGTGCATGAGGCCTTAGAGATTCGGCTTCATCAGTCTGTTCCTACTAAAGTGAAAAACAATCACACATTGGTCACAAAAATCACAGCACTCAAAGTGGAATACAAATGGGGAGCTTTCTCATATTACATTGATGATGAACCTAATTTAAGTGCGATCCCTTTAATAACCAACACTTATGTGTTACTTCATACGGCATATAAAACCGCACCCACATTTAATTTTCTCTAAGGCAAAATTATCTGTTCCACTCACAAATGTTGCATCACTTAAAAAAAAAAAATAATATGTACCAAATACATTTTTTTCCTTGAATCTGCAGTACATGTAAAGCATGATGATCCGCTCTGGTAATGGAGGACTTTAATCCAATTAGTGTCCGCTTCTAATATTTGGCTTTAGACACAGCAGGAAATTATGCTACTTCTCATTCTAAAAACAAAGAGGGCATGTTACCATTAAGGATTTTTTTTTTTTTTTTTAAACATTCTTGGAAATCTGAGGGGAAAAAATATTTTCATAATGACTGAAGAGAAACTCCAACAGGGAGACACTAAATAAGCCCCTGCTGGACCCCCCCCCCTCCCCTCCCCCCACCCCACTAACCAGTGCTGCACTGGAATGGTTCCAGCCAAGTAATATGAGATATTATTGAATGATATCTAATTTTATCAGACACGTGCACCATAGCATCACCTCTAACCAGGTTATCTGTGAAATATTACTAAAGTAAAAGGCAAATGATCTGCCTCATGTCAGCTTCAGATGGGGAGGTCCTCGGAGTGGCTTAAGCCATGGGTACAAGGCTATAATAATAATATTAATCTTTATTTATATAGCGCCAACATAGGCCGCAGCGCTTTACAGTCCAGGGGTCATGTACAAACAGTCATAGATAACGTAACAACAGGCAAGTCAATAATTACAACAAGAGGACTGAGGGCCCTGCTCTCAAGAGCTTACAATCTATGTATTGTGTATGGTGGCCTCAGGGGTACACAGATGAGTGCATGGTGGCCTGTGGGGTACACAGGTGGGTGTATGGTGGCCTGTGGGGTACACAGATGGCTGTATGGTGGCCTGTGGGGTACACAGATGGCTGTATGGTGGCCTGTGGGGTACACAGATGAGTGTATGGTGGCCTGTGGGGTACACAGATGGCTGTATGGTGGCCTGTGGGGTACACAGATGGGTGTATGGTGGCCTGTGGGGTACACAGATGAGTGTATGGTGGCCTGTGGGGTACACAGATGGGTGTATGGTGGCCTGTGGGGTACACAGATGGGTGTATGGTGGCCTCAGGGGTACACAGATGGGTGTATGGTGGCCTGTGGGGTACACAGGTGGGTGTATGGTGGCCTGTGGGGTACACAGATGGGTGTTATGGTGGCCTGTGGGGTACACAGATGGGTGTATGGTGGCCTGTGGGGTACACAGATGAGTGTATGGTGGCCTGTGGGGTACACAGATGGGTGTATGGTGGCCTGTGGGGTACACAGATGGGTGTATGGTGGCCTGTGGGGTACACAGATGGGTGTATGGTGGCCTGTGGGGTACACAGATGACTGTATGGTGGCCTGTGGGGTACACAGATGGCTGTATGGTGGCCTGTGGGGTACACAGATGGGTGTATGGTGGCCTGTGGGGTACACAGATGGGTGTATGGTGGCCTGTGGGGTACACAGATGGTTGTATTGTGGCCTGTGGGGTACACAGATGGTTGTATGGTGGCCTGTGGGGTACACAGATGGGTGTATGGTGGCCTGTGGGGTACACAGATGGGTGTATGGTGGCCTGTGGGGTACACAGATGGGTGAATGGTGGCCTGTGGGGTACACAGATGGGTGTATGGTGGCCTGTGGGGTACACAGATGGGTGTATGGTGGCCTGTGGGGTACACAGGTGGGTGTATGGTGGCCTGTGGGGTACACAGATGGGTGTATGGTGGCCTGTGGGGTACACAGATGGGTGTATGGTGGCCTGTGGGGTACACAGGTGGGTGTATGGTGGCCTGTGGGGTACACAGATGAGTGTATGGTGGCCTCAGGGGTACACAGATGGCTGTATGGTGGCCTGTGGGGTACACAGATGGGTGTATGGTGGCCTCAGGGGTACACAGATGGGTGTATGGTGGCCTCAGGGGTACACAGATGGGTGTATGGTGGCCTGTGGGGTACACAGATGGCTGTATGGTGGCCTCAGGGGTACACAGATGGGTGTATGGTGGCCTGTGGGGTACACAGGTGGGTGTATGGTGGCCTGTGGGGTACACAGGTGGGTGTATGGTGGCCTGTGGGGTACACAGATGGGTGTATGGTGGCCTGTGGGGTACACAGATGGGTGTATGGTGGCCTGTGGGGTACACAGATGGGTGTATGGTGGCCTGTGGGGTACACAGGTGGGTGTATGGTGGCCTGTGGGGTACACAGGTGGGTGTATGGTGGCCTGTGGGGTACACAGATGGGTGTATGGTGGCCTGTGGGGTACACAGGTGGGTGTATGGTGGCCTGTGGGGTACACAGGTGGGTGTATGGTGGCCTGTGGGGTACACAGGTGGGTGTATGGTGGCCTGTGGGGTACACAGGTGGGTGTATGGTGGCCTGTGGGGTACACAGGTGGGTGTATGGTGGCCTGTGGGGTACACAGAATGCTTCCTTGTTACTCTCCTGCATAATACGGTAGACGATATTAGCTCACCAGTTATAACAACTTACATGTAGCTGCTGATCCAGGAGCCCAATAATCACTTCTAATACGTTCCGGCTCTGCATAGTTACAGATTCCTTCGTAAATTCTTTCTAAATACAGAATACGTGCCCGAGCAGGACTTTCCCCACTAGTAATCATATACACTGCTATTAAAATCTGTACACCCAGAATAGTCATTCCTGACATTCCTCCCAGACGCTGCTATCGAGGACGAAGGTGGCGCTCCTGCGCGCTCTATTATGCCTAATACAGATTACAGGAGAATTCACTGGTAAACAGGCACACTGTCTTGTAGGGCTAGCACAGCTGAATGTCATGATACATTTCACTTATCGATCTGTTGCTTCATATGGGAGAAAAAGTACTTTTAATCCATAAGCAAATGAGCAGTTAAGTGCACTGAGGGCGGGCCCAAGCCACTCTGTGCACCATTGCTCCTTCTGCTTCCTGTCAGCCCCTCCCTCTCCTTCTTGATTTTGAAGGCCAGGTAAGATGACTATGCAGGAACCTGGCCCTGTCCATCAAGGAGAGGGAGTGGCTGACACAGGAAGAGCAAGGATGCTTGGGCCCGCCCTCAGTGCACTTAACCGATCAATTGGATATGAATTAAAATAGCTTTTTCTCCAGAATAAGGCCTCATGCACACGAACGTGTGCCGGCCGTGCCCGTGCTGCGGGCCGCAAACTGCGGTCCGCAATGTGCGGGCACTGACCGTGAGGCCACCGCTTGCAGATCGCGGACCCATTCACTTGAATGGGGTCCGGGATTCGCATCCGAGGGTCCGCACCGCAAAAAAGTAGTGCTCACCACACCATAGTGCTTCCGTGGTGTTCCGATCCGTGCCTCCGCTCCACATCTCCCGGATCGCGGACCCATTGAAGTGAATGTGTCTGCGATCCGTGATGCAGGCTGCACACGGCCGGTGCCCGTTTATTGCGGACCCGCCGTATGCGGCCCGCAGCATGGCCGGCACACGTTCGTGTGCATGAGGCCTAAAGCAAAGGATACCTAAATGAAAGTTATCATTAAATACAGTGGAGCTAGCCCTACAAGACATTGGGGGTCAGTTACTAACAGATATACGCCACTTTTTGACGTATATCTGTTGCATATCGCGGCACAAAGGTTATTTGTGCCACAATCTACAACTTTTCCCCACTCATGCCAGGTCTAAAAAAGGGGTCATGACGTGGGCAGTGAACTGGCCGGGCCAGCAAGCCCATCTCATTTATCATTTTCTACACCTGTGTTAGGCTTCATTCACACGACCGTATGTGTTTTGCGGTCCGCAAATTGCGGATCCGCAAAAAAAAACGGATGACGTTCCGTATGGCATCCGTGTTTCCGTTTTTTTTGCGGATCCATTGTAACAATGCCTATCCTTGTCAACAAAACGGACAAGAATAGGACATGCAGGGCTGTGGAGTCGGAGTCGGAGTCGTGGAGTCGGAGTCGGTCACCATTTTGGTGGAGTCGGAGTCGGAGTCGGTATAAAATGGACCGACTCCGACTCCTAAAATATATAATGAATTTAGTTCAGTGCTGAATATATTTTTATAAGAATTTGTGAAATGATGAAATGTCCTATAAATGTCTGTTCTATTCCTGATCTAAGGATTTAGGCTTTTATTTGAGATGACTGTGTACTGCCCTTTATGTCCAGTGCATGTTCTCTCTGCTTTATGTTTCCTCTGAGCTCATGTGTGGAGAGGTTAGCTGCTCTCATGGCTTCTATCTGCTGATGTAAAACACCTAGAGCCTTATGTATGAAAACTGTCTAGGTGTAGAAGTTTCTTTGTTGTCCATAGCAACCAATCAGAGCTCCCCTTTCATTTCATATAGTGCTCTGGAGAAATGAAAGGGGAGCTCTGATTGGTTGCTATGGGCAACAAAAAAGTTTTAGACCTAGACAGTTTTCATACATCAGGCCCAGAGGCGTAGCTACTGGGGGGGGGGTTAGGGGAGGCGATGCTCCGGGCCCAATACTTCTGGGGGGGCCCAGCAGGGATGGCCTTAGTACAATCAGGCGAATACAAGTGAGCGCTTCCATTATGGAGTCTGATGGGGGCACATTAAGCCGATCTGAGGTCTGATGGGGGCACATTCTGCTGATCTGAGGTCTGATGGGGGTACATTCTGCTGATCTGAGGTCTGATGGGGGTACATTCTGCTGATCTGAGGTCTGATGGGGCACATTACGCTGATCTGAGGTCTGATGGGGGCACATTCTGCTGATCTGAGGTCTGATGGGGGCACATTCTGCTGATCTGAGGTCTGATGGGGGCACATTCTGCTGATCTGAGGTCTGATGGGGGCACATTCTGCTGATCTGAGGTCTGATGGGGGCACATTAAGCCGATCTGAGGTCTGATGGGGGCACATTAAGCCGATCTGAGGTCTGATGGGGGCACAATACGCTGATCTGAGGTCTGATGGGGGCACATTAAGCCTATCTGAGGTCTGATGGGGGCAGATTAAGCCGATCTGAGGTCTGATGGGGGAACATTCTGCTGATCTGAGGTCTGATGGGGGCACATTCTATTGATCTGAGGTCTGATGGGGGTACATTCTGCTGATCTGAGGTCTGATGGGGGCACATTCAGCTGATCTGAGGTCTGATGGGGGCACATTCTGCTGATCTGAGGTCTGATGGGGGCACATTCTGCTGATCTGAGGTCTGATGGGGGCACAATACACTAATCTGAGGTCTGATGGGCGCACATTCTGCTGATCTGAGGTCTGATGGGGGCACATTCTGCTGATCTGAGGTCTGATGGGGGCACAGTACGCTGATCTGAGGTCTGATGGGGGCACATTAAGCCGATCTGAGGTCTGATGGGGGCTCATTAAGCCGATCTGTGGTCTGATGGGGGCAAGGGACTGTTAGTTTAGTGATGTAAAAGCTGGGGACAGATTTCCTTTAACATAGGAGTCCCCTTGTTTTTTACTCCTATATTTTACTGCATTATGTGGTAGAGTATTTAGAGTAGGGTATGTAGAAAGTCTATTGTACTGTACTTAACAGCATAGATGATCTAGCCAGGGGCGTAGCTAAAGGCTCATGGGCCCTGGTGCAAGAGTTCAGCTTGGGCCCCCTTTCCCTCAGTGCTCTGTGTGTCTTCTTATGTGGTCCAAGGGTCTTTGGGCCCCCTCAGGCTCCTGGGCCCGGTAGCGACTGCTACCTCTGCACCCCCTATAGCTACGCCCCTGGATCTAGCAGTTTATATAGTCATCTTGCTAATACAGTATTATAACCACAACTAGTAGTATGTGCCTGTGAAGTTGGAAACGTGCGTTTGGGAAGCCAATAAGTGGGGGGCCCACTCAAGTATGTTTCGCCCCCCCATGTGCTGAACCTCTAGCTACACCTCTGATCAGGCCCTTAGTGAACTGTACCCAGAGAAGCCTGATAGATTACAAACTGTTTTTGTCATGACTTATCTGTACTATTGATTTTATGCAAATTTGTTTAAAGTTATCACTTAAGCATGCTCCATGTATGAGGGAGTAGGAGTCGGAGTCGGGAGTCAGAGTCGGAGTCGGAGTCGGGCTGAGGGGAAATTGAGGAGTCGGAGTCGGAGTTGGAGTCGGGGCTTTGGCTTACCGACTCCACAGCCCTGAGGACATGTTCTATCTTTTTTGCGGAACGGAAATACGGACATACGGAAACGGAATGCACACGGAGTACCTTCCGTTTTTTTTGTGGACCCATGGAAATGAATGGTTCCGCATACGGTCCGCAAAAAAAACGGAACGGACACGGAAACAAAATACGGTCATGTGAATGAAGCCTTAATAAAAAAGTAGAAAATGTACGGCAGCAAGGGAGCTGGTGTTAGATTTAGACGGGCGGTGGATACACCAAAATTTTTTAGAGGCTAACGCCTCTACATAAATTTGGCGCATCCACGCCAGCTAAAGGGTTAAGACCTGAGTCTAAAACACGAGTCTTAATAAATGACCCCCCACTGTGCCTGGTTTAACTGTGAATATCCTGGTGACAGATTCCCTGCTCTATCCACACACGGTTTCAGTGTTATATAATTCTATAATACGGCACACAATGGAGGATGCCACTTTTTTTTTTTTTCGTTGGATATGTATGGAATCTGTTTGCCTTCACGTGAAGCAGGAGACATACAGTCCCATAGAAATCAATAGGTGCTGTATTACAACCCGGAGGTTGAATCAGGCCACAAGGCCAAGTGCGTCTTATACACCCACTGTAACCAGTAAAACCTGTATATTTCAGGAGAGAAAGCCATAATTCCCTCTACTTGACAGCTACCTGGAATGGTAATGGTAGTATACACATGCATGCCGCTAATCCTGCATCGCCTCACATTCTTGTACATTGGATTAGTCGTCAAGTCACAGGTTTTGTGATAAATATGCCCCTGAAGGCCTTACCAGTTTTATTCTGTACTATTAATTATTCCACTAAGAAAAGGGCAGATATGGATATAAAAACGGCCCAGCAGCCGTGTGACGAAAACCCCATGAAGACGATGGAAAGCATTAACCTCCTGGGTTACACGGCAGGAATGACATAGGGTGCCCGTTTCCTGGTTCTCATCAAATGTATGGATTTCACTTTGCATCTGACGGGAAACCCTTTGGGAAGGAGACGTTAACTAGGAATATTACGCTAAGTAAATTTCAAAAGCTAAACATACAGCTCATGTCTGTAACCGTATCCACCGGCGCTCAGCAGATATCACACTTATTATACCTGACTGATGCAAAAAGCAGCTGGCTTCGGTTTTCCCTTCCACAAAAGCCAGATTTTCTTGGCTGGAAGTTTAATTTGGATGACTAGAAATTCTGTACATAGAGGCCCCGGCATACAAATGGTAAAATAAGTGATTCATGATGTCCACCAGGACAACGCAAAGCATAACTCGGGTCTAACCTGTCCTTCAAGATTGGACAACACCAAGGACAACCCAGACCTCCGCAATTTGCTATCGGTGCCTACCTGTAAGGATGGTTTGCTGCTGATGTCAGTCACTATTTGACGCCTGTGGCGGTACGGGCTCATGAAATTATTAAAAACCAGCATTTAGGTTCCTATATGTTTTATCGTCCATGCTTCCCAGGCACAGGTGAAGGGATCTGCAGGTGTTGTAGTAGGTTAAATGGCCGAGATGACTAGTAGAAACTATGGGGGGGGGGTTAATCTAACAAGTAAAATTTTGGCTCATTCATTTCAATGGCCTGTGTACATGAGCGTTGTTTCTCACCGATCATCTCTGCGTTCAGGAAAAATCTCAGCATGTTCTATACGGTGCGTTTTTCATGCAGCCCATGCTCCATAGAAATTAACGGGGTTTGTGTGAAAAACAGAAGGCATCCGAATGCCATACATTTTTCACTGATGGTTGCTAGAAGATGAGTAATATTTTGTTTTTTTTCACGGGCTTGAAAATTGCATCAAAAAAGGAATTCGACTTAACATTAATTCAATTTCCCGGGATTCCCTCATAACAGCCTACTTACATTCCTGTGGTGCTGTCATGAGGGCTGAGCTGGAAATCAGCCTTAAAGTGCAAATCTATGCCAGCTCACGGCACGTGGACAGGCAAAGACGCAACAAACATATACATTTGTGGCCTCTTACTCCAGCGCAGTTCAGACTAAGAGGGGTGTATGAGATATGGTTGTGCATTTGCTCACAGATGTTACAGCTGGGCCTGTAGATCCTGCACACTCGTAGGCTACTGAAGCTGGTGTCCAAGCTGGTCCCATAACTGCTTGATTGGCGATAAATCTGGTGACCAGGCAGCCAAGTGTTGTAATCTGGTGGAAATAGTACTCGGAAACCCTTGCTGTGTGTGGGCGAGTATTATCCTGCTGAAAAATGCAAGTCGGAAGCCCTGGTATGAGAGGAACACATGGCCGTAGGATGTCCTGCACATCTCGCTGAGCTGTTAGTGTCCCTCATATCACTACTAGGGGTGACCGACTATGGCTCCTTAGATCATCACACCAGCAGATGGGGCAGTGTGTCTCTCCACCGCCAAGACAGGATTGAAGCTCTCAACATGAGGCCTTTATATCAGAACCAGACATTTGTAGGATCCTAAACAGAACCTGGATTCATCACTAAAGACAATATGGTTCCAGTCCATAGCTCTCTAGATTTCTCATTCACAACACAACTGCAAATGAAGGCGATAGTGGCTGGCTGTGAACGGCAGGACACATAATGGGCACCATGACACCAAATCTCCTTCTGCGAAGTGCCTGGAAATGATCCAGGCAGAGACAGGGATGTGTAATGAAGGTGCCACCTGTGGATGGTGGACAACAAAACCGTGGTGCTTGTCAGCGGATCATACAATTCTCTCTACTGGTGATCTGTCTGGTATGTCCAAAGCCTGTTAGCGGTGTGTGAGTGCCGTGCCCTCACATAACCACCTCCTAACAGCTAGGTCAGAATGGCCTAGATGGCGTTCAATCCACAGAAACGACCATCTTGCTCTCATTCCAATGATGAACACCCTCCTAAAGATTGTCAACTGGACAAAATGTCTTCAAGTGCCTCGCAGTGGCATGTCTAGCAGTCAACAATCTTTCACCAAGGGGTACACTACCCAAAAGTAGCCTCTGAGACACTACTCTTTTTATAGGGCATTAGGGGAAGCACTTTTACGCCTTATATTGGTAAGACTAATCAGACCACACATGTAATCGTTCACAAATCGGCCTGAGACTGTATCTCAATTCCTGCATTGCAGTAATCCAAAGTTTCTATCTGTGTACATATTAATAGGTGGTACGCATCTCTTATTGGGGTAGGTATCTAGTTTCTGATTAAAACTGCCATATCAGCACAGAGAGGGGGCACATGTGTACCGTTTTGGAGAGGCACTGTGGTTGGCACTGTAATACACACCACAGCTGCTGCGTACCCCCTTTTGAAGAGTAATCAGTGATTACTAATATTCTTAGAATTGACTGTAGTGTGTAGATTATCCGATATATATATATACTTCCAGTTCTAAAAACAAAAATGAGAACCTCTCCCCGTTCCTCCCAGTAGCATACAGCAGTACCGCTGAAGAAATTCAATCTTTTCTCCATAAACAATTTCAGTCTACTGGTCCCACGTGCACGTCTTCTCGGCGGTCGGACCTGTTGACACGCTGCCACAGTAATAAGAAAGCATGGCTGGGTGAGCAGATATTTACTTCAGACTAAAATTGCAGTAGTTAAGATTAGGAACACTAGAGCTCTTGTCACACCTTTCTACGTGTGCGAGGGCTGGAGCAGAAAATTACTCTAGAGATGTAGCTTATTTAGTTGTCTGCAGAACAGTGCTGGCGACAATAGCAGAAACTATGTGAGCAGAACTATGAAGAAAATTAATTTGTGGATGCAAGCTAGAACTACCTGCTCAGCCATGAGTACAGCATATAATACAAAAAAAGCAATTTATCCAGTCACATATATTTAAAATGCAGAACTTTTATTAAAGTCTCCCAGTACCCTCTGCACTTCTACGAGATCTGTTCTGAGGTTTTATCTCGCTTCACATTTAGAGAGGGACACATATCAAGATACACATTAAAGGGGTTTTCCAGGAGTTAACTACTGATGACCTATCCTCAGGATAGGTCATCAGTATCTGATCGGTGGGGTCTGACACCCGGGACCCCGCCAATCAGCTGTTTGAGAAGGCAGCTGCGCTCCCGTGAGCACCGCGGCCTTCCCTTAGCTTTTCCTAGGCCAGTGATGTCACGTTCATCGGTCACGTGGCCTAGGAGCGGCTCAGTCCATTCAAGTGAATGGGGCTGAACACGATGCCAAGCACATCCTCTATACAATGTACGGCGCTGTGCTTGTTGAGCGGGGAGAAGGCCTCGGCGATCACAGGAGTGCTGGTACCTTCTCAAACAGCTTATTGGTGGGGGTCTCGCATCTCGGACCCGACCGATCAGATACTGGTGACCTATCCTGAGGATAGGTCATCAGCAGTAAAATCCTGGAAAACCCCTTTAATAGGCCACTGGCAGGGGCGGACTGGGAACCTAAAGTGGCCCTGGAAAAAAATACTAAAAGTGGCCCCGTTTTGTAGTCAGACCCAAACTGATGGAAGGCAGGGCCAGCAATACTTTATTGTGGCACATTATACCACCCCAACAGGAAACGTCCCTGTAAGGTCTATGGCCAATCCGCCCCTGGCCACTGGTAATCAATCAAATATAAAAGAAAACACTCATTTTATAGGAAATCAGCTTAAATAAAGACAGTGAATAAGTAGATTTCCTATGATACAGAAATCTTAAAGTAAAGCTGACAGGGTCCAGTCCAGTAAATGGCTATGCCATCTTAGAATACAAGATGTAGAAAGTGGCTGTGATTGGGTGCAGTAAGCCACTTTAACCCTATTACACCATATTGGCTGGTAAGGTTTTTCATTCTGATTAAAACTATAACTTATTTTTGTCTGCAGGTTAAAAAGCTGCAGAGATATCTGCATTTTTATTCATACGTA
This sequence comes from Rhinella marina, assembly GCA_900303285.1. NCBI lineage: Eukaryota > Metazoa > Chordata > Amphibia > Anura > Bufonidae > Rhinella > Rhinella marina. The sequence goes on from ONZH01015172.1 coordinate 727,587, forward strand.
AAAGAGTGCATTCGAGCACCAAGGGTCAAGGCTGAATACTTGGAGCACTGTTTTTGAAACACCCCTGTGCTCTGCACACTTCCCCTCCCCTTGATTGACAGGCCTAGACATCAGCATGCTGAGGGCAGAGCTGTTTCCAAGCATATACATACACCATGTTCCAAATTATTATGCAAATTGGATTTAAGTGTCATAAAGATTACATTTTTTGTTTTTCAATGAAACTCATTGATGGTATTGTGTCTCAGGGCTCTTTGAATCACTGAAATCAATCTCAGATACCTGTGATAATTAGTTTGCCAGGTGAGCCCAATTAAAGGAAAACTGGATGTTCCACAATATCAAGCAGACCACTGTTTTCAAGTAAAATGGGAAAGAAAAAGGGTCTCTCTGCTGCCGAAAAGCATCAAATAGTGCAATGCCTTGGACAAGGGATGAAAACATTAAATATTTCATGAAAACTTAAGCGTGATCATTGTACTGTGAAGAGATTTGCGGCTGATTCAGACCACAGACGTGTTCGTGCTGATAAAGGCAGAATGAGGAAGGTTTCTGCCAGGCAAGTTCATCGGATTAAGAGAGCAGCTGCTAAAAAGCCATTACAATCCAGCAAACAGATATATGAAGCTGCTGGTGCCTCTGGAGTCCCTCGAACCTCAAGGTGTAGGATCCTTCAAAGGCTTGCTGTGGTGCATAGATCTACTATTCGTCCACCCCTAACCAGTGCTCACAAGCAGAAACGGTTGCAGTGGGCCCAGACATACATGAAGACTAATTTTCAAACAGTCTTGTTTACTGATGAGTGTCGTGCAACCCTGGATGGTCCAGATGGATGGAATAGTGGATGGTTGGTGGATGGCCACCATGTCCCAACAAGGCTGTGACGTCAGCAAGGGGGTGGAGGAGTCATGTTTTGGGCCGGAATCATGGGGAGAGAGCTGGTAGGCCCCTTTAGGGTTCTGGAGGTGTGAAAATGACCTCTGCAAAGTATATAGAGTTTCTGACAGACAACTTTCTTCCATGGTACAAAAAGCAGAAACGTGCCTTCAGGAGCAAAATCATCTTCATGCTGACAACGCACCTCATGCTGCAGAGAATATCTCTGTGTCATTGGCTGCTATGGGCATAAAAGGAGATAAACTCATGGTGTGGCCACCATCTTCCCCTGACCTCAACCCTATAGAGGACCTTTGGATTATCATCAAGCAAAACATCTATGAGGGTGGGAGGCAGTTCACATCAAAACAGCAGCTCTGGGAGGCTATTCTGACATCATGCAAAGAAATTCAAGCAGAAACTCTCCGAAAACTCACAAGTTCAATGGATGCAAGAATTGTGAAGGTGATATCAAAGAAGGGTTCCTATGTTAACATGTAACTTGGCCTGTTAGGATGTTTTGGATTTAAATAGCTTTTTATTTTAGTGAATGTGACCTCCTAATGCTGCAAATTCCACAAATGAGCATTTTCAGTTCTTAAAAATATATAAAATGTTTATAAACTCTACTGTTATCATTGGGAGGTTTGTTCAATAAAATGCAATGTATACTCTAATGGGTGATGACTTTTATTATTCTGACTGTCATTTGCACCGACCATTTAGGAAAATCAGAGATAAATATAATTTGCATAATAATTTGGAAAATGGTGTATATACACTACTTACTATAGCATTACCATGTATAGAACAGACGTTTTCTATTATACTTAGAAAGCTAATGTACATTTCACTGGTTTATTCACAGGCACAATGTAGGATTATAAAGAAACCAGTAATATGTATTAACTTTCAAAGTATAGAAAACCACTTGTTTCAACATGATAAGGCTATAGCCTAGAGCAGGGATCAGCAACCCTTGGCACTCCAGCTGCTGTGAAACTACAACTCTTAGCATGCAAATGTGCTAAGCTGTTCTCACAACTCCCATAGAAGTGAATGGAGTTGTAGTTTCAGAACATCTGGAGTGCTGGAAGTTGCTGATCCCTGGCCAAGAGGTAAGTATTCAGCCTTGTATGTAGACGCCCAGGTTCAAATCCCAAATAGGAAGTTTGGTTCTGCTCCTGCATTTGCCCTGGAGGTGGAGCTTCACTGTGATGTGCTACGGCTGTCACTCATAGCAGAGGAGCTGTGAAGTATCTCAATGCAGAGTGAAGATCTGCCTCCTTACAAAAGAAGTACCCAGGAGAAAGTTCATTTTCAGACTTCTCCTCATCATAAAAAGCTCTGCAAAAGTTATGCTTGTCCTGTTCTCCCCAGATACTGACCTACAGTTAAACTCCTTTTAACTGTGCCAGGGAATCTCTGAAAATATGCACAGAGAATCCAAGACCAATAAGACCCGTACCAGGGTAGGTTAAGTAGTACGGAGCTATTCTTAAAGGGGTTCTCCAAGTTATATATATTAAGGACCTATCCTCAGCATAGGTCATCAATATCAGATCGGCGGGGGTCCGAAACCTGGTACCCCCGCTGATCAGCTGTTTGACGAGGAGGCGCGCGCCGTACCAGCGCTGCCACCTCTTCATTGTTTACATCCTAACCGTAACGGGGGTAGTGGTGAGCAGGTGTAATTACACCTAACCTCCCCATTCATTTCAATGGGAAGGATCGCTCTTATACAAGTGTATGGGAACGAGCCTTGCGCCCATCTTGTTGGCTCCTGCATGAGGTACTGCGTCTTGCCTTTTGTCTACATTTTCTCTTCTGAACGAGGCCATTTAAGTTCTTCGCCCCTATACCACCTCATTGTTGCCAGGGTAGGTTTCCTTTTTTTCTTAGAGAATTCCCTTGGCTTAATTTAAGGAGAATAAACAAACCTTAAAAACATCTTTGTAATGGTCCGGAAACTGAGTCAAGTGCCTATTAAAAGGACCACATCAGTTTCCTACCGTCTAGACTATTTTTAACAAATAAGTGACTTGTAATTGTAGTAACCAGCATGCCAGAGTAAGGGTTCTACTACATGACTGGAATTATATACCCATCAAACGTATCAAAAACTAAACTCAATGTGAACAAGTTCTTAAAGTATCACTGCACTTTGAAAAAACTTTTGATGTGTTACAGTAACATGTCAAAAATTTTGATCGGTGGGGCTCCAAGTGCTGAGACTCTCCTTGACTGCTCGATTGAGGACAAAGAAGCTCTCACATCATGCTCCCGCTCCTTGCTGCAGGAGACAGAATCATGACAGGCTAATAGATTTTCTATTGAGTCCTCACTTCTCGTTCTAGCGATTGGTGGGTGTCTCTACACCTGGTCCCTCACCAATCAAAATTTTTGATATGTTGTCCAGAGACACTTTAAACATATCAACCAGAACATTCCCTTTCTTTATGTTCTGTTATGGCATATGGACATCAAAGAGAGAACTCCTCAGAAGGTCCACCTATGAGACAGAGAGGAGAGCTATGAACAAGCAGAGGCACACGCTCCAGAGGAGCGAAGAAACACCAATGTACAATTAGGTCGCATTCAGTTGGTTGTAATACTGTTACCAAAAGGAGCTGTAATGTAGGTGTCTGAATGCGATCTAAAACCTGTGTCAGAAAGCTGTGACATGGCTGCATATCAGGGGTGTCTTACAACGGATCTTGATTGGTTCTACTGTTCTGAACCTGGATCACCAGAAAACCCTATAGTGACTTCAATTCAGTTCAGCAGAACCAATGGGGGGGGGTCTGAATGCTGCTGCCGTTACACAGACTCGAAAATGTGACAGTATTATACCTGTCTGAGGACATTCACACAACCGTACTTTCAGTCTGCGTCCGTTCCGCATTTTTTTGCGGATTGAATGCGGACCCATTCAGTGAGTGCACGCCCTTATCCGTTTTGCAGACAAGAATAGACATTTCTAAGAAAGGGCAGAAAGTGATGATCCACAAAATGCATGATGCACAAGGCCGGTAACCATGTTTTGTGGATCTGCAATTTGCAGACTGCAAAAAGGATCTGGTTGTGTGAATGCCTCTTAAAGAGGACCTGTCACCACTCCTGACATGTCTGTTTTAATAGCTTCATGTATTCCCCATGTAATAACAATTCTCGAACATCTATTCTTATGTCTGTATGTTGTGCCATTCCTTTATTATTTGCACTAGAAGTTATGAATGAATTGCTATTTGCCTTCAGTAAAGGAACAGAGGGGAGGTGACCAGTTGGGGGTGTGTACCTGCAGAGTCTGACTCTAGCCAATCAGTGCTGTCATGTTCAGACTGTGCAGGTACACACCCCCAACTGGTTACCTCCCGTCTGTACCCTTACTGAAGGAAAATAGCAATTCATTCATAACTTCTAGTGCAAATAATAAAGGAATGGTACAACATACAGCCATAAGAATAGACGTTCCAGAATTGTTATTACATGGGGAATGCATGAAGCTATTAAAACAGACATGTCAGGTGTGGTGAAAGGTCCTCTTTAAGGCTGATTTGAGTTATCGCTACTGTGGCAGCTTTACTAGAAACTGAATTGCACACAAAATGCACACAACTATATTTATTTTGCTGTCTGCAAACCAAAAATCTGCAAAGTGCGGATAATAGCCTTGTGCACCCCGCACTTTTCTCGCTCCCTATTATAGAACTGCCTGTTCTTGTCTGCAAAATGGACAAGAACAGGACATGTCCTATAATTTGTGGAAAGGCTGCACGGATAAGAACAGCACACACAGGACTTTGGTGTACTGTCTGCATTTTTTGTGGCACTATAGAAATGAAAGGGCCCGAGTCTGAACAGCAGATGCAAACCAAAAATATGGTCATTCGCCTAAAGGCCTTAGGACGGGCTTCCACTTATCAGTTGTGTCCGGCCAGTTGTTTTACGCTAGACTCTGTCTGAAAATATAAGACAGAAAAATGCTGCATTCTATGTTTCTCCCATTCGCACTTTTACATCGGCATCAAAGCTGATGAGCTGGAGGCTATAAACAATCCCACAGAACACTACTGGTATGGGTTCCACTCCGGTGTGACATGAAAACGGATAGCCGAATGTCCGTGATGCCAGCCTTAAAGGGGTTCTCCAGTTTCCTCTGGATAGGTCATCAATATCAGCTAGGCAGAGGTCAGACTCATGGCACCCCCTCTGAGCGCTGCCTTCTCTTCAATGTTTACCTGCTCGACGTCAGAAGGTGCAGACGGGAGTGTAACTGCTCCTTCCCATTGAAGTAAATACACCTGTTCGCCGATGGCAAGCAGGTAAACAGAGAAGAGTACACAGTGCTCGTGCAAGCACCGCGTTCTCTTCAAACAGCTGATCGGCGGGGGTGCCGGGAGTCGGACCTCATAGGACATCGGATAACCCTATTAAAGAGGATTTGTCACCTCCCCCAATGTGCCTATTTTAATAAATACTTGTATTCCCCATGAAATAATAACCGTGTAACACCTTTTACACTATAACACTATTCCTCTGTTTTACCTCCTATAAATTTATGAATTGACCACTGGGTGATACACCACTCTGTGACTGGCAGGACACACCCCCAACAACTGGCACCACCCAATCTTCAATGCACTTATATATTTGTAGGAGGAAGAACAGTACGGCATTATTTTTTATTTCATTCACTTATATAGCGCTGAAATATTCTGCATCGCTTTACAGACATTAAAGGGGTATTCCCATCATAGACAATGGGGTCATATCGCTAGGATATGCCGCCATTGTCAGATAGTGACCCGCACCTAGTGGGACCCGCACCTACAACGATAACGGAGTGGGGAAATGAACGGAGGTCGCACTGCACATGCGCATCACTAGCTCGGCTATTTCCGTCTGCCCCATAGAAATGAATGAGGGGGGGGGGGCACGCGTGCGCTGTGCGCTCTCATTCACTTCTATGGGAGCAGCACTTGGTGGTGGACGGACCCCCGGAAATCTGGAGTCCTCAAGCCACAGCTCTCCCCGCTCCATTTTCCTTGTAGGTGCGGGTCCTAGCGATATGCCCCCATTGTCTATGAAACGGAATACCCCTTTAACATTACTCTTTCCCCAATGGGGCTCATCTAAGGTCCCTAAGGTCTTTGGAGTGTGGGAGGAAACCGGAGCGCCCGGAGGTAACCCACACAAATATGGGGAGAAAATGCAAGGTCATTAGAACATATGCTTAAAAAATAGTTGTTTTTTTTAAAATGGAATAAAAGTATTTACTAAAAATTGACATGTCTGGAGCGACAGGTTCTTTTTAAGGACTTCTATTTACTGGGGGGAGGTACATTACATTCATTTTAGTCATCACCCCCCCCCCCCCTAAGGTCCCGACCACGGAAACCACTCTATCAATTCATCCCTGTCGCCAAACCGGCTCCAGACAGTCTCGTTATAATAGATTTGGTGCATTTTTAATTAACTATAAGTGAGCGTAGCAAAAAAGCACTGTTTCTCGGCACTGCCACCCATGTGAGGGGTTAAGGCGCCACTCTCCGAGAGGGTACTTACAGCGCAGCTCAGATTGTTTAATACAAGCCCGTATTACAGAAGAAACCAAGGGGAATACGAACTGATTTCAATTTAAACCAAGCGCTCCATGATGCTGTTTCTATCAGGGAGCAGATCAAGCAGAATAATGACACCGCTCTCCTGTTACGTACAAATAACTGCTGCTAATAAATTAATAAATTAAAATTAATGGTCGCTCAGTCCATTAAATCTTGTTAATTTTCTTTCTCCTATAACCCACAAGTTTACATTAGGAAAACAATATATATATATTTTTTTTTAATGATAATTTTAATTGGATCCCTGATGTGACAATCCCGCGTGTTATGGATTTCTTAATTTCTTTTCTGGATTTTTTTTTTTTTTTATACCAACATTAGTCATTAGTGCTATTAAGTATAACGCCCCAGACTTAGACTGCTAACAATCAAAAGAGAAAAAAGAATAATAAATCACTTAATGTTAGCGTTTCTTAAAGAAGAACTCCCGCAAAAATGTTTATTCCATGTCCTGCTAGAAATGTACATGATGTAATCTGTAGTGAATGTCATTTTCTTACCAGTGTCTGTATTTTTGACTTATATCATCCTGAAGTTTCTTATCTGTGTCATGTGACTAGGAATTAGACCCACCAACTCACACAGAGACTTATGTGTGGACAGGAAGTCTAATTCTCTATGTATTCCTATGGGAGCCTCACTTTCAGCCTCATAGGAATGAATAGAGCAGTGACTGGCTTCCTGTCCTGGGTCAGCTGGAGGTCAGAGAGTTGGTCACATGACCCAGCTACAATAAGAAGAGAGGTTATTACTCACAATTACATTCTCTGATAAGAAAATGACATTCACTACAGGTTATATCATGCACCTTTCTAACAGGTCAGAGAATAAAATTTTTTGCGGGAGTTCTTCTATAACTGGAAGCGAGAACGGATACGGAGCAGAATCCATGTCTACGGCTCGCTGCACATTTCCTTCAGAGTGATATTGCCATGGAGGATAATTCAGCAAATGTGATAATGAAATGCTGTGAGCGCTTATCAGGCCCCAGACTTCCGAATGCACCTACCGACCTGCAACAAATAGTCAGAAGGCACACGCTCAATGGATTTTTTTTTTTTGCAGTTGTTAGTCGCAGGGCAATTAAGAAATCAATAGTATGAGATGAACCCGGGAAAAAGTATCTTTACAGCACAGCATTTCCTGCCCGGGAATCATCTCTAGGGATCAGCTTTTTATCTTCAAATCTGTAAACTGTATGGAAAGCAACTGAGCCGGATCATCACACTGCAGCCATGGGAATCTATGACAGAATACGGCCCTGTTCACACTTCTTTTATCTTTCGCATATTCGGCAATAAAATCTCCCAATGTAGATAAATGGAACTGTTTGGCACACACACATTCTTTTATGGTGGTCGCCAGTACAGGAAACAGCTGCACCCCCAGCTATACCAGAAAAGAGGGGGGAAAAAAGGTATTCCAACATATACCTGCCTGGTACATACCAAAAGGACACTCTTTTGGCATCTGTTCAGATCTCCAAATATACAAACCAATGGGGCCATTTATTAAAGAGGTTGTCCAGGTTCAGAGCTGAACCCGGACATACCCAGAATTTCACCCAGGCAGCCTGCCTGAAAAGAATTGCACAGGGCAAAGGCATTTTTTGAAGTTCCGGTGATGAACTGGGCTCTGCCAGGCCTGTAAAACAGCTAGGGCCGCGCTAAAGCCGGCCCATCAGAGCCGGTGACGTCACCGGGCTCACTGCTGGGCGGAAGCCTCCGCCCGGCAGTGTGTGTTTGTAAATAAAAGAGCCCTTGCCCGGCATGATCCAGCGCATGGCAAGGGAGAGCATTGGAGCATGAGATGCTAAGATGCTCTTGTCAGGGGGGGCTGCCTGGGGCAAATTATGGTTATGTCCGGGTTCAGCTCTGAACCCGAAAAACCCCTTTAAGACCAATGTTTTAGACGTCTGCGCTGGCGCTTGATGCACCTAAGTTATGTAGAGGGGCCGGAAACAGGTTTAGAAGATGATAAACAATACGGGCCTACCGGCCCGCCACCAACTCGGTAGAGTAGTGTGAGCAGGGAAAGTCACATTCAGCTGCAAATCCCCTTTGCGACCAAATCTATGACAGAAGTATGCCAAAAGGTGGCGTACGTCAAATAATAAATTACCCTTCAAATGCCTTAAAGGCTATGGACCCCTTTGAGGCATTTTTTTAAATTAATGTATACTACTTATTTTGGGCTAGAAATAATTTTTCAGTCGGTCCTTATAAAAAGTTTTCAAACCTGTCTTCTATAGCCTTCAGTTTCACCGCATCTGCAGGCTGTTCTTTCCGCTGCTCAGTGATATCAGAGAGCTGGTCTGATGGCTCAATCTGCAGCCCTGATCTCTAGTTCCGCGACAGCTCAGAAACATTAATTGAAAGGGTTACTGAACTTTGAAAAAAATAGTAACATATCAAAAGTTTTGATTGGTGGCGGTCCGAGTGCTGAGACCCTCATCGACTGCAACATCAAGAGTGCTCTCTCAATTGGGAAATGTTTTTTAGCCAAAGATAAATGGAATTTATCATGTTGAAAAAGTTAATACAAGGCACTTACTAATGTACTGTGATTGTCCATATTGCCTCCTTTGCTGACTGGATTCATTTTTTAATTGCATTATACATGGCTCATATCCAGGGGTTACAGCCACCATTGCAGCACAGATACAAGGTGAACAGGTTAGGTGCTGCTGGGCCGGCATCCCTATGTGCGCTGACACGATTCAGGCTGTCAGAGAGGCTGGTACTTTTTCCTATAGTGTGCAAGCACGACCACTGGTGCTGGATAACAGGGTGGTCGTAACCATGGAAACAAGCAGTGTAAAATAGAAGGAAAAAATGAATCCAGCCAGCAAAGGGGGCAATATGGACAACCACAATACATTAGTAAGTGCCTTGTAGAAACTTTCTCTACATGATAAATGCCACTTGCTGAAGTGAGACAACCCAATAATGGCCATGATGAGAAAATACCCCAACGCAGTCTCTTATTCTTCTACACTGATGTGGACATTTATAAGCACTAGGCTGGCCAAACACGTCAGACAAATGTTGGCCGAACCAAATGATTTTGGCAGGACCAGATGACCGTCTAATGTGTATGGGGACCTCCTGGATCTTCCCAAACAGCAGATGCTGGAGGACATAAGGAGCGGGCGATTGGGTCTCAGTTGGGCCAATCCTTTTATTCTCCCAGATATAAGCCTCTCCCAGAGGTGGCTTTTCCGTTATCCCTGTCCAGAACACATGCATGCTCAGCTGAGCCAAGCATGCATGTGTATGTGGGGGGTGGGTTGACATAGCTGTCGGCCGAACACTCACTATACAATTTGTATTACCAGCCTTACAATACTGGGGTCAACTTTGACCACTTTGTATGTTGTTTGGCTTTCCTCCAAGTACTCCAAGCCACAATCCAAAGCCGCAGTGACAGGTCATTTGGTGGACAATGAAATTGTCCAATGTGTCTGTCTACGAATGGCATCCTTGAAGGTACTGCAACTCTGTGGTGAAAAACCCTGTGAAAAACACCAAACCTTCTGTCTGGTGTGCTTTGATGTGAAAAAAATAAAAACACCAAAGGCCACAAAAAACCCTCTGTTTTTGAGCCCATGCAGTCGGCCGTAGTGCTTTGCGGATCCGCAAAACATGGAAACCGACCGTGTGCATTCTGCAATGTGCAGACCGAATGTGGCCGCAACCCTAATAGAAAATGCCCGTTCTTAGGACAAGTTCTATCTTTGCTGCGGAGCCGCGGAACGGAACCATGGATGCGGACAGCAGACGGTATGCAGTCTGCATCTTTTGGGGCCAGACTGAAATTAATGTGTCCGCACCCGTTCCGCCCTTTGTCCCACGTTTAACATATGAACAAGACGTATACGTATGACCGATGCTACACACTGGAATCCCTCACCATTGAGTTTCTTGGCAGAAAAAAAAAAAAAAACAATGTATAAGTTAACGTACACTTTTTATTTTCGGCTGGACTGCGCTTTTGCATCCTTTTTTGCTCCCCAACACATTGGGAGAAAAATATGATGTGAATCCAGCCTAAGGTTGAAATTATATATTTTTTTAGGCCTGTTTCACACTGGAGGATATAGCTCTAGAGAACAGTCTTCTGGTGTTTTCTAGATCCAGCATTGCCGGATGTTACTGGAATGCACACCGGCCCCACTGCCTAAAATGGGATCTGGCGGAGATCAAGACGCTGTCCAGCAAATATGCCGGGATTCGGCTGAACAAATACTGCTGTGTGCATATTTACCGGGTAGCGACCGGATCTCCGCCGGACCCCAAAGTTGTGAATGGGATCGGTGGGCATTCTGGTAACATTTGGCAATGCCTAAAGCCAGATAGCTCCAGCAGGCTGTTCGCTGCCGGCAGTGTGAAACCAGCCTTAGAATTCTAGATGGAAAAAAACAAAAACAATATTTCAGATAATACAAGTGACTTATTCTGACAATAATAGACTGTATAAAAAAAAGTAGGAAACTGAGTTAAAATGTCACTACAAAAAACAAAAAAGGGCATTTAGAAAAAATAAATAAATTCTATGAAACCACAATCAGAATGACCAAAGAAAACAAAACAGCGAACATCATTAGAGGAAAGGGGATGTTGTAGTAAAATACGGCACCAAGAGCCAAGAAAGCAAAAAAAAAATAAAATTCCATGCAAACCCAACTAAAAGAAATTCCTAAAATGCAATTTACCAAAAAGCTATTTCAACGTGTTATTTCCCAGCACTATGCGAATAACAAGCACTAAAAGCTCCACCACATAACGTGCTACACCGTCCTGTAATAAATAAGGAATAATCTGCATCCACACACATCGCACTGTTCTCCTCTCGTCTCCTCCTCATTAACTAAAACGAAAAATTCTCCGTCTATTTATTGACAGAAGCGAGTCTAATGAGCAAGTACAAATTACCCTCCGCAGTTTCCACTATTACCACAGCTTATATGACAGAGAGCCAGGCTGAAATGCCTCCGAAACGGGTTATACAACACCTGGAATACTGCCAGAGAGCGCCGCCACATATCCAGTGGGGGAGAAGCCCTTCTCTTGTACATGGAAACTTCTGCCGGGGCGCAAGGGGTTAAGGTGGAGCAGTGAGATCCCGCTGTTGTTGAGTGGAGATTGAATAAACTGTCTGCAGCAATGTGATACCTGCGAGGGCCGCCTATTACTGTAACCAGCCTCCTCAGACTAATTGCATTAATGCCTGGAGCGCTCACCCTGCTGCTGTCTGCACCGCACCTAATCTCACTGAACCCTGAAGGATTGAGATGGATTTCAAGGAACAGATGTATTAATTGTGCGGATCTGGAATTATCAACAGTAAACCCTTAAAATAAACATTAATTTACCATCAAAGAGCGTTTCCGTGAAATATCGGACCAGTAGACACACATCCTTGAGTTATAGTCTTCTGTCAAAAACGCCGTCCGGCAGTTTCACAGTTATAAAAGTTGTGCGCATGCGATATTTCAGCGGAATACCTTTCGGTCAGGTCCAGTGTCCATCCTTTGTAGTGTTGAGCAAATTGAAGTTAGCGCACTGGACTTCAATCCGAATTTCAGGAAAAATTTGATTCGCCCCGAAGCTTCGTAAAAAATAAAATAAATTTTTGCAGATGACACTAAACTGTGTAAAGTAATTAACACAGAAGAGGACAGTGCACTGCTACAGATGGATCTAGATAGACTGGAGGGTTGGGTAAAGAAGTGGCAGATGAGGTTTAACACTGACAAATGTAAGGTTATGCACATGGGAAGGAATAATGCAAGTCACCAGTACATACTAAATGGTAAAGCATTGGGTAACTCTGACATAGAAAAGGACCTAGGAATTTTAGTGAACAGCAAACTAAGCTGTAGAAACCAGTGTCAGACAGCTGCTGCCAAGCCCAATAAGATAATGGGTTGCATCAAAAGAGGCATAGATGCTCATGATGAGAACATAGTCCTGCCACTTTACAAATCACTAGTCAGACCACACATGGAGGACTGTGTACAGTTCTGGGCTCCTGTGAACAAGGCAGACATAGCAGAGCTGGAGAGGGTTCAGAGGAGGGCAACTAAAGTAATAACTGGAATGGGTGGACTACAGTACCCAGAAAGATTATCAAAATTAGGGTTATTCACTTTAGAAAAAAGAGGGGAGATCTAATAACTATGTATAAATATATCAGGGGTCAGTACAGAGATCTCTCCCATGATCTGTTTATCCCAAGGACTGTGACGTGGGGACATCCTCTGCATCTGGAGGAAAGAAGGTTTGTACACAAACATAGAAGAGGATTCTTTACGGTAAGAGCAGTGAGACTATGGAACTCTCTGCCTGAGGAGGTGATGATGGTAAGTTCACTAAAAGAGTTCAAGAGGGGATGTATTTCTGGAGGGTAATAATATTACAGGTTATAATTACTAGAAAGGGGTCGTTGATCCAGGGAGTAATTCTGATTGGAGTCGGGAAGGAATTTTTTTCGCCTAAAGTGTGGCTTCTACCTCACAGGGTTTTTTTTTTGCCTTCCTCTGGATCAACTTACAGGATAACAGGCCAAACTGGATGGACAGATGTCTTTTTTCGGCCTTATAAACTATGTTACTATGTAAGATGGCCATGAGCGAATGGATGAGGTATGTTTTTAACCCCTGAAAGGCTTCAATGTGACTGTCAGATGCTGCGATCAGCATTAAATGCGGCATCTGACCTGCGAAGTAAAGCATACTTACCTTTCTCCCTGCGCTGGCTCCCAGTTGCTTCACTCCTTGGCCTACGCCTGCTCCAATGGGCTCCCAGTGCAATGCAAAACGGACAACAATAGGACATTTTCTACGGATGATGACAGCACACAGTATGCCGTCTGCATTTTTTTGTTGTCCCATTGAAATGAATCAAAAAATGTGGATCGGATGCATATGAAAAACACAGTTGTGCGCAGGAGGGCCTAACACTACACAGGGTTTGTTTGTAGTCTGTTGCCATAGAGATGCTTATGTCCACATAGGAGCTGTAGACAAAACAAAATTTGGACGTTTTCAAGTACTATTTGCTTTGCTTTCTCATCTACAGAATTTAAAAATTCACTTTTTGGCTTAAAAAAAAAAAAAGGGAGAGAAATCCTTATTATATAATTTTGTACTGTGGCATTGATGTGTTGACCACTTTCCCAAACATCCGTCTGAGATCATCTTGCCACCTCTATGGTCACGGTGACAGATCTTGTCGCTGCTGCCCTCTGTCCTCCCCTGACCAGGATCTGACACAGATGTGAACAGAGCCTTAGTGCTGCTACAGATTCTTTTTATGACATTTTTCGGAGGATAGTGTGAAATGATATAAGAGTTATATAATGCCAGCAAAAAAACTGTGAGGATTAATATGTAAGAAAGTCTCAGGCTAAAGCAGCCTGTGGAAACATTCAAGTGGCGGTAAATACTGCAGCACGTCATGTTGACTCACACCTTCTGCATCAGCATTTCAGAGGGATAGTTAAAGACCCATCTGTACCAGCTAATGATGCCAATCCCAGCCTTTCTTGCAAAGTGGAGTGAATCAGTAAGGGCTCATGCAGGCTGTGCCCGTATTGCAGGCCGCTGTGTGCGCACCGTATCACGCAATCCGGAAGATACAGAGCAGGGGACCACGGAATCACCACAGAGCGCTTCTGTGGCATTTTGGTCCATGACTACGGTGCGGACAGATCGCTGACCCGTTCAAGTTGAATGGGTTTGCATCCGTCAGCTCAGGCCACATGGATGGTGCCCCAAAGTGCTGTCCCCAAAACTGGTGTAGATAAAAACTGACTTAATTGCCCATAACAAGCCAATCAGATTCCACCTTTCATTTTCCAAAGTAGCTCTGAAAAATGAATGGAGGAATCTGATTGGTTGTTTTGGGCAACTAAGCCAGTTTTCCTTTACACCAGTTTTGATAAATTTCCCCCTTTGTGTCACTTCAGACAAAGATCAGTTATTTTTGACGGGAGATAAAGTCCTGCAAAAAGTAATTTTTCTCAGAAATTAGTTATTTCAGAAATAACTGCTCAAAATAACAGATCCATTTTTTTTCTGACAGATCAGAAGAACGGTTATATGAACTCCACCTAAGGAGGCTATATACTGTTTAATTAGGGCGCCTTCAATAGCTGAAAAGTTGCACGCAAATGTTGCGTGTCGCATTGCAATGCAACTGATAATCATTAGAAAGTCACCGGACTTTTTTGTGTAGCCATACCTTTAAAGGGAATTTGTCACCATGATCTTGGATTATCTGCAGTAATACATAAGTAGTACAACAGATAAGCTTGGGGGAGAGTTATGAAAACTGCCATAAAAAAAAAAAAACTGGCTTAGTTGCCCATAGAAACCAATCAGATTCCACCTTTCATTTTCCAAAGGAGCTCTGAAAAATGAAAGGTGGACGCGGATTGGTTGCTATGGGCAACTAAGCCAGTTTTCCTTTACACCAGTTTTGATAAATCTCCCTCAAGAAGTCCAGATTGCTATTTTTTATTTTCCCACCACTGTCAGTGCTCAAAGGTGAACTGAAAGAAACGGTCAGGACTGCTGTGGTCAGTGGTCCTGACTGTGTATTTCAGCACAGCTCTGAGTACTGACATAGAGAGAACGGTGGGAAAATAAAGAACGGTGATCTGGACTCCTTATGTACAGTATTACTGCAGATATTAGTCCAGAATTCGGGTGACAGATTGCCTTTACAAGAGAATCTATGCAAACATAGTGCGCCAAAGTGGAGCGGCTCCGTTTGCTGCACCGTCGGTGTCCCAAAACAAAGCCATACGCTTCTTGTGACAATCCGGTCCTCTGATCCTGAGGAATGCGCCATTTGTGGGTGGACTCTGTTTGGTGCACCAAACTGCATCATCACTACTGGCTCTAAAATCTCAAGCATGAGTCACAGGCCAACCGACGGTGCAGCAAACGGAGCAGCTCCGCCATAGCCGATATCTATACTTGTATAAAAATAAAAAGAATTATTGCTCTGGGTTAGGTTTCCAGACACCTACGCTACATGGCGGTATGCTTAGTTTAAAACAAATTTTGTAGGTGACAGACTCCCTTTAAAGGGGTATTCCCTTCTCACAAATGTAGTTTGTATAATTAGATATAGCCATACCAATATTATTACTAATAGAATGTATTTATATACAATGTACTGTTTAGAAGATTTCCCTATTTGTATATCCATTGTCCCACACACATCAGTCAGGCCGTTGCCCCTGGTTACGACTACCGCGGCCATGTAGTAGTGGTGGTCGGCTTGCTCCTTTTCAGACCCGCTCTGAGGTAACTGTTGTATTGTGAACGCACATCACATGATCATGCGGAGACACACCTTAGGGTTGTAGCATTTTTGTCTGCATTTCAAAATGCAAAGAAACGGATCCTGTGCCAAGATCAATTCATCTCTATGGAGCAGGATCCGTTTATAAAGTCTGCGTTTTGGACGGATCCTGACCATTGCGTTTTGGACTGGTAGCATCCAAAATGCAGATGTGAAAGTACCCTAAGATGTGTCTCCACATGCTGATGTAATGTGCGTTCACAATACAGAAGTTACCTCAGAGCAGGTTTGAAAAGGTGCAAGCTGACCACCACTACTACATGGCCACGGCAGCTGTAACTAGGGGCAACGGCCTGACTGATGTGTGTGGGACAATGGAAATACAAATAGGGAAATCTTCTAAACGGTACATTATATATAAATACATTCTATTAGTAATAATACTGGTATGGCTATATCTAACTATACAAACTACATTTGTGAGATGGGAATACCCCTTTAAGGGCTCATGCAGACAGTGGTAATTGTTTTGCAGTCCGCAAATCGCGGATACGCAAAACACAGATACTGGCCGAGTGCATGCCGCCATCTTTTTTTCCATTCCTGCAGAAATGTCCTATCCTCGTCGGTAAAACAGATAAGAGTTGTACATGTCGTCTCTCTATTTTGTGGGGCCAAGGAACTGACTTACAGATGCCGACAGCACGCAGGATCTTTTACGGCCCGGTTGAGCTCAATGGGTCCGCATACTATCTGCAAAAAATGTGGAATGGATGTGGACAGAAACTACGGCCCTAAGGGCTCATGCACACAAAGGTGTGCTGTCAGTGCCCGTGTTGTGGACTGCAATTTGCGGTCCACAATGCACAGGCACTGACAGTGGAGCCGCCGCATTCGGATTGCAAACCCATTCACTTGAATGGGGTCTGCACCGCAAAAAAGTAGTGCATGCACTACTTTTTTGCAGTGCTGAGGCATGGCCCGAAACACCAAGGAAGAACACCGTAGTGCTTCCGTGGTGTTCTGATCCGTGCCTCCGTCCAGCATCCCCGGAACTGTGGACCCATTGAAGTGAATGGGTCCGCGATACAGTGATGCGGGTTGCACGCGGCCGGTGCCCGTGTATTGCGGACCTGGCGTATGTGGGCCGCAATACGGCCACGGGCCGGCAACGGCCATGTGCATGAGCCCTAAGGGTGTGGTTACACATAGTAGAAAATTGCGCGAGGGATTTGCTGCAGATTTCACCCTATACATTGCAAATGATGAAATCCTTGGTGGAGATCCAGAGCATAAATCCACATGATGCAGATTTCAATCCAGATTTGTTTTGCAGCCGGGGGATGTGTACTGTAAGACCTGGCACTGTAAAAACTACTTATTTTTTGTATGATTTTGAGCTTGTGCGGCACAGGTTGTAGTTGATTCCCCAGATATCACTCACCTTTGCCCAGTGTTTGGAGCTAATTACAACTTGTGAGATTTGAAGCCTCCAGACTTGAGCACCCCAAGTCTACTGGGCATACTGGGATCTAAATATATCTGCGTGGTCTCCGGTGAGGACTGGGCTGAGTGCACACAGAAGGAGCTGTGTGTGCACCACTCCCTGCGCACAGATTCCAAAGTCACATGGGTTGTGGTTACAGAGGAAAACTATTTATTGCCTGAGCAATGGAAAGAAGCTTCTGTTGGGGAAACTCAAACCGATCACAAGCCTGCTCAGCTATTTGGGGTGCATCTGAGAGCACCGCTGCTCAGCAAGCATTTAAATCCCTCCGTCACCCCTTAAGAAAGCAAAAATGCGCTTGAAATGTGCCACAAACTCCTTTTGCAGCATGAAATAAAGCAAGGCTGGCCAAATCGCAGGGGCGGGCTCATGATTATCACAGGATGTGCCCTTTACGGCAGATTTGTTGATGAAGGGGCACATTTACTAAGGCTTCTTACGCCGGTCTTAGTTCCCCCCCTGCACTGTCATTAAATTCATCTAATTTATGACGAGGTGTGCGCCTGGCATAAAAACTACTGCAGCCCCTGGCTGGTGTAGTTTTTCTCTGGCATTTATGCCTAAATCAGGGATGCTCAACCTGCCGCCCTCCAGCTGTAGGCTATCCAGGTATGCTGGGAGTTTTAGTTTCGCAACAGCTGGAGGGCCGCAGGTTCGGCATGCCTGGCCTAAATGTTAGTAAATTTGCTGGGCCGGAGACCCGGCCCCCACCCCCATCACACCCAACTGAAGGAAACGGTGTAAAACCGGCCATGCAACAAAAATATTGTTGCACAGCCTGTTAAAATAGTGGACTTGCGACTATTTTACACCTAAAATAGTCGCAAGTCCCTAAGTAAATGTGTCCCAAAATGTCTGCAACTGAGAAATCCATCCCATACATGTGACAGGAGCAAGTGCATGGATTTCTGTAACGTGCAATGTTGCGGACTGCAATATGGACATAGTCCTTTGCATGAGGCTTTACTTATCAATATTCTGCCGTCCTTATCTAGTCTTTACACATGCCAGTCCTGTGCCCAGGAAAATCTATACTCTAATGGGGCCATTTATCAAAGTGGTGTAAAGTAGAACTGCCTTAGTTGCCCCTAGCAACTAATCAGATTCCACCTTTCATTTTGGACAGCTCCTTTGGAAAATGAAAGGTGGAACCTGATTGGTTGCTATGGGCAACTAAGCCAGTTCTACTTTACACCAGTTTGATAAATGACCCCATGCACAACAAACCATTAAATCTCTTTGGACCCCTATGAAAATCCAAACATCTAAGTGAAAAGGGTGGGCAACGTGCGGCACTCCTCCTGTTGTGAAACTACAACTCCCAGCATGCATACTTGATCTGCTCTTCTCAGAACTCTCATCTCATACAGACCATCACACTACTTCGTGTCACAAAAAGGCGCCAGCAGTTGATAGAAAATGTCTAAATCGGCCTTTTCTTATACACCAAAAATCTCTTCTCCATGGAAAGCTTATTTTAAAAGTGGTAGCACAGCAGTCAGATGTAAAGGGGAAAAAGGGGAAGTTTTTAGTGGCATTTTTCTGCACAGTTTTTTTTTTTTCACCTGCAGGTTTTGATGTGTTTTTTTTTAATTTTTTTGCAGGAGAAAACGCCAGTTCCAGATATTAGCTAAAGGTCTGTGGGAAATACAAAACACAGGACACAATTTTTTGGCCTTTTTTTGTTAATTAGGTGGGATTTTCGGGTCTCTGGTGTTTTGTTTTTGTTTTTTTGTATTTTGACATCTTCTCTATCCTTCTCTAGTTGCCTAGAAAAAAATACCACTAAAAAATATCACAAAAAGCAGCATGCGGTAAGGAAAAAATCTGCAGTTTCTATGAAGTTTTGAGTAAATAAAAAACACCAGAGCAAATTTGAGAGTGTGAAAAGGCCTTAAAGGGGTTGTCTTACTTCAGCAAGTGCCATTTATCACGTTGAGAAAGTTACTACAAGGCACTTACTAATGTATTGTGATTGGCCATATTTCCTCCTTTGCTGGCTGGATTCAATTTTCCATCACATTATACACTGCTTGTTTCCATGGTTACAGACCTCCCTGCAATCCATCAGCGGCCGTGCTTGCACACTATAGAAAAAAGTATGGCCTATGTGCGCTCCCCCGGCCACCGCTTGCTGAAGTGACACAACCCCTTAAAGGGTTATCCTTTGACTACTGTTCAATGAATAGGGCCTTAAATGAAGTATTATTACAATATAAACGCAACAAAAATATTATTTTTTTTACATACATACATTTACCTATCTGGCAGCGCCCCCTGCTGTCTATCCTTCTGGTCCACCTTCTTCTGCATTCAGTGGTGGACTGACATGCTCTGAAGCTTCCCTGGCCTCTTCCCCTTCTCTCGGTGCTGGCATAGTAATCTCATAGTGAAGTAGGTAAAGTGGCCAAGATACCTTTCACTTATTGATCTCTACTTCTGAATTGATAGTAATATATACCTCTCTCTAGACATTGGAGAAAGAGAATGGAAGGGTACTGCATATCATAGCGCTATTTATCAGTAGGAACGTTGGGGCTGTGTGTGAGGGTCTATTTTCTATGCAAAGGACAAAAAGGGATTAATAAGAGCAGAGTGCACTACACTCCTGGGAGATGCAGGTGCCGGATGGTCATATGTGAGGAGCTGCTGCCCTCCCACAGAAACTGAAAAGACCAGAGCTGGAGAGAGGTGAGTAAAGAAGCTAAAAGGGGGGGACAATTACCCTGGAGAGCAGAGGGTTTTTTTTTTTTTACTGATATAGTAAAAATAATGGATTGCACTACTACACCAGGTATTTTTTAATTCCTGGGAAAACCCCCTTAATAAAATAAAGCTTATGGCTGACATATGATGGCAACCCTATGGGGCCAGATGTGAATACAATTCACAGATCATCAAAACTGGAGATATCTGCGATAAGGAATTGACAGAATTTGACTGACAAACTACAGCAGTATTTAGGAGTTCAAGAAGAGAACAACCTCATCTTTAGTGGTAAGTGTATTAGATCTGTTGGAAGCATCTACCCCACACGGCGGAATGCTTACATACGCATGACCGTATCCGTTTTTGCCCTCCACAAAACACAGATGCCGTCTTTGTGCATCTTGCATTTTCCCTTCCACAGGTACCGCAGTCTCTTTCAAATGCGGACAAGTATAGGATTTTTTTCAGTTTTTCTTCTTATGCGAGGCCGCGGAAAGGACAGATGCGGACAGCACAGCACATGTGCACAATGGCTCAGTATATTTCTATGGGCGCTAAGGAGACAGCAAAGTAGCATAGTACCTACCTGCAAAAGGGCCTAGGGCAGTGCCATACACCGCCCATCTGTGCCAGTGACATCACCAGAAACCTATGCCTAGCAGTGACATCATCGGCTCACAACAAACAGCAGTTCACTCACAACAAACAGCAGCCAGGCAGAGGGGAGCATTGGAGCAAGGAAATGTGAAAAAGTGAATGCAGATGAGGTGATATCCGGGTTTAGCCCTGAAACCAGACAACCCCTTTAAGCACTGTACTCGGCTGTCTCCTGAACTCCCATAGAAACTAATGGAGCAGCCAGCAGCTGTAAAGGGTACGGTGACCCTGTTCTCATGATCGGTGGGGATCCTAGCAGTAGGGTGACCACTGATCTAATAGTTATCCCCTAGGCCTCTGGAAACAACCGGAATACCCCTTTAAACAGATTTTGGAGGTGACAGACTCCCTTTGCATGAGGACTCAAGGATATGTCCCTAGGTTATTTTCCCACAGAGCTTACCATCTAATTTCAGTGAGATAACCTCATTTTCTGAAGGGCCCGGGGATTGAACCCAGTGTTAACCCTAGCCTGAATTTAGTAAGCAAGTTACTTCCTCTGCAGCAGAGAACGGTTTTTATGTGCAATTCTGGAACTAAACCAAAACCCATCTGTACATTTACATCTAAACGCTGCCCCATTAACCCTTTGCACGGGGACTGATGATCATTAAATGAGAAAACTCTATTGTTTTCATTTGCAAAAAGCCTCCACATTTGCGCTCGCAATTCTACATTTAGAGTTGAAAATTTGTTTCGCGAGCGTAGAAGTGCAGCTGCGGGAGGCAATAAAAGGGAACACATCTAGCCGGCTCTGCACGGTGAAGGTTTCGTAGTGAGAATAACATCTGCATATACAGAAATCCACATGTACAGATGGTTATCATTAATTGAAACGGGGCTCTTATATTGCAACCTGATACAACAGGATGGGGGGTTTAACAAGACTGCAATTATACTGAATTTAAACATTGAAAAGTACAGCCCTCCGACTTGTTATGCCAAATCCTCAGGAGGCAGAGAAATCTATGCAGCTGATCCCCGCTCGCTGGTGAGAAGAGATGCCGGCAGACCCAGCTATTATGTGGGTGACATTAATACAATTACCGCTAGAGAAGGTTCCTATGGGGAGCTTGGCCAAAGAATGCCCTAACGCCTTGCTGTTTTATGACAGGATCTTTTTTTTTTTTAAACACTCATTTCACACAATGGATGTGATTACCCACGCGTTTTACAGGTAGGGTCTGGGCCAATTCACAGCCATAACCATACACATTTCCAGTAATGTAGTACTCGCTTCAAATCTGGTAAAGTCAGAAGCTCCGGCAAGAGCTAGTCAGCGACTAATGCCATGCATCCTAGGAACCCTGCGGGGGCTAAATGATCTGGACACGGGAGGGGGTTATAAAAGCCATGCATTGGACTCATATTTAAAAGGGTGTTCCAAGATTTGAAAAACATGGCTGCTTTTGGTCAGAAATAGGATCAGGTATGCCGCACCAAGTGCCCAGGGGCGGTGGCTGCCGCACCAAGTGCCCAGGGGCGGTGGCTGCCGCACCAAGTGCCCAGTGTCACATCACCACTGGGCTCGCACATGCACTGTACAATACCCACTGTGGGCAGTGGCATCAATAAACAGACTGCACACGTGCCACTTACTGGTGTGATAAGCATGTGCAGTCCTTTCATGCATGCTGCCCATAGTGGGTACTGCACAGCGCATGCCTTGGCTCGGCAGTGATGTGACACTAGACTGGCTATATACAAACAGGGCAGGCAATATCAACCTATAGCACGGGGGCTCTGGGCACTTATAGCCATAGCCACCGCCCCTGGGCACTTGCAATCCTCATTTGCATACACCAACAAAGCTCTTTTTTGGAGCTTTACAGACACAGAAAAGCCTAAGAAAGGTACCATTTGTTTTATGCATAAGTACCCCGCAGTGGGGTGTGAGCAGTTTGAGACATGTAAAGCTGCTGATTCCCTTCTGGAGCATGCTGGAAGGTAAAGTAATACACAGCCCGGTCAAAGGGGGCGCTATGGATTACTGTTTTGGGGATGGTGGGGTTCTGGCCCTGTTAAATGGCAGCCCCCAATGACAACCAGGTACGATTCCACTGCACTGCATAATTCTGTGTATATTTGGGCATGTAACACACTCGTCATTATCAGGGGTGCACCTAGCCTTTCTGCTGCCTGAGGCGAAAACTGAAACGGCGCCCCCCCCCCCCCCATGCCAATTTCTTAACCAAATCCCTTTGCCTCAATGAAAGCGCTCATTGCCCATGGCCCTTCCTCTGCCCTACCTGGTGCTGCCTGAGGCGATTGCGTCCCTGGCCTCATTGGTGGTGCACCCCTGGTCTTTGTTATGGGGGGGGGGGGATAAAACTTGCTGTGTACTCTTTAAAGGGAACCTGTCATCAACTTTATGCTGCCCATACCAACGGCAGAATAAAGTAGAGACAGGTGAGTTGATTTCAGCGGGCTGTCATTTATAAGTTAAAAGTAAGTGGTTGCTGAGAACCAACATCATAATCATTGCAGACTGGGCCTGGAAAAGAGTCACGACCTCCTGAGAAGAGTCCTGGTTATTCATGAATTCCTTCTCTCCCTGCCCACCTGATGATGACTGACAGTCTTCTACCTAGTTTTCTCCCTTTCTTTCTAGGAGAGAACTGACAATCATCAGCAGATGGGCGGGAGAGCAGGAGATTATGAATTACCATGACTCTTCTCAGGTAGCTCTTTTCCAGGCCTGAGCTGCAATGATTATGATGCTGGTTCTCAGCAAACACTTACTTTTAGCTCATGAGTGACACACCGCTGAAATCAGCATTTCTGTCACTAATTTACGCTGCCCTCAATGAGGTCAGCATAAAGTTCATGACAGGTTCCCTTTAAATATCATACGGCGTTTTTGCTTTCTTTCCTAGATACTGTCATATTTCATTATTGCCATAAGTTACTCAATATCATCCTTGCAGTTCTCCTGCTGTCCAGCCCATCTGGGATGATGCATTTGGAGAGGTGTATTACGGGTGTTTCTTCCAGACAACACAAATATCGGCAGAGCGAGCTGTGTTCACCCTCAGGTCGTCACCTCTGCTCTGTCCTATTTTTGAGCCAGGATCAGACGACAACAAAACTAGCCAGCGAGGAGGTCAGGACTTATATGCAGCGTTCAGCCTCAGTAGTGCACGTTGCAGGTCAGTCCCCATCTGTTCCTCAGCGTCTGGTTATTCTGCTCAATATTCAGTCCTCCTCTGTGGAAGTAGCTCTTATTTTCAAACAATAGGTGCTTTCCGCAAACATTATGGTACTTGGTATATCAATTATTACTACATCGCTTAATATCAATCACACTATTTCTATCCATAGTCCACAATGATGCTCTCATAGGAACTCATCTAGAGGGATCCTGTCATCACATTTTAGGTCCTTAAAATGCCACCATGCCCTTATTCTCAACGGTAATAGGTTTCCAAATACGTCCCTTCTAGAGATGAGCGAACGTGCTTGTAACAAGCACTGTACCGCTTGGCTCCCCTGCGCTTGCATGGGCGCAGGCAGCCGCTTCCGTCCTCCTCACCCGACGGAAGCAGCTGCCTGCGCCCATGAGAGCGCAGGGGAGCCGAGCGGTACAGTGCTTGTTTCGAACACGTTCGCTCATCTCTAGTCCCTTCCCAAACTGTCCGCAAAGTCCATAAAGGTGGAGTTAGAAAATAGCATGCACTGTATATTAAAGAGGACCTTTCATCACTTCTGACATGCCTATTTTAATAGCTTCATGCATTCCCCATGTAATAACAAGTCTGGAACATCTATTCTTTTGGCTCTATGTTGTGCCATTCCTTTATTATTTGTACTAGAAGTTATGAATGAATTGCTATTTGCCTTCAGTAAAGGAACAGAGGGGAGGTAACAAGTTGGGGGGGGTGTACCTGCACAGACTGACTCTAGCCAATCAGTGCTGCCATGTTCAGCCTGTGCAGGGACACCCCCCCAACTGGTCACCTCCCCTCTGTACCCTTACTGAAGGCTAATAGCAATTCATTTATAACTTCTAGTGCAAATAATAAAGGAATGGCACAACATAGAGCCATAAGAATAGATGTTCCAGACTTGTTATTACATGGGGAATACATGAAGCTATTAAAACAGGCATGTCAGGAGTAATGAAAGGTCCTCTTTAACTGCTCACATTCTAGGACAGGTTGCTGGCGGCCATTATAAATCATTCCGGAAGAACCCCCTTTAATATACAGTGCGCCTCTCCTGATTTAATTTCCATCTCTCAGACCAGGATGCATTATTACTAGAGATGAGCGAACGTGCTCGTAACGAGCACTGTACCGCTCGGCTCCCCTGCGCTCGCATGGGCGCAGGCAGCTGCTTCCGTCGGGTGAGGAGGACGGAAGCGGCTGCCTGCGCCCATGCAAGCGCAGGGGAGCCAAGCGGTACAGTGCTCGTTACGAGCACGTTCGCTCATCTCTAATTATTACAAGCCAACTTCAGCAGCATCCAAAGTATGTGCGGTGGCACATACATCTCGCTGCACTGTGCATACATACACTATTTTACACTTAAAGGGGTTGTCTCACTTCACCAAATGGCATTTATCATGTGGAGAAAGTTAATACAAGGCACTTACTAATGTATTGTGATTGTCCATGTTGCCTCCTTTGCTGGCTGGGTTCATTTTTCCATCGCATTAAACACTGCTTGTTTCCATGGTTACGACCACCCTACAATCCATCAGCGGGGGCCATGCTTGAACACTATAGGAAAAGGTGGCATCCTATGCACACTCCCGACCACCAGAGAGGGCATTGCCTATTCCTATAGTGTGCAAGCACGGCCACCACTGATGGATTGCAGGGTTGTTATAACCATGGAAACGAGCAGTGTATAATGTAATGGAAAAATGAATCCAGCCAGCAAAGGAAGCAATATGGCATAGAAAATGACTATTCAGCCAATCACCACGGTGACCGGTGACTGGCTGAGTGGTCACTTCCTGTGACTCGAGAGGGGACAGGAAGTAGAGGCTAGTGGGCACCTGGGAAAAGTCAGAATGGCATCAGCGAGGCAAGAATTATTTCTTCTGGTTTTTAAGGAAGTTATGATATTTTTTTTTAATTATTTAAGAAATAACGACTATGGGAAAGATAGTTAAAATGCTGTCTTTAATATTCAAGAATATCTCAGTCTACCAAGTTCCTTCCAACTGAAACTATCACAGATGGCTTCCATTTCTCAATAATCTGAAGGGATCCAGTAGATTCAGGATTTATGATCAGATATTCCAGTAACAGGGAGCAGTGAATCACACAGCGCCAGGAGCAAGGGAGACGGTTATCAATACATTTTGTCCAGGATGGGTGAGTCACGATTTGACGTCTTCGTAGTCAATAAGTTACCACATCTGGGCACGGTTCACACCTGTGTCTATCAGCGCAGCCGCACCCTGCCACACACCGCTAGCTCCACACGACCGGTGTGTGTGTGTAAACAAACCCAGGAATGTGCCCTGAATGAGACTGCGAAAGAGAGCGTGAAATACAATATCCGATATGCTGGTGAATGAGCGGCGAGTAAACAGATCAGCGCAGCCAGTGCCAAAGGTGCAGCATGTGCATGGGGAGCAGTGCCAACATATGTAAACCAGGTCGCACTTGGGAATAATCGACAGCAGAAGTTTTCCGTTTCCATGACAGACTTCTGCATCTTCATAAAGACAGGAGGAGATGCCTGAGAATTACCACTAGACTGGCAGGTTACATGCACGGGTACATGTTGGGACAGGTGAGGATCAGCATCCCCCCCTCTGTCAGCGCTCAGAGCTGCACTGAAATACATATCCTGGACTGTAGTGCTGCTCTAATATCACGGAGAGGACTCCTAAGCGCATGCACAGAAGCCCTTAGAATGTATTTCAGTGCAGATTTAAAGGGGTTGTCCGAGTTATGAAAAAAAATATATAGCACTGTAAATCTGGTGGACAGCAATATATAACTAAGTTAAGCAAGTTTTAGGCAAAAAAAAAAAAATTATATATATACACACACACACACACAATAGTTTTCCTCATTTCCCTCATTCTCTTCTGGCCCTTTGTTAACATGCAATAACAACAATCTCTGCCCCTCCCCCTGCTGTGAAAAGGGAGTGAATACAAGTGCTGCCCTGAGTGACATGTCTGTCTGCTGGGATACTCAACAGCATGTTGTATTTAGGACTACAAGTCCCAGCTGTACAATGACACTGCTGATACAGTATATACGGAAACTTCCTCCTACCGGTTCTTGTGCAATGCTCTGCAGAACTCCTCTGTCAGCTCCTGTGCCCAGCATTTGTCTCCTCACTGCCTGCAGCTACTCACTAAAGCCTTCAGCCCTGAGTCTGTGCTACTGAAGGGGTTAAAATCTTATCTGAAAGAATCCAGGGAGAGAGCAGCAGTGCAGGGGGCGTGGCCAGCACAGTGACGTCTCATGTACAGACTCTTATCTAATCTCTCGTGCACAAAACATCAGCAGAGCAGGGAGAGAAGCTGACACCACAGGTCATGTGACCCTCAGCGAAATCTGAGAAAGGGGCCACTGAAGTTAAAGTAAGTGCATTGAAAAAACATTACATTTGCCTAGTTAGGACAAAAAAATAAATTGGACAACCCTGACATTAGGGCAACAGAGCGCAGTAAGAAAATAAAAAGTAACAATCTGGACTCTATTTGCAGTACTACTTATGTATTATTGTAGATAATGGTCCACAGTCATGGTGACAGAGTCCCTCTAAGATGCTCTTTGATGGAAGTGAATGGGATACTTTGCACATCTGCCTTGTCCACCTTTACCTCTACTAGGTTTTCACCAAAACTGCCATCAACTTAAGCTTTGTCGTGATCTTCAGCCATGCCTGAATTTCTAGCAACACACATCTAAGGCCTCTTGTTCGCAATTTGCACTACCCAATGCATGGGCAATATCCGCGCGGCTGCTGCGACAGATCCAGATCCATTCAACTTGAACGGGTCCATGATCCGTGCGCACCACAAAAAATAGGCAGAGAGGAACCCCAGGGAAGCACTCCGGAGTGCTTCCGTGCCTCCGTCACGCAGCGCAGAGAATGGGTCCACGCACACAGCCGGTGCCCACATATTACGGACCCACTGTTTGCAGGCCGCAATACAGGCCGTGTGCATGAGGCCTAAAAGGTGGGTAACGCAATGGGGCTAGTAAAGCCCGGCTTACTCTCTCATTAGGCCCATAAAGGTTACATGGATGAACAACTGATCCTCAACAGGAAGCTTCAGATCAGGTGACATTTTGGCCTCATATTGGAGGTATAGATCCCACTGTGAGAAGACTGCAACATATCCCACTGTATAGGCATTCATAGGCATTACTAATGTAGGTATACAAGTATAAGACGAGCTATGAACCCTGGAGGTGCAACGCATGCAGTTATCTTATCAGTCCTTCAGTTTATGTATAAGCTGTACCATGGAGTAACAGGAAAGATCTCACTGTCAGCAAGGACCAAGAGAAGCTGTAGGCCTGTGACCTCCTGACCACTAGAAGTGCTGCAATCCACAAGATCACGCACAGTGGTTCATCCACGTGGACATGAATATGACGTATACCCTCATAAACCATGCCTTGGGATCAGTGACAACTTTTAGGCTTCAGTGAGACGGTCAGAATCCCATATCTTAATATCTGTATTGCGGCCATAAGTCTGGGATCGATGGCAGGTCTACTCACCAGAACTAAAAGCATGGATGGCCATGTGAATGAGGCCTTACATCTTCTACTAGGTTAGATTGTCTGTTATGTCTTCTACAACATCTTTTTTTCTTTCTATATACCCATGATTGGCGTCAGAAACGTACCCGTATATATTAGATTATCAGGGGAAATAAAGACAGAGGCTTTCCTAAAACACCCAGGAAGAGATGATCCCAAAGCAGTTTCTGTTCAGGTACCAGGCGAGGGCGGCTATGGGGGACGCACAGTGCGGCTGTGCTGGGAAAAGCAGAGACAGAACGACACTGCTACATCTGCGCGGCTGCCCCTTTATCCCCAGAGGTCGACCCCCACCCAATTATAATATGGTGCCAGATCCTAGCGATATGCCATCACTTCTTGACATAGGGATACCCTTTCACAATACAATCATGCCGAGTTCCTTCTATGCTCAGCGGATGATGGAAATGTAGTTCTGCTGCACTGGTATATTTGTCCTACTATTTCTCTCACAGGAAATTCACCAGTTATTTGCCCGTTTCCTGCCCGTTACTGTTCAGATGGCAGCTGTATTAAGGGATCTATGCCCTAGATAAATGAGCAGATGACATAACAACTGGGGGGGGGGGTTTGTGTATTTAGAGGCAAGAAATTCCTTCAATTGGATTATACCTTCAGTGAGGAATGGCTAAAATCCAGCTTTACGACTGTGCTATTCTCAGCACTGGGCTCGGCCGCCCCCCTGCCGTCCCCATACATGTGCTCACATGCCCTCCTTGCCCGGGACACTTTGGTAACATGCAGATTATGTGCCTTTCTGACACAGAACACGCAGAGAGATGGAAGCCTGATCACGGATGCCTTGGCCACATGCCACCCATAAATGCACAGTGTGTATGATGGCAGTAACACCAAAGTCTTTAACAATAGAGTCATCCGAAGGAAAACCCGCAGAACGTCCAAATGATCACCACCTTTCTGCGCGACCATGGACACGCCACTGAATCCAGAAGAGTCATACATGGAGGGGGAGGGGTGCTCAACTGCTCTCCGTCACGCTGGCCACGGATTATCTGGTAAATCACTAACACCATGAGCTGGAAAACACCCGAAATCTTCCCTGTCGCACCATTTATGCTGATTCCAGGGTCTGCGCTTATGTATATATCTATATGTACATGTCATACAAGCACAGACCTCCTTGAATCTTGGGGACCAGATTTGAAAGGGCTGTCTGGTCTACAGATACTGATGACCTATCCTCAGGATATCAGATTGGTAGGCTCCAATACCGCCATCCTGCACCATCAGCTGTTTTGTGCAGCCATGCTGCTGGAAACTAACAGTGTATGGAGCTGGAAGCAGCAGGCTCGGTACATGGTGTACCGCAGCTCAGCTCCCATTCACTTGAAAAAGATCTGAGCTGCAGTACCCAGGCACGGCCACTACACAGCGTGTGGAGCTGTCTGGCGCTAGCATCATCTGTAGCATCACTGCGGCAGGATCAGACCCCCCACCAAACGGATATTGATGACCGAGCCTCAGGATAGGTCAGCAATATCTGCATCCTGTACAACCCCCTCAAAAGGAACAAGATGACTTTAAAGGGATTGTACAGTAATATAAAGACATGGCTGCTTTCTTCGAGAAGAAGGAGCGCCACATCAGTCCATTAGAAGAGGGAGGGGATGTAAAAAATGCATACACTCTTCAGACAACTCTTTTAAAACATTTGTCCCAAACTAGGAAAACAGCGCCACGCCAGTCCACAGGTTGTGTGTGGTATGGCACCTCAGACCTATTTATATTATTGGAGCTGAGGTACAATACTAGATGAACCTTGTGGACAAGAGCATTGTGACAGTCATGTGTTTTTTAAAGGGGTTGTCTGGAGGGATACATTATATATATATATTTTAAAAAAGAAGCATTAGTCATGTCACCAATCCCCGCCCGTGATATTCCAGTGCTTACCAGAATCTGCTGGTCTCTGCTTCCAAGTCCTGGCTTGACACCTGGGAAGTGCCTGGAGATGCCTGCTAAGCCCATTACTGACTGAGGCAACATAAAGCTGCCCAAGTGATTGGCTGAGCAGGTATCTCCTGCGGTTTTCTGGGTGAGGACCTGAACAGGGAAGCAGATACCGAGAGACCCAGTAAGCGCAGGAATGGCGAAGGCAAGGGATTGGTCAATAATGTTTTAACTCATTCTGCCCCTTATGTAAAAAACGTTATCTCACCACACAACCCCTTAGACACCCCATACTTTCAACAAATATATAAAAAAGTGAATTGACTTCTTGGGAACCTCTTTTGACTCCCTGGTATGTTTGTACAATGCATTCAGAAAGTCAGACCCTTTCTTTTTTTTTTTTTTTTTTAATTTTGTTTGCGGCCTTGTGCTAAAAATTTTTTTAAAAAAATCAAGTTTTCCCCTATCAATCTGCACTCAATACCCCATAATGAGAGTAAAAACAGAATTTTAGAAGAAATGTGTGAAAATTTACTAAAAAGGAAAAACGAAAAATTCACATGGACATAAGTATTGCACTTGAAATTCTCTCTGGGGCCTCCCATCTCTCTTGATCATCTTTGAGATGTTTCTACACCTTGATCGGAGTCCATCTGTGGTAAGTTCAGTTGATTGGACATGATTTGGAAAGACACAGCCTATCTATATAAGGTCTCAATGCTGACAATGCATATCAGAGGAAACACCAAGTTATGAGGAGGAAAGAACTGCCTGTAGAGCTCAGAGACAGGATTGTGTGGAAGCACAGCCATGGAGAAGGATACAAAAAAAAAATTGAAAGTTCCCAAGAGCACAGTGGGCTACACAGTTCTTAATCGGAAAACACTTGGAGCAAGCAGGACTCTACCTAGAGCTGCCCCAGGCCCCTCCAAACTAAGTAATTGGGGGAGAAAGGCTTTTGTAAGAGAAATGACCAAGAACCCAATGATCACTTTGGCTGAGCTCAAAAGATCCTGTGTGCAGATTGGAGAAACTTCCAGAAGGTCAATCAAGTGCACCACTCCACCAACCTGAGCCTTATGGCAGAGGGACCAGAAAGAAGCCTCTCCTCTGTGAAACACATGAAAGCTGCCTAGACATTGCAAAATAAAAAAAAAAAACTAAATGACTGACTGTGAGAAACAAGATTCCCTGGTCTGAAGAAACCAAGATTTCACTTTTTGGCCTCAGTTTTAAACGTCATTTCTGGAGGAAACCAGACACTGCTCATCACCTGCCCAATACCATCCCTACAGTGAAGTGTGGTGGTGGCAGCATCATGCTGTGGAAGTGATTTTCAGCAGCTAGGACAGGGAGACTGGTCAGGGGTGAGGAAAAGCTGAATGGAGCAAAGTATAGAGATACTCATAATGAAAACCTGATCCAGAGTGCTCTGGACCTCAGACTGGGCCAAAGGTTCACCTTCCAACAAGACAATGACCCTAAGCACACAGGCAAGACAACACAGGAGAGGCTTAGGGACAACTCTGTGAATGACCTAGAGTGGCCCAGCAAGAGCCCTGACCTGAACCCAATCAAACATCTCTAGAGAGACTGAAAAATGGCTGTCCAACGACGGCCCCCATCCAACCTGACAGAGCTTGAGAGGATCTGCAAAGATGAATGGCAGAAAGTCCCCAAATCCAGGTGTGCAAACCTTGTGGCATCATACTCCAGAAGACTGGAGGCTGTAATCACTGCCAATGGTGCTTCAACTAAGTCCTGAGTAAAGGGTCTGAATACTAATGTCAATGCAAGATTTTCCTTTATCCTTTTCGATAAATTGGTGAAGAGTTTAACATTCTGTTTTCACTTTTTCATCATGGGGGATTGAGGGCAGAATGAGGGGAAAAAATGTGAACTTTTTTTTTCATTTTAGAACAAGGCCGCAACATAACAAAATGTAAAAATGTGAAAGGGTCTAAAGACTTTCCAAATCCATGGTATATGTATATATAGAGAGTCAACAGGACCTCCTGTAAACTTCTGTACATAGTAATCTACTAGGAACGTTGCCATTGAACCTCCAGGGGTTGTCACCCAGCCTCTAGACCTAATTATGCTGTAGGTCTCGGGGGCGGGGTGTCAGCCGCTGCGGAGCCTTACCAGCAGCCGTGTTGGTTGTCATCAAGCTTTCACAATCTACAGATGCAGTTACATTATGATATAGTATAAGGTAATGAATCGCTAGGCAGGCGGATCCGGGAACCTAGGTCATATTAATGTCAGCCAGGAACCTCGGGGTCTGGGTCATATTCATATCAGCCAGGAACCTCGGGGTCTGGGTCATATTAATGTCAGCCAGGAACCTCGGGGTCTGGGTCATATTCATATCAGCCAGGAACCTCGGGGGCTGGGTCATATTAATGTCAGCCAGGAACCTCGGGGTCTGGGTCATATTCATATCAGCCAGGAACCTCGGGGGCTGGGTCATATTAATGTCAGCCATGAACCTCAGGGGCTGGGTCATATTCATGTCAGCCAGGAACCTCGGGGGCTGGGTCATATTAATGTCAGCCAGGAACCTCGGGGGCTGGGTCATATTAACGGCAGCCATGTTGGTTGCCATCCAGTTTTCACAATTTACAGATGTGGCTACACTATCATATAGTAGAAGGTAATGAATCACTAGGCAGATGGAGCCGGGAACCTCAAGGGCCGAGTCATATTAATGGCCGCCATGTTGATTGTCATCTAGTTTTCACACTTTATAGACAAGATTAAACTATAATATAGTAGACGGTAATGAATCGCTAGGCAGACAGAGCCGGGAGCCTCGGGGGCTGGGTCATATTAACGGCATGTTGGTAGTCACCCAAATATCAATAAGACATACGTGAATGACTTTAGAGATGAGGACGGCTCCAGAACTTTTTTTTTTTTTTGGTGATAGAAATATTATATGAAGTAGGGCAGACTGTTCACAATGTAACGGTACTATAGGACACAAGTGTATTTAGCAGTCCTACCAGACGCCAGGCTGCAATAAGCCGCCATAGTGCTCTGTGCCCACCCCATGGGTATAGCAGGCTTTCACCATAAGCCTAGGGGGGCAGAAGGTCCTCAGGGCCCAGTGGTCACATAGGCATGTGCTGCCACTGGGTACCAAGCACACTAAGAAGCAGTACTATGCCAGCATGGCTGGGTGGCAGCCCTCACCTGGGGATGGTGATGCACTTGGTGCTGATGCTCTGGGTGGCCAGTGCCTTCTCCAGTTCGTCCAGCTGGCCAGTCTTCTTCAGCTTCTTCACCAGGCTCTTCACCGCCTTCTCACACCACTTCTCCTCCTGGCCATTCTGCTCTCCCTTCTTCCAGCCCAGCAGTCTCTTGACAATTGGGGGAGTGAAGGGCAGGATGGAGGACATGGCAGCCCCCTGTAGGAAAAGATGCAGGCTAGAAAGAGTGGTCAGCAGGTCGCGGATAAGTCTACCAGTGTCCGGTGAGTCCCGTGTCACTGCCCCTGTGCCAACCTCTACCTGCCGCTCATTGCCCGCACTTCTCCCTCACTCTGCCTCCAATTCTCTTCTAACTTTTCATCCCCCTTCGTCTGAGCCGCGTCACCTCCCCTCCCTCTGAGGGTATTCCTCCCCCCACCCCTGACACCGGTCACTCCCACGTTGTCCCGCAAACACCCCTGTGGCCACGCCCCACGCAGTGACGGCCTGTTCGATACAGAGCCTATAGGCCAGAGGCTACGGAAAGCGACGGGGCGGGGCCAGAGATGATTGACAGGCCCGGCGAGATTAATGCGCTCGGTGACGCGGCTGTCTCTGGTCACTTTCCCTTGCGTGGGTGAGACATGTTGCTGTGGGCTGCATTACTCTGGACATGTAGCTCCACCAGCATTTCATGTAGTAGTCATCATTCCGTGCCAAGCTCAATGTACACGTGTTTATAATAGATATCAAAGATTTCTAATGGAACTCTACAGAAGTGTGTAAGTTTAACCTAGTCTGTTATCATAGGGCCCCATAGAAAAATGTAAAATCGGCCCCCTATTCTCAAGATAAGTAGGGATGAGCAAACTCGTGTTTCACGTTTGGGGTACAAAGTTTGGATTATCTAAGAATTCCGTTATGGATTACACTACCATGCACTGTAACATGGACCGTGGTAGCGGAATCCATTAGAAAATTCTTAGAAAGCCCAAACCTTGTGCGCTGAACTTGAAAACACAAGGTCGCTCAACGCTAGTCATATGTATCAGATCAGTTGGGGTCTCACAACAGGAACCCCCCCCCCCACACACACACACTGATTATTTTCCCTTTAATTAGTTCCTATCCCACCGTAAATGATTATTCCCTTCAGGAACCCCGCCGTATATATATGGCGGAACTCAGGGGTCTGAAAAGGTGGTCCGCTGCGTCCAGAGCAAATGTCTGAGAATAACGATAAGGCCGTTCAAAGACATTTATCCCCTCAGATGCCGTGATCAATTGTTGCAGATGGCAGGGCTCCAAAGTAAAATAGAGATTCTCTCATACACTGCAATGGTAATTCATTTCAGTGTAAGGAAGAAGCAATCTAAAGATAGCATATTCAAGTCCCCTATGGGGAATTAAAAAAAGGAGAAAAAGTGCAAAAAGCTGTAAAGATGTATATATATATATATATATATATATATATATTTAAAAAAAATCTAATCTGATGCTGATTGTGTCTGATCTGAGGCTGATTGGGGGTCTGATCCATGTCTGAAGAGAGCTGGGGGGTCCAATCTGAGGCCAATTGGGCTGGGGGGTTTGTTCTGAGGCTGATTGGGGCTGGGTGGGAGTGGCGGTCTGTTCTGAGGCAGATTGGTGCTGTTGGGGGTCTGTTCTGGGGCTGGTGGCCCAGGACAAGAGGGGGCCCAGTCTTAGTTGGGATCATCCCCTCTTCTACTGGAGGTGAAAATTTGGTCAGGACTAGAGATGAGCGAGCATGCTCGGCCGAGTGTACTCGGGAGCAATTTTCGAGTAGTAGCGTACGCATCTTCTGATCTGTACACTAATGTGTACGGATCTTGTAATTTGTATGCATTAGCGTACAAATTTATAAGATGCGTACGCATTAGTGTACAGATTATAAGATGCGTACGCTACTACTACTCAAAAATTGCTCCCGAGTACGCTCGGCCGAGCATGCTCGCTCATTTCTAGTCAGGACTCTACCCTCTAAAGGAACAACTTTTAGCTAATGAGGCAGTGGAATAAATGGCTCAAGGGTCATTGAAAGGGGTTTAGGAGAAAACCCTTCTGTCCTGTGTGGGGGGCCTGGTTTGATATTTGCTATGGGGCCCTTACTTCTCTATGTACGCCACTGTGATAGAGGCTTGGAGGTCTAATGGGAGGCTGATCTGAGGTCTAATGAAAAATATTGTTTTCTTATTTCCCTCCTCCAAATCCTAGGTGCGTCTTATAGTGAAAAAATAAAGATCATAGGCATTGCCAAAATGCCCGAACTATTAAAATATAAACTTATTTATCCTGTACAGCAATCGCAGTAATGGAAAAAAAAACCAAAATGGTCAATTTGACTTTCTTTGTCGCTTCACCCCCCAAAAAATGAATAAAAGGTGATCAAAAAGTCATACACACTCTAAAATAGCATCATTAATAATTACAGATTACCTTGCAAAAAATGAGCCCTCACTGGCTTTTCTTAATGCCTCTATTCCATTTGTATGAAATTTCGACTTCATCGCAATATGGAACTGCCACAAATATAGATGGAGTCAAGGTGAGGAGCCATAGTTGTAGAAGTGGTCGAATCCTTATAAAAGTAATCCACCCTTAGTAAATCAGCTGCCTGAGAAGATACCATATTTGGTATGCAGGGACGGACTGGGAACTTAAAGTGGCCCTGGAAAAAATCCTAAAAGTGGCCCCGTTTTGAAGTCAGGTCCAGATTGATGGAAGGCAGGGCCAGCAATACCATATTGTGGCACATTATACCCCCCCAACAGAGCCAAATACCACAGTTCCTCACAAAATACTGCCAGCAGAACAACATACATCCCCAAAAACTTGG
This sequence comes from Rhinella marina, assembly GCA_900303285.1. Classification (NCBI taxonomy): domain Eukaryota; kingdom Metazoa; phylum Chordata; class Amphibia; order Anura; family Bufonidae; genus Rhinella; species Rhinella marina. The sequence continues at coordinate 763,990 of ONZH01015172.1, forward strand.
CTCAGGCGGCCCCCAGGGAAATTTCCCTGTAAGGTCTATGGCCAATCCGCCCCTGTTGGTATGCTTTCCCTGGAACGGTTCCAGCTACACATGGGTAACTGTCCGACAAAGTTTCTTGTTGTTTTTCAGTAGTTATTATAGTTAAACCTGTCTAATAAATGATGCCCTTGCAGGTTATGCCTGGGAGCCCATGAGTCAGTACTAGAATACATGAGTCACCGCATGCTTCATAGCTTGTTTGTTATGTCAGTATTTGTGAATTGACCTTGCTGTTATGCCTTAAAGGTGAACTCCATGTTCTGCAAAAATGCTAAATAAACCTTATGAACTTTATTTTACAGGATAATTACATTTCCTGACAAACGGCTTCCATAATATATTGGACCAAGTATAAATATTCACTGATGAAATATTGTTCTTGTCAACAGAATCCGATTGTCTAGTCTGCCATGGAGAAACATCGTCTTTTTTAGCTGCTGAATTTTGTCATAGCAGGACTAAAGACAAATATTTCTCTGTCCAAATTCTGTCCAAAACGCGTAAGCATCTCTTGCAGGTACCACTGATGTGTTACGGCAGTGGGTGTGGAACCACTGGGTTAACCAACAGGTTTTACTTGGGCTAATCCTAAGGGATCAGGACCTTACTGTAGGGGACCACCAGGCTGCTACCTCATGCAGTAGTACCTATGTTGTTAACGTCTGACCCATGGGGGGGTCAGAGACCTCGGTGTGAAGCAGCGAAGTATCAGGCAAAACTTGTAGTCAGAAACACTCTGGAGGTCAAGGCAAGCAGCAAAGGGTCACTACAGACAGATGTCAGGCCAGGCAGAAGATAATCAGTCAGAAATCAGGTAGAGGTCAGAACACGGACAGAAACATGGAACAGCACACCATAGCAGGGACTAGTAAGCTAGACAAATCTATTGCTCAGGCACCCTCGGTATTTTAGTTATATAAAGTTTTTCCTTATAAACAGGATAGGCGATAACATTATATAACCAGAATACCTCTTAAGTACTCCCACTGAGGGAGACATTGAGGAAGATTAGGGTACGTATGCACTGGCCCTTTAAGAGCCAAGAAGCACATACACACCCTACGGGCAGACAGTGGCCTGCAGCAGAAGACTGACATGGAATTCAGGCCCGCTGCTGGAGAGCAGAGGAGGGCTAGTGGATCCAGACTGTTGGACAAACAGAGGCAGCATTGGGGTGAGTGGAGTGATGCTAATGCCCGTCTGGGGAAGTGGAATGGTTACAGACATGGGCCACCAACATAACCTGATGTTTAGATTGTGTATAATTTTGGATTTTATGGAGTGCTGGAGTATGTTTTTCTTGACATATATCGTCTAAACAACCGAAAAGTTGCATATTCAAGTCCCCTAGTGGGACTTTTACTGCACATAAAAGTAAAAAAAAAAGTTAAACATTGTTCATAAAAATATTTTTTAAAAACAGAAGTATTAAAAATTTAAGCACCCCCTTCTCAGTTGTAATTTTAAAATAAACTCATAAAAAAATTCACAAAAAATACAGTAATGGAAATAAAAAGTGAACAAAATGGCACCAATAAAAACTGCAGGTTGAACTGCAATAAATTGGGGTTCCAATCGGTTGCTATGGCAGCCTGGTGCCTTGTGAACACTCCCAAGCCTGTCACAGTGATCTACCTGTTAACTTGTGCCTGTGGCAGGTCTTGACAGGCAGCCATCCTGAACAATGGTGCAAATTATAGGAGGGCCGATTCAAGTTCTCTAAGAGGACTAAAAATAATAATAAAAAAGAAATTGCAACAATTTAAAAAGTGTTTTTAATGAAAAAAAAAGTATTAATTCAAATCATCCCCTTACCCAATTTTACATGTAAAAATAAGTCATAAAAAATATAATTGGTATCGCTGCATCCAGAAAAGTCTGAACTATTAAAATATAAAAATATTATCCCAGCAGGGTGAATGCCACCACGGAAGGAAAAAAATATCGCCATGTTTTTTTGTTACCTTGCACATTGAAAAAAAAAAAGCTGTGCTCCAGAGTTGTGGTTCATTTAGTTTAGTAATCTGCCACATTGTGTGCACATATAAAAAAGGTGAGGTCGCCCATCACTATCATATTGTAAATTGTACAGAAACCACATCATGTTTTGCATATTGGGTGGAACCCAGAACCAGTCTCAGACTGGGGTGCCCAGGGCCCATCTGTAAAATTTATTTTGGGGGCCCACAGTACGGATACATTCATATATCACCTGCTCACACAGCAGCAAGATGCTGCCAGATGATTGAATATGGAGGCCTCTGCAGCACCTTTGAGAAGGTAGGCCCTGGGGAGAAGAGGACACTGGTAGCTTTCCTCTTTACCTAGAAGTCATCTCAGCTATGATTGTGTCTATAATAATAACCTGCGGAGTTTCTTTAATAATCTATCAAGTTTTTTATATGAACATTGGCTGGTTGAGGTGCTGTACACTGAATGTACAAGATGTAGAATAGTAAGTCTACTGTGTTATGTGCCACTTGTACAGGGGGTGGGAGGCTAGGGGCCCACCGGGGGATTCACCCGTACCCCCGTGGGCCAGTCCAGGCCTGCCCAGAACCAACATATTAGATAAAATGTAAAATCTAAGCAGACTTCTAGAGTGTAGATGACCGTAGGATCTAGACTGAGGGATCGCAGATTGAGGTCACCTAGTCAACACATGTATGTGCCTGTCCTTACTTTTTTATTTTGTTTTGGTTGATAGAAATACAAAATCTTGTTTTTGCATGCAGGATGGCACAGGAGACAATAGAACATCTGATCTTTCTCTTAAGGGCATGTGTCAGCAGATTTGTACCTATGACACTGGCTGACCTGTTACATGTGCGCTTGGCAGCTGAAGACATCTGTGTTGGTCCCATGTTCATATGTGCCCACATTGCTGAGAAGAATGATGTTTTAATATATGCAAATGAGCCCATAGGAGCAATGGGAGCGTTACCATTACACCTAGAGGCTCTCTGCAACTGTGGCACCCTGTACACTTTGGTTAACTGTAGGACAAATCTGGGCCAGGTGTGATCATGTTTACACTGCCTGGCCCTGTCAATAAAAGTGCAGAGTTTCAAAGAGAGCAGAGACTCTAGGTGTAATGGAAACACCCCCATTGCTCCAAGGGGTCTAATAGGGGTTGGAGGAAGACATAGGGAGGAACACACAGGAGGAAGACAGGAAGGAGAAGCTGTGGGCAGGAGGCTGGGGACTGAGGAGAGGCAGTGGGCAAAGAGGCCGGGTGTGGTAACTATATTGTTATATTATTGGTTATGTGTAATATTTGGTAACTGTAATATTGAAGTTTGTGTTCATTGTATTGTATTAATATATAGTATTTCTGTCACGCGAGGTCGGCGTCGCGCTCCCTCTGCACGACATCGCCGGACCTCTCCGCCCCCCTAGAGACGAGCAATAGGGAATTGAAGTGCTGGTCTTGTCAGCCAGCACTTCATGAGTTAATTCTCTGTTTGGGTTTAGCCATGTGGTGCTGATCACACCACATGGCTACTTTGCATATTGTTTGGACAGCTTGCTCCGCCTCAGGTCATGTGATGCTGGCCACATCACATGATCCTGGGTGGGCTATTTAAAGATGGCAACTGCCTCACTCAGATGCCTGTGATTAGTTTATACTTTTGATCAGTGCTTGTGCGACCTTGTGTTTTGGATTTGCTATTTGGACTCTGACTTTGGACTTGGACTTGGACCTCTCTTCTCTTGACCCCTGGTATTTACGCTATCTCCTGTGTTTGACCTGGCTTGCTGACTACTCTATCATTGTGTTTGTTCCGTCTGTGTTTTGTCTCTCCCTGTGTTCCCTTTCCCTCCCTCTGCACTTACCCAGTATAGGGAACGTCTTCGTGGTTGTCCGCGGCCGCCTAGGGCCGGTTGAGGCAAGTAGGTAGGGAAAGAAGGGGGGTTCAAGTACAGGGCACACCTTCCCTTGTCTCCCCCGTGACAGAATCACAGGCCGTATCATATGGAGCAATTGCGGGTGCTCACGGACCAGGTTCAGGGTATGGCGCAGATGATCCAGGACCTGGCCGAGAGGCTCCTACATCAGGAGCAGCTACAACCTGCACTAGTAGCGGCTCCCTCCACATCTAACCCCATTGTGGAACCTCATGTTAAATTGCCGGATCGGTTTTTGGGGGACCGGAAAACTTTCCGTTCCTTTAAGGAGAGCGTAAAATTGTATTTTCGCTTACGTCCTCACTCCTCGGGTGCCGAGCAGCAGCGGGTAGGAATAATTATTTCCTTGCTGCAAGGTGATCCGCAGGAATGGGCCTTTTCTTTACCGCCTGACTCCCCAAGCTTGCAGTCTGTGGAAGCATTTTTTCAGGCCTTAGGCCTATTATATGAGGAGCCTGACTTGACTTCTGTAGCTGAGACTCAGCTCAGAGACATTCGGCAGGGTAACCGTCCAGTAGAGGATTACTGTGCTGAGTTTAGAAAGTGGTGTGTTTCCTCTGGATGGAATGACCCTGCTTTGAGAAGCCAGTTTAGGGTGGGGCTGTCTGACCATCTTAAGGACTTACTTGTCAGTTACCCTACTCCTGACACCCTAGAGGCGGCCATGACACTAGCCATTAAACTGGATCGTCGAGTAAGGGAGAGACGGAGGGAACGTTCAGATATTCCTCAGGGTGTCGTCCTGCCTGAATCCCCTCTTCTGAGTCCACCTTCTACCAGGGTCCCGGAGGAGTCCATACAGTGGGGAGGAACTTTGAGAGATCAGAGACGCTTGAATGGAACCTGTTTCTACTGCGGTGAGACGAACCACTGGCTCCAGCAATGCCCGAAACTTCTGCCCTCTAGAGAGCTTTCTGCCGGAAGTAAGGTAACCCCAGCGGTGGTAAGGAGCAAAGTATTACTACCTATCTCCATTGCGTACAACCAACTCAGGGGGTCCGGTAAGGCTTTTGTTGATTCTGGTTCTGCCATTAATTTTATTGATTTTGATTTTATACAATCTGTGGGGATTCCGCTAGTTCCTTTAAGGAGGGTGATTGAAATTATCGCACTGGATTCCACTCCATTGAATAATGGGAGAGTGGAGTTTTGTACTCCTGAGGTTGTATTAACTGTAGGAATTACCCATACCGAGACTTGTTCTTTCCTTGTATTAAAGGATTTACCTGCCGACCTTGTTTTAGGTCTGCCATGGTTACAGGACCACAACCCTGTGATCAACTGGTCGGTAGGTGAATTGGAAAAATGGGGAATGAATTGTGACAAATGTTGTAAATCAGTATTGCTGTTTGGAGGTACCACTGAGTCTCTTTCCTTGCCCAAGTATATCGGCGATTTTTCGGACGTTTTTTCCATGTCCGAGACTGAGTTCCTCCCTCCTCACCGGCAATATGATTGCGCCATCGACCTTATTGAGGGATCCAAATATCCCAAAGGTCGCATTTATAATCTCTCTACTCCTGAACGTCAGTCCATGAGGGATTATCTCAAGGAGAGTCTGGCCAAGGGTCACATCCGGCCTTCAGTTTCTCCCATGGGGGCAGGTTTTTTCTTTGTTGGTAAAAAGGATGGAGGATTGAGGCCCTGTATCGATTACAGGGAGCTCAATAAAATCACTGTTAAAAACAGATACCCGTTGCCCCTTATTCCTGACTTGCTGAATCAGGTCCAGGGGGCCTGTTGGTTCACCAAGCTGGATTTGAAGGGGGCATACAACCTAATCAGGATTCGTGAGGGGGACGAATGGAAAACTGCTTTTAATACCCCGGAAGGTCATTATGAGTACTTGGTAATGCCTTTTGGGTTAAGTAATGCTCCGGCAATTTTCCAAAACTTTGTCAATGACATTTTTAGACCATTTATTGGGAAATTTGTAATTGTCTATATTGATGACATCCTGATTTTTTCTGCAGACTGGGAGAGTCACGTATCTCACACCAGGCAAGTGCTGGAGGTGTTGCGTGAAAACAAGTTGTTCGTTAAAGGGGAAAAGTGTACCTTTGGTGTTCAGGAAGTGGCCTTTTTGGGATACATTCTCACCCCTTTTTCTTTCAAAATGGACCCAGTTAAAGTACAGGCCATTGTGGATTGGGTGCGACCTTCCTCTTTGAAGGCACTCCAGCGATTTCTGGGGTTTGCTAATTTTTATCGTAAATTTGTCAAAAATTTTTCTGTGGTAGCCAAACCCATTACGGATTTGACTCGCAAGGGGGCTGATCTGGTCAATTGGCCCCCTGCAGCTATTGAGGCCTTTGAAAGGTTAAAGCAGTGTTTTATTAATGCTCCTGTGTTGGTCCAGCCTGATCAAAGTAAGCCTTTTGTAGTTGAGGTGGATGCGTCTGAGGATGGTGTGGGGGCTGTACTGTCCCAGGGGTCTTCCACCTTAACTAATCTTATGCCATGCGCCTTCTTCTCCCGCAAGTTCTCTCCTGCCGAGAGGAATTATGACATTGGTAATAGGGAGTTACTTGCAATCAAGTGGGCATTTGAGGAATGGCGTCATTTTTTAGAAGGGGCAGTTCACCGCATTACGGTCCTCACGGATCATAAGAATTTAATGTTTTTAGAATCGGCTAAGCGATTGAATCCTAGACAGGCGAGGTGGGCTTTATTCTTTACTCGTTTTGATTTTTGTGTTACCTTCAGACCCGGGAGCAAGAACGTTAAGGCCGATGCCTTATCCCGAAGTTTCAAGGCGTATCAGCCTCCTGACGTCCCTCCTGAGCCCATCCTGCCAGCTGATATCATCGTGGCCGCTACCTCATCTGACCTCGCTTCTGAAATCTCGGCAGGACAACATCTTGCTCCCATTGGTACCCCCAATGACAAATTGTTTGTGCCGGCTCATTTGCGATTGCAACTGCTGGGTGAGTGCCATAATTCTGTTTTGTGTGGACATCCTGGCATCAATGCCACCAAGGAGTTGGTCTCTAGGCAGTATTGGTGGCCGTCAATCTCCAGAGATGTTCAGGCTTTTGTAACTGCGTGTAACACTTGTGCCAGGTCCAAGAATACCAAGACACGACCTATGGGTGAGTTACATCCTTTACCCATACCTAGTAGACCTTGGTCACATCTGTCCATGGACTTTATCACAGACTTGCCGTGCTCTGAGGGTAAAACCGTGATATTTGTGGTGGTTGACAGATTCAGCAAAATGTGTCATTTTATTCCTTTGTGTAAATTACCCTCTGCAAAGGTCTTGGCGTCCGTGTTCATGGATAATATTGTCAAACTGCATGGTGTTCCTGAGAATATCGTTTCTGATAGGGGAGTACAGTTTGTGTCTAGGTTCTGGAGGGCGTTCTGTAATAAGATTGGTATCTCTTTGTCCTTTTCATCAGCCTTTCATCCGGAGACCAACGGTCAGACTGAACGTCTTAACCAATCCGTTGAGCAATATCTCAGATGTTATGTTTCTGATAACCAACATGTGTGGGCCAGATTCCTGTCTCTGGCTGAATTTGCAATTAATAATCGTGTTAATTCATCCTCTGGGATGTCGCCGTTTTTCTGCAATATGGGTTTTCATCCACGCTTTGCGCTCTGCGTCGGTTGTCCCAGAGGTCAATGATTTTTCTCAAGAACTGTGCACAGTTTGGGCACAGGTTCAGTCGAACCTGGAAAAGGCCCAAGGAGTTCAAAAAGCTAAGGCTGATAGAAAACGTTCTAAGGGTGTGAATTTTAAGGTTGGGGATAAGGTATGGTTATCGACTAAAAATCTCAACATGAGGGTACCATCCTACAAGTTTGCACCTCGCTTCATTGGTCCTTACAGGATCACCAAGGTGATCAATCCGGTTTCTTTTAGGTTATGTTTACCCGACTCCCTTCGTGTTCATAATGTTTTTCATGTGTCTTTGCTCAAACGTTATGTTGCTCCCGTTGGTCCTGAGGAACAGTCTCCTCCTCCGGTTGAGGTAGCAGGACAAATGGAGCATGAGATTGCCAGAATTGTGGATGTGAGAAGAGTCCGGAATTCCTTCCAGTACCTCGTACATTGGAAGGGGTTCGGTCCTGAGGACAGGTCTTGGGTACCGTTGACCAGGATGCATGCAGACTCGCTCATCCAAAAGTTCCATCTGCAGCATCCCGATAAGCCTGCTCCCGCTGGTAAGGGTCCGGTGGCCCCTCGTGAAGGGGGGGTACTGTCACGCGAGGTCGGCGTCGCGCTCCCTCTGCACGACATCGCCGGACCTCTCCGCCCCCCTAGAGACGAGCAATAGGGAATTGAAGTGCTGGTCTTGTCAGCCAGCACTTCATGAGTTAATTCTCTGTTTGGGTTTAGCCATGTGGTGCTGATCACACCACATGGCTACTTTGCATATTGTTTGGACAGCTTGCTCCGCCTCAGGTCATGTGATGCTGGCCACATCACATGATCCTGGGTGGGCTATTTAAAGATGGCAACTGCCTCACTCAGATGCCTGTGATTAGTTTATACTTTTGATCAGTGCTTGTGCGACCTTGTGTTTTGGATTTGCTATTTGGACTCTGACTTTGGACTTGGACTTGGACCTCTCTTCTCTTGACCCCTGGTATTTACGCTATCTCCTGTGTTTGACCCGGCTTGCTGACTACTCTATCATTGTGTTTGTTCCGTCTGTTTTGTCTCTCCCTGTGTTCCCTTTCCCTCCCTCTGCACTTACCCAGTATAGGGAACGTCTTCGTGGTTGTCCGTGGCCGCCTAGGGCCGGTTGAGGCAAGTAGGTAGGGAAAGAAGGGGGGTTCAAGTACAGGGCACACCTTCCCTTGTCTCCCCCGTGACAATTTCTTTCTGTACCCTTTATTTGTCCCATATCAGGTCATTAACAGCTCCATAAACTACATTTCTCAGTATACAATATACCCGTTTTTATGCACTCGCTCGTGTTTCTCAGTTATTGCACCTAAACTACGAATCTAACCCAGTAAGAGGGTGGGGATTATATATATTTCTATATTTATTTATAGTTATATATAATCGAAATTTCTTACATTTTGGAAAGCCAGCCAGGAGTTTAGCGTTGCAATTGTGGGGTTCATCTGTGAGTGTAAATATTGTTCATTGGGAAATTGGTGTTGTATTTGTTAATTTTTGTTGTGAAAAGTTTCAAAATTTGGTGTGCGCTCATGGAGTGTTTCTTGGGTAAAATTGCTAAGTCAAGAATACTAAGGTGCTTGTAAGTGTGATAGAAGGATCTGGAGATCCTTGGATACAAGCAAGAAGTTTTGTGACTGAGGCAATAGTGAACAAGAAATACTCAAAATATGAGGGAAAGTATGCTCTAGTTTTTGCTGCCTGCTGGATAGCAGAACAGTATTCAAAGCTGAAGGAGCAAAATGAGATTTTGCACAACAAAGTTGAATGTTTAGATGAACTGTGTGGGAGTGTAAGAGAGCAGAAGGAAAATTTAGAACATAATGTAGATGTGTTGAACAAGGAAATGGGAATGTTAAAAATGTCTGATAAAAGTGACGCTGCTATGTCCGTTAGCAACCAGCTACTTGTAGCAGAAAATAAAGTGTTAAGAGCTGAGAATGAGCAGCTTCATGAAAGGCTGAAGGCAGCAGATGGCTATATTGTTAGGCTGACTGCTTCCTCCAGCATGGAACGGGCTGATAATTTGAACTCTGAAAAGTGTGTGTCCAAAGCAGGTGAAAAATGTAACAGTAATGGTCAGATATCTGCTGTTAGCCATAAGCCTACAGAGTCTTTCAAAGAGTCTAAACCAAGACCAATTAAGTGCTTTGCATGTGGTTGTCTGGGGCACATTACAAAGTATTGTCAAGTTTCTGTTAAGGAAAGACAGGAAAGGCACAATAAGGTAAAATGTTTTGCATGTGGACACTTAGGTCACATAGCAAGATATTGCCCCGGACAAAAAGAAAGACACTGGAATCAGCTGAGAATGTGTTATAATTGTGGTAAAGCAGGACATATCGCTAGGAACTGCTATACTGCAAAGGGTGAAGTGAAAGGTCAACAGCTACAAGAATATGGGAGGAAAAGAGAGAGAAATTCCTTCCTCAAGGTGGGGATTTAGGAGATGGCAAAGTGGCCACAATAGACGTTTCCACAGAGTCCCATATCAGGTAGTTATGGCCCAAAACCACAAGTATGATGATACATGGCTGATTTCTCAAAATAAAGGCTCTGTAACTTGTGTTAAAGAGGAGAAGGGAAGTCTTCCCAAGTGAACCTCTCTTAGAGGTTTTGTTTTATTTTATTAATGTGTGAAAAGTTTTGTCTTACAGGAAAAAGTAAAAGGGAAAAGGAAATTCCAGACTTTAGGCCATATTAACTTATTTTTCTTTGTAGGCAAAACTAAATTTTAGAGGACCTTATATTTTGCATTTTTAAGGGCAAGCCTCTAAATCTTAGTGTATGGTCAGATGACTAAATTCTAAATTTATTTTTCTTTGTTTTATTTTCCCCAAAACACCTGTACTGTTAGCTGGTGTTACCCAATATTACCAGCTGAATGAATGAGGTAGTTGGCATTGTGAGGCTAATGTAGGTGGGGATCTGTTTTGTTATTAGTTTTGGTAGGAGTCACACCTTCCTTTATGGATGTAACAGACTGTAAACAAGGCTTAGTCTCCGTTACACAATGGTGTGCAAATGGTGGCAGATTTTTTTTTTTGTAAATTCTTTATTTAATTTTCATCAATGATATAAATTCTCATCAATGGAATAAACAATGAACAATGATTGTTTGTACAAACAAAGTTATCCATTGTCGATTCGGAACAGTGCCTTTGTATCCATATACACTTTAAGTAACAATCAACGCAAGAAACAGTGCAAGTAAGGGAGAAAATAATAAAAAAACCATGGGAAAAAGGGGGTGGGGGAAGAAAGGATGGGGATAAAGGGGGAGAGGGGGGGGGGTAGGTGGGATTGCATCCAGAAGGAACATCCTTTAGTATAATAAGCATTACATGCATATGTAATAACAATAACAATAAGCTACAAGCAGTGTAGATCCAAAACTACTAGGAGATATACATTGATTATCCATAACATAAATTTCCAACACTTAGTGGGAATACAGTAGGTTCAGCCCACAAGGTGGGAGTAGGGGACAAATACATCAAAAGCATTTTAAGGAAATGAAGTGACGTATTTCTGTCTCCACGCAGACCAAACCTTCAGGTATTTATCTCTGGATCTGCTGGCCATGCTCGTGAGCTCCTCAAATTTACAGACCAGATGGACTCTCGTAATCCACTCTTCATGAGTAGGAGGAGCTGTGCTAAGCCAATGCAAGGGGACAAGAGCTTTAGCTATAGCTAATAAATGCGTTATCAAATTGGATCTAGAGGGTTTATAGGAGTCACTTGGCCTAGCCAGCAGCACAGAGTCTGGAGTCAGTTAAAAGGAGGAGGAGCATACTTGTCGGACCTCCATTCCCACCCGGTTCCAGAATGGCTTAATGAGGTCGCATGTCCACCATATGTGTGATAGAGACCCAACAGCTGAGCCACATCTCCAGCAAAGATTTGAGTGTGACAGGTTATGTGTAAAGAGGAGCTCTGGTGTTTTATACCAGCGAGTTAGAAGCTTATAATGATTTTCCTGTAGTTTGACACAAGCTGAAAAGCCATGAGAATTTTGTAATATGAGATGTACTTCCTGATCTGTGAGTGAGATCTGTAACTCTTCTTCCCAAGAGAGCAGAAAGGTGGGTTTGGACATAGATGACGGGTTAATGAGCAGGGGGTATAATCTACTAATTTTCCTAGACACGGGCTGTATTGAGTTAAGGTCAGCCTCCAAGGGAGTTATCTGCCGTTGAAAAGTATGTCCTGAGAGGAAAGCTGAGGAGACCTTATTGAAATGGGCCATATGTAGGGGCATGATCTGTTTAGTTTTAATTAAGGTTTGTAGCTCTGAAGGCGTGGGTGTAGAGCCTCGTGGGTAGAGGTCAGATATAGTGACTGAGTTCAGTTTATCCCAGAAGTCAGAGTACGGGGAGTCCAGTGAGGTGACAATATTTGGTATTAGATGTGCTGGGAGTAGAGGAGAGGGAAATGGGATTTTTGACTTCTGTAGTGAGGCCCAAACCTCACAAGTCCCTCTAATAAGAGGGTCTTGGATGGTGGCCAGAGAGGAGTGTGATGTGGGTATCCATAGAGCCTTCACAAGTGGAGTGTCTATGGCTTGCTGCGCCCATTTATCCAAGTCCATGTCTCTGCATGGTTTAGTGAGCTCTGCCCATCTATTCAGATGTATCGCCTTGTAGTAAGAGGCCAGATCTGGTAGTCCCATGCCCCCATAGTGTCTTGTTTTAATGAGTAAGGAGTATGGAAGTCTAGGTTTTCTTTTTTGCCATAAGAAGGTACTGAAGAGGGAGCGAACAGAGCTGAAGAAAGCTGCAGGGACATGAATGGGGAGCATCGAAAACAAGTATAAGATCTTGGGTAATATGTATGTTTTCAATAAATTTTTTCTCCCCATCCACGAGATGTAGGGAAAGTCATATTCTTTCAAGAGTTGTTTAATGTCTTGAAGAAGTGGGAGATAATTTGATTTGTAAAGCTCTGTAGGGCGACTAGTTACTTGCACCCCTAGATATGTGATGAAGGAGGATGAGGCCCAAGGGAAGGAGAACAACCTGCTTATTTCCTGGACTCTGTGTGCAGGAAGGGATACATTCAAGAGTTCTGATTTGGATACATTAACTTTAAAATTGGACAAATGGCCAAAGTTGTCTAGTAAGTCAGTGAGGATCCGCAGGTCCTCAGTTGGGTTCGTCAAAAGGAATAGCAGATCATCTGCAAATGCTACGCACTTAAGAGAAACCGGACCTGATTTGAGGCCTTTAAAGGGAGTACACTGCCGAACCGACTGAATCAGAGCTTCTATCACCACTACAAATAGTGTCGGTGACAGGGGGCAGCCCTGCCGTGTGCCGTTGTTAATCTGGAAGACTGGTGAAAGGGTCCCATTTATTTTCTAGTCTGGCGTGGGGTTGGTCATACAAAGTGAATATGGCATTGATCAGCTGAGGATGGAGGCCTATCCTATCAAGCATTGCCCTCATGAAAGACCATCCAACCCGGTAAAATGCTTTCTCTGCATCGACCCCCAGCAATGCCAGAGGTATTTTCTTTTTGTGTGCTATCTGAATGGCGTGGATGATCTTGCAGGAGTTGTCTTTGCCCTCCCGTCCCTTGACAAACCCGGCCTGTTCTTTCCCTATGAGACGAGGTAGAAGTGGGCTTAATCTTAGAGCAAGGATTTTCGACCACAGCTTAAGATCTATATTTAAAAGGGAAATGGGGCGGTAGTTGCCGCATGATTGGGGATCCTTTCCACTTTTATGAATGAGGGTAATGTGAGCTTCCTGCGCCTGCTTAGGGAGTGGGCCTCCTTGTAGTAGATAGTTACAAACGTCAGTTAAGTAAGGCACTAGTATGTCCTTATATTTTTTGTAATAGATTAGGGTGTACCCATCGGGGCCGGGGCTTTTCCCTATAGGGAAGCTCTTTAATGTCAGCTCCACTTCTTCACGAGTAATAGGTGCCAGCAGCTTAACATTCTCCGACGGTGAGACCGTGGGGAGTTGTAAGGAGTCCAGGAAGAATTTAACGCGATCAGATGTTGCAGCACCTTCGCGGTCAGGTATATTATACAGATCAGAGTAGAATGCCTGAAAGGCCTTGGCAATGTCCTCAGTGCGTGTATGAGAGGTGCCTTGTGGGTCTTTGATTCTGTGTATGAAAGTTTTTTCTCTGTGCTTTTTGATCAGGGCAGACATCATCTTACCTCCCTTGTCACCATGTAGGTAAAGTTTGTGTCTAAAATATAAGTAGTGTTTGGTATGTTTTAAATCTAGAAAGTCTCTCAGTTCTTTCCTCAGGTTCAATAGTGTATCTTTAGATGTTTGAGAGAAAGTGCGTTTAAGGGATACCTCTAGGGTTGTAATTTGTTTTAAAAGTAGGTCTATTTTCTTTAGTTTCTCTTTTTTATCTCGGGTGGCTAGTGCTATAAGAATTCCACGCATGTATGTTTTGTGCGTTTCCCAGAGTACCGTGGGAGAGACCTGTGGGGACTTGTTAGTTGCAAAGAAAAGTTGTAGGTGTCGGCGAAGATGTTCCTGTTTTTTTTCTGAGTATAAGAGAGACTCATTAAGTCTCTAGATCCAATCCCTCTGTGGCAACTGTGATAGATGGCTAGTGACAGAACAGGGTGCGTGATCAGAGATGGTTATAGACCCTAATTCTGGACGAGAAAAAATAGAGAGGGAAGAGGCTGACACAAAGAGGTAGTCGAGTCTTTGAAATGAGTTATGTGGGGGAGAAAAGAATGAGTAGTCTCTTACTGTTGGGTTATTGACTCTCCAGACGTCAACTAGGTTGAGAGTACGGAGTTTGGTAAGTACTTTGTCAATGTGCTTGGTTGGAACGTGGGATTTACCAGTTGATGAGTCCAGCTGAGGATCTAGGGTGAGATTGAGGTCCGTACCTATAATGATTGGACCCTCTGCAAAGAGATGCAGAATGTCCAGGGTTTTGAGAATCCAAGACACCTGACTTACATTAGGGGCATATAGGTTAGCAAAGGTGAACATTTTGGATCCTATTTCACCCTTCAAGAGCAGAAGTCTACCCTCCGAGTCGGCATGTTGCTGTTTAAGGGTGAAGGGTATAGAACTGTGAAAGGCTATGGATACTCCCCTGGAGGCTGACGTAGGGTGCGTGCTATGGAACCATTGGGTGAATGGGGATTTAGGAAGTTTGGGTATACGGTTGGATTTAAAATGAGTCTCTTGTAAGAAAGCTATCTGGGTTTTAAGTTTTTTCAGTAATAGTAGAATATGACTTCTCTTATTTGGGGAGTTAAGGCCTTTGACATTGAATGTCGTGATTTTGCAATCCATGAGGGGAATCAAATGGAGATATGGGGGGAGAGGAGGAGGAATGTAATGTGGGTGAGGAAGAAAGGTAGGTGTATGAGTATATGTGGGATACCAAAAAGGAGAGATAAACAAACTGCACTAAATGTGCGTGTATAGGGGTGTTGTAGAGAGTAAAGACAAGTGTGTCTGTCCTGACCTATAAATATGCAGCAGACCATTCAACCTGTAGTAGAGGAATATAAGGTCAACAATACAAAAAACAGCAATATAAAACTGTGATAATCCAAGCTGGGTGGAGGAGAGAGCAGATACCAGCTAATAAATGATCATATATATGGGTATCAACATGGGTAATAAACTCGACATTAACATAGTCGCAGTCGCTACTCGCGGGATAGATGGCGAGAGCGTAACAGTGAACTTCATAATAATAGGGTAGAGATTCTATTCTGCCTGAGGGAACTCCCAGTGCGAGAAGGTCAGAGTGCTTGGGAGTCAGACATCCCACCGAGCCTCAGTCGCATCTAGTGGTCCATCATGATGTTTTAAGAGGTCAGCATAGTTGGAGACTCCGGGTCGGCAGGGGAAGATGTTAAATACCTCCATAGTAAGCCAGCCTCCAAATAGGAGCCTCCAAACCTGCTGAACGCAGACACCCAGGAATGAGGATTTGGAGAAAAGGAGAGATAGGGGGGGGGAAAGATCAACAGAGCGTAAGGGAAAATAGAAGACTAAGGGGAGGGGGAAGGAGAGGGGGGGGTGAGGGGATGGGGGGGAGGGGGGGAAGGGAGGATGGAGAGCGTAGCTACAGTAGAAACAATAGAGCTATACAGTATAAACAATCTGTACATGTGGCTGATGTCGTCTACTCATACTCAGCAGTGAATGCGAGCCTTCCTAAGGCTACTTTCACACTAGCGTTTTAAAATTCCGGTATTGAGTTCCGTCATAGGGGCTCAATACCGGAATAAAACGCTTCAGTTTTGTCCCCATTCATTGTCAATGGGGACAAAACTGAACTGAAGACAACGGAATGCTCCTGAAAGCATTCCGTTCCGTCTTCAGACCGGAGAACAAACCGCAGCATGCTGCGGTTTGCTCTCCGGTCCAGGCATCCGCACCAAGACGGATCCGGAATGACCCCCAATGCAAGTCAATGGGGGTGGATCCGTCTGGTGTGACCATAATGGTAACCGGATCCGCCCTCCATTGACTTTCAATGGAGTCCATTACGGATCCGGGTACACATAGACACATACAGACATAAACATACACACACATAAAGACATACAAACACACATACATACTTACATGCTCCCCGGCAGGTCTTCGGAGCGTCAGGACGGCTCACACAGGTCACGATTCCCCACAGCGCCCTCTGCTGGGCGCCTGGTGGAATCAGATGACGATTCCACCAGGCGCCCAGCAGAGGGCGCTGTGGGGAATCGTGACCTGTGTGAGCCGTCCTGACGCTCCGAAGACCTGCCGGGGAGCATGTAAGTATGTATGTGTGTTTGTATGTCTTTATGTGTGTGTATGTTTATGTCTGTATGTGTCTATGTGTACCCGGATCCGTAATGGACTCCATTGAAAGTCAATGGAGGGCGGATCCGGTTACCATTATGGTCACACCAGACGGATCCACCCCCATTGACTTGCATTGGGGGTCATTCCGGATCCGTCTTGGTGCGGATGCCTGGACCGGAGAGCAAACCGCAGCATGCTGCGGTTTGTTCTCCGGTCTGAAGACGGAACGGAATGCTTTCAGGAGCATTCCGTTGTCTTCAGTTCAGTTTTGTCCCCATTGACAATGAATGGGGACAAAACTGAAGCGTTTTATTCCGGTATTGAGCCCCTATGACGGAACTCAATACCGGAATTTTAAAACGCTAGTGTGAAAGTAGCCTTAAGAGTGTAAAAGGTTACCCGTCGCTGGATGAGGAAAGTCAATGTCCCAGGAGGTGGTGGTAGTCGTCCCTGATAGGAAGTCTGTGGGAGTATTGACGGGGTGGTTCTGAAGCAATAGGAACCTAAAATGCACAGGGGGATCAACAAAAAAAAGGGGGAGTACGTAAGGGGGGGGGAAGGATGCGGGGATGGGAAAATAAGTGCTGCTTATTTTCGAGGGCGCAGAAGACGCCTTTTAGCCAAGATGGTGGGTGCTATGTCTTGGTACATAGTGATGATGACTCCATCGTATAGCACAGGCGATTTTTCTCTCGCGGCTTGTAGAATCTTGTTAGTATCCACATAGGACAGTAAACCGCATATTACATCCCTTGGTGGTTCCGATTGCTGAGGTTTGGGTCGTAAGGCCCTGTGGATTCTCTCAATCACCACTCTGTGTGCTGCGTCAGGGCCTATGAGGTGTTCAAAGATTTCCATCGCTACTTTAGGTAAAGATTCCGACGACCATGACTCAGGTAGGCCCTTGAAGCGGATATTGCGTCTCCTATTTCTGTTTTCCTGATCCTCTATCAAAGTGAGTGCTTTGTTGAGTTGCATCATATGGTTGGAGGATCGGGTCTCAAGTGCTGCAGAGTGAGAGATGATAGTAGCACAGGTCGCCTCAAGATTTTCTACTCTGGGGCCGATATGTTTAATCTCCGTTTTAATTTCGGAGAGTTCGGAGAGAACCGGCTGCAGAGCCCCCGCTATGGTTTCTTTAATAGTCTCTTTAATAAAGAGTTTTGAGGCCTCCGCCAACTCACAGTCTCCTCGCTCGCCGGTCTCCACACTGTGTCGGTCAAAATCCTCTGCGCCCTCTATTCCTGCCAATTCCTCCTGCGCCATCTTGGAAGGTCCCGACGGAGGCCTGGGCGGACGCTGTTGTAAGAATCTGTGTAAATCTTGCGGTGCTTTTTGTTGAGGGTGGTGCCCGGGGTGGTCCGGCTTCTTGTCTCTGCCGTATTTGACCATGTTGACCGCTGAAAAGTGGGTTTTTAGGCTGATGGTGGTGCCGCTGTTGAGGAGCCGAGCTTACATGCGTCTGTCTCCTTCAGCGGTCAGACTCCGCCCTGGCAGATTTTTTTTTAAACGTTTTCTTTCGCATCAGTCACTGGCAACTTGATAAGTAGATTTTTTTTAGCAGATTGCATGCTCCTTCAATACCAACAAAGACAAATGGTGAACTAATGGTATAAGAAGCAGCCTTCAATCTGAATTTTTTATTTTTACTTGTTTGTCTTCTTTGTGGTATTTTATGTCTGTTAAAATAAGATACACACACTTGTATCATAATCTATAGTTCACCAAAGAGCTATGAAAACTTTTTTTTTCTCTTTCTTTTCTTTCTTCATTTGAAATATTAACACTCATCTATGGTATGGTTT
Source organism: Rhinella marina (assembly GCA_900303285.1). Classification (NCBI taxonomy): domain Eukaryota; kingdom Metazoa; phylum Chordata; class Amphibia; order Anura; family Bufonidae; genus Rhinella; species Rhinella marina. The sequence goes on from ONZH01015172.1 coordinate 782,177, forward strand.
TATGGTTTACACACAATTTTGGGTCTCATAAGGTCTCACCAGGTCTTTCCTGCCCTGCTTTAAAATGGTTTTATTATATTTATTATTTTAGGGATAAACTTGGAGCTGATAAAGAAGTACTGAGACATAAGTGAATTGGTCAGCTTTAATAATTTGAGGTTATATACCCTGATTTTGGGTTTGAGTAGTAATGTTTCTGAAGCCACTGGTAAAAAGTCATATCTTGCACCCAAACGTTTTGTTATGAGCCATGTGAATTATGTCTACATTTCTGCTCAAACCTGGAACATGTGACTGCTATAGCAAAAGCAAGCAACAAACTGTCCCATGTATGTGCTTTCTGTAATGGACTTAAAGGTCTATAATGGACTGAGGACTGTATATGGACTCAATGGTGTAAGTGGCACCTAATGGACTCATGGAAAGGAATAAACACAGTCATCAGAGATCCAAGCAGATGACCAGCAGAGGACTGTATTCTCAGAACTGGCAAATGAGCCACAGACGTCTGTGAGCTCAGTGTGAACAAGCAAGACTTGCAACATGGCAGCGGTCACCAGCGAATCAAAGAACAGATGGTGTGGACTGTGTTCTTATATGAAAGAAAGAAATATGTTTTTGTTTGTGTGGTGTAAGATATAACAAGTGGCTAAAGGAGCATATAGAAATATGAAATGTCTGTGAATAGATTAAGATACAAATTTAACTTCATAGAACATAATGATGGTTGTCAGCTCAAGAGTGTCTCAGTAAATCTGATCACTTCCAACAAAAGGTATCAACCCCTCCCCTTCAGAGCAAACTATGCAATTGTTGTCATCATGTATTGTATTTCTTTATTGTTTAGAGGGCTCATTCCTCTGAGATTCATTCACCCTCTAGGTGGGGATATGTAAGAAATATAGGCCTGGGTCAAAATGTCTGCCTGCATATTGCATCAAAATGGCGTCCATGGGCTCATCAGTATGCATGGGTACACTGTTTACATGTGGCATTGCTTCAAGGGACTCACAGTCTGGTGTTTTTTTTTTACATATGTTAAACTAGGGGTGAGGACAGCTGTTTTCTCGTTATCGGTTGCAAATGAGGATGTCTCCAACCTGATAATAGAGTCAGGATGTCCATTGTGAGCAACTGCCTTCATTTGAGAATGCGAGAACCTAAGATTTCCTGATCAGGAACAAGACTGGGCAACTGCTCATTGGTGGAGAGTAGACCAGATTGGGGTATAATAATAGGGGTTGGAGGAAGACAGGAAGGAGAAGCTATGGGCAGGAGGCTGGGACTGAGGAGAGGCAGTGGGCAAAGAGGCCAGGTGTGGTAACTATATTGTTATATTATTGGTTTAACCAATTTGGTTATGTGTAATATTTGGTAACTGTAATATTGAAGTTTGTGTTCATTGTATTGTATTAATATATAGTATTTCTTTCTGTACCCTTCATTTGTCCCATATCAGTTCATTAACAACTCCATAAATTACATTTCTCAGTATACAATATACCCGTTTTTATGCACTCGCTCGTGTTTCTAATTTATTGCACCTAAACTACGAATCTAACCCAGTAAGAGGGTGGGGATTATATATATTTCTATATTTATTTATAGTTATATATAATCAAAATTTCTTACACCATTGAAAAAAAAAGCTGTGCTCCAGAGTTGTGGCTCACTTAGTTTAATAATCTGCCACATTGTGTGCACATATAAAAAAGGTGAGGTCGCCCATCACTATCATATTGCAAATTGTACAGAAACCACACCACGTTTTGCATATTGGGTGGAACCCAGAACCAGTGTCAGACTGGGGTGACTAGGGCCCACCTGTAAAATTTATTTTGGGGGCCCACAGTATGGATACATTCATATATCACCTGCTCACACAGCAGCAAGATGCTGCCAGATGATTGAATATGGAGGCCTCTGCAGCACCTTTGAGAAGGTAGGCCCTGGGGAGAAGAGGACACTGGTAGCTTTCCTCTACCTAGAAGTCATCTCAGCTCTGATTGTGTCTATAATAATAACCTGCGGAGTTTCTTTAATAATCTATCAAGTTTTTTATATGAACATTGGCTGGTTGAGGTGCTGTACACTGAATGTACAATATGTACCGCAGTAAGTCTACTGTGTTATGTGCCACTTGTATAGGGGGTGGGAGGCTAGGGGCCCACCGGGGGATTCACCCGTACCCCCGTGGGCCAGTCCGGACCTGCCCAGAACCAACATATTAGATATAATGCAAAATCTAAGCAGACTTCTAGAGTGTAGATGACCGTAGGATCTAGACTGAGGGATCGCAGATTGAGGTCACCTAGTCAACACATGTATGTGCCTGTCCTTACTTTTTTATTTTGTTTTGGTTGATAGAAATACAAAATCTTGTTTTTGCATGCAGGATGGCACAGGAGACAATAGAACATCTGATCTTTCTCTTTCTCTTAAGGGCATGTGTCAGCAGATTTGTACCTATGACACTGGCTGACCTGTTACATGTGCGCTTGGCAGCTGAGGATATCTGTGTTGGTCCCATGTTCATATGTGCCCACATTGCTGAGAAGAATGATGTTTTAATATATGCAAATGAGCCCGTAGGAGCAATGGGGGCGTTACCATTACACCTAGAGGCTCTCTGCAACTGTGGCACTCTGTACACTTTGGTTAACTGTAGGACAAATCTGGGCCAGGTGTGATCACGTTTACACTGCCTGGCCCTGTCAATAAAAGTGCAGAGTTGCAAAGAGAGCAGAGACTCTAGGTGTAATGGAAACACCCCCATTGCTCCAAGAGGCTCATTTGCATATATTAGAACATCATTCTTCTCAGCAATGTGGACACATATGAACATGGGACCAACACAGATGTCTTCAGCTGCCAAGTGCACATGTAAGAGGTCAGCCAGTGTCATAGATACAAATCTGCTGACAGATGTCCTTTAATTAATATTGTCTGCTGATTATTTTTGCTTGTGTGTCTTCTCTAGTTGATGTATAGGCAGCTTTGTGATGAAATCTGCAGGAAACTGAAGCTACAACTGATCCCATACGGGATTGTTCATATTCATCCAGCACATCACTTGTGATGCCAGATGTCAGTCTATAAAAGCTAAAGTACACATACACATATATCAGTTGTGTCCAACTTAAAAAACACATCTGAAGTATACTTGCATCCAACCTGAAGGGTTGTCCAGGGAAATATATCTTTAAGGCCTCATGCACACAGCCGTGCTGTGTCTTGCAGTCCTCAAATTGCAGATGCCACCCGTGAGCTTTCCACAATTTGTGGAACGGACACCCATATTATAAATGCCTATTCTTGTTCGCAAAACGGACTAGCGTAGGACATGTTCTATTTTTTTTTTGCGGAGCAGCGGTCACGGAAAGCACATGGAGTGCTGTCCACATATTTTGCAGCCCCACTGAAGTGAATGGGTCCGCATCCAAGCCACAAAAAATATGGATCAGATGCAGACCAAAACAACGTTCGTATACATGAGGCCTAAAACTGTGGTGCTAATTATTTTTGAGTGCTGTGCATATGCTCCTGGAGAAACCCTCTGAGAATAGTTTTAAAAATAACCCCATTGATAGTTTCATACATGACCCTGAATTTCTCTCTCTTTAGAATAGAGTCCCTGCAGTATATGGGCATTCATATTCCTGAACCTTATAATCATTATAAATCTTTATAATAAACTTTATAAGCTTATTTCTGGCTTTTCTAATCACTGTTGGCTCAGATTTCTAATACCAGGGATATGTGGACTTCTACAATGACAACAGCTGTGTTGTCCAGTCACATAGAGCAGACATTCACAAATGAGAGCCCTTGTTATTGCATTGTGTTTTCCTCTTTTTTTTGTACACTGGTCAGTTAAAAACTAATAAAAAAAAAAATAAGTAACTACAGCAGAATGGTGACGAATATTTAAAATATTTTCTTTGTAGATTTCAAAATTTACTTACTACCGTATATAGCTGACGATTTTTAAAACTGAAGCCTAAGCCTAATGAAATGCCCCGATGCCAGGGACTGACTGGGAACTTAAAGTGGCCCTGGAAAAAATACTAAAAGAGGCCCCATTTTGTAGTAGGGTCCAAATTAACGGAAAGCAGGGCCAACATAAGTGGGCGGGGCCAGCAATACCATATTGTGGCACATTATACCACCCCAATAGAGCCAAATACCACAGTCCATCACAAAATACTGCCAGCAGCACAAAATACATCCCCAAAAACTTCCACTGGCTGGCTGTGAGGAGGACTCAGGCAGCCTCCTGGGCATCGGCCCACCGGGAAATTTCCCTATAAGGTCTATGGCCAATCTGCCCCTGCCCGATGCTGATGTCAGAGGGGCTGCCTGGGTGAAAACGGGATATGTCCGGGTTCACCTCTGAACCCGGACAACCCCTTTAATGAGTTTTCCGACTGTTTTATACTGATGACCTATCCTATTTAAGGGTACCGCTTCACAGCAACATGTCGCCTGACATTTCATGTAATGTATTTCAAGGGTGTCGCAATGGAATAAGCTGCGTCTCATGTCACATTACGACATCATTGAAATACATGAAATGGTGCGCCACAAATATCGCCATGTAGCCATATCCTTTTGTAACATAGTAACATAGTTTATAAGGCTGAAAAAAGACATCTGTCCATCCAGTTCGGCCTGTTATCCTGCAAGTTGATCCAGAGGAAGGCAAAAAACCCCTGTGAGGTAGAAGCCAATTTTCCCCACTTTAGGGAAAAAAATTCCTTCCCGACTCCAATCAGGCAATCAGAATAACTCCCTGGATCAACGACCGATCTCTAGTAACTATAACCTGTAATATTATTACCCTCCAGAAATACATCCAGGCCCCTCTTGAACTCTTTTAGTGAACTTACCATCACCACCTCCTCAGGCAGAGAGTTCCACAGTCTCACTGCTCTTACCGTAAAGAATCCTCTTCTATGTTTGTGTACAAACCTTCTTTCCTCCAGGCGCAGAGGATGTCCCCTCGTCACAGTCACAGTCCTCGGGATAAATAGATGATGGGAGAGATCTCTGTACTGACCTCTGATATATTTATACATAGTTATTAGATCTCCCCGCAGTCGTCTTTTTTCTAAAGTGAATAACCCTAATTTGATAATCTTTCTGGGTACTGTAGTCCACCCATTCCAGTTATTACTTTAGTTGCCCTCCTCTGAACCCTCTCCAGCTTTGCTATGTCTGCCTTGTTCACAGGAGCCCAGAACTGTACACAGTACTCCATATGTGGTCTGACTAGTGATTTGTAAAGTGGCAGGACTATGTTCTCATCACGGGCATCTATGCCTCTCGATGCAACCCATTATCTTATCGGCCTTGGCAGCAGCTGTCTGACACTGGTTTCTGCAGCTTAGTTTGCTGTTCACTAAAATTCCTAGGTCCTTTTCCATGTCAGAGTTACCCAATGTTTTACCAGTTAGTATGTACTGGTGACTTGCATTATTCCTTCCCAAATGCATAACTTTACATTTGTCAGTGTTAAACCTCATCTGCCACTTCTCTGCCCAAGCCTCCAATCTATCCAGATCCATCTGTAGCAGTGCACTGTCCTCTTCTGTGTTAATGACTTTACTTTTTGTGTTACGCAACTTATGTTGCCGTACCCTTAAAGTTAGCAAAAGTGGTAGGTGATGAACTGAAGAGGCAAGCAGGAGCAGAAAATTGGCTGATAAGTGTTTAAAAATATATTATAAAGTCTCTTGTATTTGCCTGTACTATTGATTTATTCTAAGTTTGTTGAAAGCACAGTGCCCATTTAAAAGGGTTTGTGCAAGGTGTTAAAAATCTCAGACAATACCTGCAATAGCTTAAACAGGTTTTTTGGGATTCAATTATTGATGACCTATCTTCAAGATAAATATCATATCAGCAGGGGTCCGGCTCCTGGAATCCCTACTGATCAGCTGTGGAAAAAAGAGGCCGCGAAGCTCCGCAAGCACTTAGGTTTCTTCATAGGCTATGTGATGTCACGTTCATCATTCACATGGTCTAGGCGCAGCTTCAATGGGGCCGAGCAGTGATACCAAGCACAGCTGCTATACAATGGATGGTGCTGTGGTTGGTAAGGCCGCAACACTCACTGGAGCACTGGTGAGCACAGGGTCTTCCTCTAACCGCTGATCGACAGGGAAATGTCACGAGTCGAACCCCAGCCAGTCTCACACTGATGACCCCCTTTAAAATAAAGAATGATCTCATACTCACCCCTTTCTGCAGCACTGGTCTATGACGATATAAATTACATGACTGCTGCAGTCAATAACTGTTCTCAGTGGTCTAATGCTGAGCAGAGTGATTGGCTGCAGCGGTGAAGTTCTATACACCTGCTTGTCACTATGTACATCACAGCATTGGTAACATGCACAATTGCACAGTTAGGGTTCATGCACACGAACGTATTTTCTTCCGTGTCAGCTCGTTTTTTTTTGCGGGCCATATACGGAACCACTCATTTCAATGGGTCTGCAAAAAAACCTGAAGCTTCTACATGTGCATTCAGTTTCCGTATGTCCGTTACGCAAAACAATAAAACATGTCCTATTGTTGTCCTCATTACGGACAAGGATAGGACTGTTCCATTAGGGGCCAGCTGTTCCGTTCCACAAAATACGGAATGCACACGGAGGTCATCCGTATTTTTTGCGGATCTGTCTTTTCTGGACTGCAAAATACATACAGCTGTGTGCATGAGCCCTTAGCAGGAGGACTCAACCAGGGCCACAGAGAACAGCACTGGAGAAAGGGGTGAGTAGAAGATCATTTTTTTATTTTAAGCTATTGCAGGGGTTGTCTAAGAATTTTAGTTATCTCTGACAACCCCTTTAATGATGCAAATCAAAGAGAAAACCACAGAGACACCATCACATGTCTCAATGATGGTCAAAACTAGCCAGGCCTTTTACCGGGAAGGAACAACCAAGGGAAGGGCAGTCTCCAAAAGGAAACCACCTATGCCAAAGCATGGTATCCATCCACAGACAGCTGTTTCAGGGTATTTGCCCCTCATCAGTGTGGAGTAGGAATCTGGCTAGTAGGAGCAATGCCTAGTAGAAGATTATTTAAGAAAAGATGATTGACCTCAGGGAGATAAACCATCATCACCACAGAGACACCATCACGAGTCTCAATGTTGGTGAATCTAAAACAAGGCTCCCTGGGTAAAGCAATATGCAAATCAGAGAGAAAATTTGATTTGCATATTGCTTTTCCCAGGGAGCCTTGTTTTAGATTCACCAACATTGAGACTCGTGATGGTGTCTCTGTGATGATGGTTGATCTCCCTGAGGTCAATCATCTTTTCTTAAATAACCCCTTTAATGATGACATTATCAGTACATGAGCTCCATAAGCCTAGGGCTACAAGATATTCACATCTTGCAACAGATGCAGAATGCACATGTGCACAGCTTTGACTTGCAGCTGGAAACCATGAATCAAGGGAAAGTCACCATGTAGTTGTAGTCCATTGTGTTGTAATTGCACCTTATGAGTGGACAAACAGCTGACAAATGACACCATGATACAACTAGTGATTGGTTCAGTATGAGTAATAGGATTAAGTCTTCAACACTGTCACACCTCACTCAGACTAGTAAAATAACAATCACATTCTTTAGTTCAACTTTTTCATCTTGTTGCATTCCACGTCATTGCTCACAATCGATGAACATCAAAGACGTGACATCACTGAGCTCTTTTGTTTCACCACAACAATGTCTAAGAAAAAAAGATATCAAGAGATGATACATATTACCAAGAAATTGATGAAAGATTGAATCTATAAAACTTCCTATAAATTGAGAAGTTTGAAAGCATTAAGAACCTGCTTTCGTCCCTGATCACCATTCTTTGCCATTGATGGCCACATCAGAGTTCACTGGAGAACTGTAGAGCACCTACTGCCATCAGAGACACAACGGACAAACCCTAGGTGTCATGGTGTGGGGCACTATTAGCTATCATGCCTGTTCCCATTTGGTATTTGTGGTGGGAACAGTGACCAACCTTCATGGAACCAGTCCTACTGCCTCTTTTGACTCAGGAGACGTGGTGTTCTAATAAGATAACACCCATGCACACACTGCCTGCACTACACAACATGTTCCTCAGGGTATCCAGCAGGTTCCTGGCTAGCTTGATCACCAGATCTCTCCCGATTGAGACTATCTGGGACTAGATGGGGTGATGGATGTCCCTTGCACAGCAGCCAACAACCACCTTGGCTGATCTATGGCTCCAAGGTGAAAGAGCTTGGAGTGACCACAGGAGAATATCCGGCATCTGTATAACCATTACCATGCCAGAGTGCCAGCCTGTACCGCAGCAAGGGGAGATGCCACCCAGTATTAATGTCACCCTGCCTCTACATATACCCTGATACAGAACCAAAAATAAAGGGTGCACCACCCTGGTTGTGTGATCATTGTCCGAGCACCACTGGCGGTTTATACTCTGTCAATCTCTCGCTCTATCACATTAGCTTTCCGGGTGATATTTTTGGATTTTCCAGTACTGTACATAACACATATGGGGCCACTGTTTATATTTCCCTTACTGCAACATCCAGATGACAAACATAGCAATGTAATAAAATCTGTTTATGCACCCAAGGGCAACAGCCCAGATTGCCATTATACTCTCCCACGCAGGGGTGCATCACCAATGAGGCAAGGTAAGGCAGGCAGCACCAGGTAGGGACAAGAGGGGGGCAGCAGAAGGGCCATGGGCAATGAGCGCGTTAATTGTGGAAATGCTCATCTCTTCATATTCAACTGCAATGCTGTTCTCAGGACAGCAATATAGTTGAATGCTGCGACAGGGCACAGGAGCAATGTCTCCCTGGCCCACCGTTTCCTCTAATAGGCATTATTCCTAGTCCCTGTACCCCATCAGAGGCCGTTGTCATCAATATTGTGAGCCGGGCATTTCAGTTTTTGCCTCAGGCAAAATGTATAGTCATGCATAAAAATTGCATATATATATATATATATATATATATATATATATATATATATATTTTTTTTTTTTTTTTTTTTTTTTTGGGTGCTTTTTATGAGAGTGGGGCATAAAATATCCTGCAGATTGGGATCTGTTGGGAGGTGTGGTGGGCTCTGTGTTTTTGAGGGTCTGGCATATTTTCTGTAAAATTGCATGAAATTATGTGGAATTTTTCCCTACTGACAAAAATGCATCCAGCGAAATGCATGTCATACGCTGGTCTGAATCAGATATACATCTCTTTATAAATTTTTTGTATCACTGGCTGCCCATGCACCACAAGATGACATCTTCACCAGCCAGCCACGTCAGTCTACCTTTATTCAACTGTATTGATGAGAGTAGTCACCTGGGTTTTCTCTACAAAAAAGGATACCCTGCTGTATACCATTGAAATCAATGGCAGACGTCTGAAACTGTATAGGCATGGACAGAGGTGTGACAACGCCCCCATTGCTTCATATGTTAAAACTTCATCAATGTGGGCACATATGAACATAGGACCAACACAGATGGGCACATGTAACAGGTCAGCCAGTGTCATAGGTACAAATCTGCTGATATGATAAGTAATAACACCTAATGTGGTATATGAAGGTATACTATAAGGTAGATGTCAGACTGCAGGACACAGGTTGGTTCTTCCGTGTTTTTGGTGTTGATGCCTCATGTAATAGCCGTACAGTCATGTATGCGTCTTTTGTTTGCTAGTCTGTCTCTCCATGGAAATGATGAAAAGTGTTTGTGTGGCCGGTGTACATTTCCCTGGAGGTGTAAGGCAGGAGACGGGGATGCAGTGCGGTGTCAGCGGCAGTGCCTTCTGTAATGAAGCGACTCAGACTGCTGCCTCGTCCTCTCATTATGTCTGCATCATGACTAAGAAGTGACTCATGGTATATACACAGCTCCTAGATAAGCCCAGTGACTGTACCCAACAACCCATACCCACCATCCTCCCACCGCTATACCGTGTGCAACAGACAGGGGAAAGTCAACACAGATAGCAAGCCAGAGACAGTGGCAGTGTGGGCACAGTCCTCTACAGCTGTCACCACTCACAGACAATTTCAGCATTGCCAGGGTGATGAATAAGAATTATTTTATGGCAGACTGCTCTGTGTCCTCGTCTCCTTTTTTTTTTTGCCTTTTTTGGGACACTTTGTCAACTCAAGCTAACCACGCACAAGTCCATGAATTTGCGTTTCAGTCTTTTTTTAAGGTGACCATATGCCATAGATAGCTGTTGGCCAAATGCTCATTCAGCAACAGCTATTCCTCCTGAACCCTTATACACATGCATGCTCGGTTTGGCCAAGAATACATGATTTCAATGGACAATGAGTGGCTGGCAATCCCTTGTTCAAGCGGCAGCTTGAACAAGGAATTGGGCATATTGAAATTCAACATGTCTGATCCTTTGATGCAAGGGAAGAGTCAGGACATTTCTAGCACATATTAGATTATCTGATGGTTTGGATGATGCTCATCTAATATGTATGGCCACCTGTAGGCTCTGTTCACACACATATAGTTGCATATGTCTGCCGTTTTCACTTGTAAAAAAAAATGGGGTGAAATTGAAAAAAAAACCACAATTGCGCCAATTTTTTTTTAAGGTGTTCACTATGCGGTAAAACTGACTTGTGCTCTTCATTCTCCGGCCACTACGAATCCGGCGATACCACATATGTATAGTTTTTCTTGTGTTTTAATACTGAAAAAAAATTTGGAAATGTATTTTTTCTTTTCATCACCGTATTCTAACCCCCATAACTTTTTTAATATAATTATGTCTACGGAGATGTGCTAGGGCTCATTTTTTGCGGGGCTATCTGTAGTTTTTGCTAATTCCAATTTGGGGTGTATCTGACTTTTTGATCACTTTTTATTCTATTTTTTTTGAGACATAAATTGATAAAAAAAATTGACAAATTGGCCTTTTTATCCATTACGCCATTCACTGTATGGGCTCATTTTTAAAATATATTTTAATAGTATGGATGTTTTTGCACGTGACAATGTCCAGGATTTTTTTAAATAGCTTATTTTGATTTTGGGGAAGGGGGGGCATTTGAATTTGTATATATTCTTTAGATTTTTCAGTGCTGCCACCTGCTGGCCTGAACTGGGATATACTAATAATGAGCCTGGAAGCCTAGTACAGGCTCCGGCTCATTAATAGAGCAGGGTGCTTTCCCTAATCTCCGCCGGGAAAAAGCATGCCTGAAGCACGTGCTTCTGGGTTTAAGCTTCCTCAGAACCTGTGGTCACATTAGCTGCATGCTGCACATTACTGCAGATAGCAGACAATAGCAGCGGGTGTCCATTACGACCCAACATCCGCCATACATGTACAGCGGATGTTGGGAAGGGGTTAACAAACAGAAGAAAATGTTTTGTAACATTGGATAGAAAACCATCTCGCCAGCACTACCTACCTATGGCTGAGGTACAGGGCTGGTTCTAGCTTTGTTAGAAATAGATTGTCATGTACTTGATTTTCATTTTTTACATTATTCATGGGATAACCCCTTTAATTAGGAGTGTGGTGGGGTCAAGTAGAACCTGAAAGGGGCCTAATTTTACATCTTTGTTAGGAGACCCCCATCCTCTGTGTACAGTGGGGGAAAAAGTATTTAGTCAGCCACCAATTCTGCAAGTTCTCCCACTTAAAAAGATGAGAGAGGCCTGTAATTGACATCATAGGTAGACCTCAACTACGAGAGACAAAATGAGAAAACAAATCCAGAAAATCACATTGTCTGATTTTCAAAGAATTTATTTGCAAATTATGGTGGAAAATAAGTATTGGGTCACCTTCAAACAAGCAAGATTTCTGGCTCTCACAGACCTGTAACTTCTTCTTTAAGAGGCTCCTCTGTCCTCCACTCATTACCTGTAGTAATGGCACCTGTTTGAACTTGTTATCAGTATAAAAGATACCTGTCCACAACCTCAAACAGTCACACTCCAAACTCCACTATGGTGAAGATAAAAGAGCTGTCGAAGGACACCAGAAACAAAATTGTAGACCTGCACCAGGCTGGGAAGACTGAATCTGCAATAGGCAAGCAGCTTGGTGTGAATAAATCAACTGTGGGAGCAATAATTAGAAAATGGAAGACATACAAGACCACTGATAATCTCCCTCCATCAGGGGCTCCACTCAAGATCTCACCCCGTGGGGTCAAAATGATCACAAGAACTGTGAGCAAAAATCCCAGAACCACACTGGAGGACCTAGTGAATGACCTGCAGAAAGCTGGGACCAACGTAACAAAGGCTACCGTCAGTAACACACTACACCGCCAGGGACTCAGATCCTGCAGTGCCAGATGTGTCCCCCTGCTTAAGCCAGTACATATCCGGGCCTGTCTGAAGTTTGCTAGAGAGCATTTGGATGTTCCAGAAGAGTATTGGGAGAATGTCATATGGTCAGATGAAACCAAAGTAGAACTGTTTGTTAGAAACACAACTCGTCGTGTTTGGAGGAGAGTGAATGCTGAGTTGCATCCAAAGAACACCATACCTACTGTGAAGCATGGGGGTGGCAACATCATGCTTTGGGGCTGTTTCTCTGCAAAGGGACCAGGACGACTGATCCGTGTACATGAAAGAATGGATGGGACCATGTATCGTGAGATTTTGAGTGCAAACCTCCTTCCATCAGCAAGGGCATTGAAGATGAAACGTGGCTGTGTCTTTCAGCATGACAATGATCCCAAGCACAGCGCCAGGGCAACAAAGGAGTGGCTTCGTAAGAAGCATTTCAAGGTCCTGGAGTGGCCTAGCCAGTCTCCAGATCTCAACCCCATAGAAAACCTTTGGAGGGAGTTGAAAGTCAGTGTTGCCCAGAGACAGCCCCAAAACATCACTACTCTAGAGGAGATCTGCATGGAGGAATGGGTCAACATACCAGCAATAGTGTGTGCCAACCTTGTGAAGACTTACAGAAAACGTTTGACTTCTGTCATTGCCAACAAAGGATATATAACAAAGTATTGAGATGAACTTTTGTTATTGACCAAATACTTATTTTCCACCATATTTTGCAAATAAATTCTTAAAAAATCAGACAATGTGATTTTCTGTATTTGTTTTCTTATTTTGTCTCTCATAGTTGAGGTCTACCTATGATCAGGGGCGGTCTTGGCATTTCTGGGGCCCTAAGCGAAGTTATGTCCGGGGGCCCCCCCAATGACGCGTCACGCCCCTGATGACACGTCCTCTGATGACATGCCCCCCCCAATGACACGCCCCCCACACATCAAAGACTTTTTTAACAATAAAATACTGTCAAACAATTAACTCACTGTTAAACAATGAAAGAATGTGTTTTTTTTCCACACTTATTGTATATCACTCTCCTATCTGGGGGTGAAGGTTGCCCACAGCCTATGGCGTGTCCCAGACTCCCAGCTCTCTATTGGCTGGGCTGGGACACGTGCTGGGGGCTGGGACACTGACGCGCAGCCGCAGAGTTTGTGTTCTGCTGTGCGGACCGGCCTCTCTGCGGCTGCGCGAGCTTCCTGCTACACTTCCGGACTTGAGAGTGAGCGGGTGCGGTGCGCGCACCCACAGTGAGGCCGGTCCGCGGGCCGCGGCGGACAAATACCATGACAGCTGGGCGGGCGGTCTTGGGCACCAGCACAAGAGCAGAGCGTGGGGGCCCCCTTGGACGTCGGGGGCCCTATGCAAATGCATAGGATGCGTGGTGCCCAAGACCGCCCCTGCCTATGATGTCAATTACAGTCCTCTCTAATCTTTTTAAGTGGGAGAACTTGCACAATTGGTGGCTGACTAAATACTGTTTTTCCCCACTGTATACCACTGAAAACTACAGTCATGGCACCATCTTGTCCATGTGCTGTGTCTGATAATTGCTGTTCAACCTAATGCAATTCACAGTGGCTGAGCTGCAATACCAGACACAACCCATGGACAAGAGTGGTGCTGTTTCCGGGAAAGGAAGCAGACCTAGTTCTTTAATCTTGTACATCTCATTTTAATATAAGGTTGAGGGATACCTTCCTGGAGTTCTATTAACTTTAGTACTATATGAGTAGTATTGCTGACATTGACTCTGGATCGCTACTTCTGATTTGTATATTTGCCCCCCTCCCCCATTCCTCCTCTGTGTCACCTCTGTAATATATTGACAGGATTCATGAGATCCGTTATATACATGCGGCTCATGAGACCTGTCAATGTATTACAGTGGCAGCTTGCAGCTGGAGTGGGTGGTAGTATATACATGTAAGAACGTATTTTTTCAGGTCCGATGTGGACCCAATCACTTTAATGATGTGGTCAGCACACCGTGTACTGCCCGCATCCGTGTGTCCATTCCAAGGCCCTGCAGTAAATAGAGCATGTCCTTTTCTTGTCTGTTTTACGGACAAGGATAGGACTGTTCTATAGAGGCCAGGACGTTCTGTTCTGCTGAATGCACATGGCTGGTATTTTTGTTTTGCGAATCTGCAATTTGCAGACCACAAAAAACGGAATCCGCCTCATGCATGAGCCCTCAAATGGCGATTTAGAGTCAATGTTAGTGGTACTACTCGTGTAGTGCTGCAGGCAGATGGCAGGCTTCCTTTAATGCAGGAAGGCAAACATGTAAATGATTGGATGGATGCGTAAAAAGTACGTGAGTAGTAAGTGATCATGTTATTGCTGTAGATCGCTTGAAACATTAGAGGGGTTGTCCAGTTTCAGGAGGTGCACCGCTGAGGTCAGTGATTGGTTGCAGTGGTCACGGGTTGTGCAGTGGTCGGGTAAACAGACCCGCACGGCAGAACTGGTGCAGAAGTGTGGAATCTGTCAGTCTGGTAACAGTCTATTCTTCATTGCAGGCGGATCGCATGTGTTGTCCGTTTTCCTTCTGAAACAACCCCTTTAACCATTAGCACTGCAATAAACTTTCCTTGCCACACTCTCAAGGCGTTTTTCTGCCACATTGTTCTTTCTGGAAGACCAAGTAGTGCATGCACAGTGCGCGTGGCTGCTCTGCTAGTCACACTACTTGAAACCCATTATTTTTATAGTTATAGTGGTGTGTACCTAGTGCCTACCTTTATACCATCATTTACTTGTTCTTGCTGCATTTGACCAAGAATAGGATCCTATTATATGATTCTGGAAGGACCCTGAACAGCAGACAAAGCAAGTTCCTGAAGAATTTATCATCTATATGACAACCATGGGCGTAACTACCAGGTTAGGAGGCATAGCACCTGATATAGGGCCCAACCTCCAAGAGGGCCCTTTTCCACTCAAATGGTGCAGTTAGTAATGACTTGTGCTGTAACACTACTGTGAGCATTATTCCCTTACTGTGACATCACTGTGAGCATTATATCTGCACTGTCATACCACACTTTCTGTGACATCACTGTGTGCTCTATCGCAGTACTGTGAAATCACTGTGTGCATTATCCCTGTACTAAAACATCACTGTGAACATTATTCCACTATTATGACTATTATGTGATATCTTTGTGAACACTATTTCCATACTGAAATATCATTGCAAGCATTATTCCCTTACTGTGACATCACTGTGAGCATTATCCCAGTACTGTGACATCACTGTGTGCATTATCCCCTTACTGTGACTTCACTATGAGCATTATCTCCTTATTGTGACATCACTGTGTGCATTATATCTGGAGATTTTCCATTTTTTCAACTGCTAAAGATGGTCATGGTGGAGTGGAGCCCCATTCCAAGTTTTGCTATAGGGCCCCATGTTTATGTGTTACACCCATGATTAGAATACACATTAGAAAATATATTTTACTGGCTTCTATATTTGGTGTATGCGGTTTATTTTATTTCTTGTTGATGGAGAAAGATGACCACCCTTACAGTATTATCAGGTATCCTCCTCGGTGGACATCTAAGATTGTCCAAAAGTATGTTAAACGCTTGTCCTGTACCTAACACTAGTACATCTCAGTTGTAATAGAGTTCATATAATATGCAAAAAATTCTCTATTACTTGTATTCAAAGGGCCCAAGATAAGGGATCCTTAAGAACAGAGGAGCAGAGAGCTGAAAGTGAGTAATATTTGGTTATTTTATTACATTCATCTAGCTACACCCAAAGTCACTTTTTTCATATGGGTGGAGATATCCATTAACACAATTTATGGAATAGTCCTGAGAGAGGCTTCTGTTATTTTTGGGGTTTTTTTCTATCACAAAACACATTGCATTATGCACAGCCACTGTAGAAGCAAGTTATTTCCTCTCTTTGTGTCTGTTTCAGGACTAACGGGTGAGACATCTAAAGAATGACAACACCAGTTGAATAGGAATGAATGGTTAACCAAGCTCTGTAGTCAATCTACTCGAGATCTGTAGAGAACACTTTATCAGTCTAGACTGTAAGAAAACCAGTCTTGTACTACAGAAAAGATTGTGAGTGTTCTTTTCCTGACTTATTTGAAAATCCAAGGAGGAAAATAAACTTTGGGGACACAGTGATAATAGGGAGTACAGATTATGATTATTATTATTATTATTAGAGCATCATTCATCCCGTGACTGTACATATGAAAAGGGGTATATATATACATAATAAAAACAAGTACAATAAGCATGAACAAGACGAGTTAAAACCTGGCACAGAAAGAGAGAGGACAAAAGAAAACTAAAATAATGTGCAGACCCTTTTTCTCACCTTGGCCAGGTCTGTTGAGACACCCGTTATACTGTCGACAGGTCATACCAATACAACAGGATCAGCTAAAATAAAACTCACCTGTCTATGGACAGAATTTAGGAAAAAGTGTGACAGAATATTAATCCGGTAAAATCATAAAAACTTAACCAGTTACCATCCTTCCCGACCAGGTGCATTTTCCATTTTTTCCAGTACATGCATCTTTGAAAGCAAAAATTTTTTTCTCTTTGGTTCTGTAAATAAATTTTGCACTTTTTTGTTTTTGTTTTAGGGGAAAAGGACTCCTGCATAACGGAAACCTTCCGGATACGTTATGCTGCCCATAGACTTCTATAATGACGGGATACAAAATGGAATGCCTCCTAAAGGGGTTCTCCGGGAATTAACGCTGGGCGCGTGTTTAAAGATGGCGCCCGCTCCTAAGCAGAGCGGGCGTCATGGCTGGGGGTGGACTGCTGATTACTACAGTAGACACCTGCGGCTGATGTCTGCAACCGGCAGTAATGCTGATCGCGGACATTTAACCCCTCAGATGCCGTGGTCAATTGTGCCCACGGCATCTGAGCGTGTTAAACACCGGAAGCGCGCACTTCCGGTGTTGTTCCGGAGGAGCCGGAGCATGTATGCAGCAGCCCCTGCCTTTGTGAATGGCAGGAGGCTGCTGCATAGTATTTCCTATGGAGCCCTTGCCTGTAATAGGGCTCCATAGGAAAGTAGTAAAAGCACCATAGACTCCAATGTAAGTGTATTGGAGTCTATGATTGCTTGTTATAGTTCCCTATAGCTCCCTTTGCGCCTCCTCTCTTTGGTTGCTGTATGCACATAGAGGTCACTAGGAGCAACACACCTATATGTGAGTCCACTCTCCTGGACGTAGATGCCCAACGGCATAGGCGTAGGACCTGCCTGACCTGGGTAGGTGGGCACAGATGTGTTTTGATCAAAATATATTGGCTAAGAGTCTCAGATTTTATCATATCAGCATGAGGGCTTAGTTTATACAGTATATATTGTTTGCATCTATTTTTCGTGCATTAATATTCTTTTTCTGTGATTTTTTTTTTTTTTGATATATGTAGCCACTGATATCCGCAATCATTATTATCACATCATGCAGGATGTTTTTTATTCTTTTTTTCTGTAATTTTTCCCTATGAAAACTATAAAAAAGTTAAAATAAAGTTAAAAATTAAAGTTTTTAAAAATTAAAAAACAAAAATTAAAAAAACAAAAATTCAAATCACCCCCCCCTTTCCCCCAAATAAAAATAAAAGTAGTAAAAAAAGATAAAAATCACATCATGGGTATCACCATGTGCGAAAACGCTCATACTATAAAAATATAAAAACTTCTTTCCCATACGAAAAACAGCGAAAGGGAAAAAAGCGTCAAAATGGCCGATTCGCCGTTTTTTGTCGCTTTATTTTCTAAAAAAAAATTAAATAAAAAGTGATTAAAAAGCTATACACACCCTAGAATGGTATCAATGAAAAGTTCAGATCGCTCCACAAAAAATGAGCCCCCATACAGTTCCGTACACATAAATACCAAAAAGTTATAGGGGTCAGAATATGGCAATGACAAAAAACTTCCAACTTTATAATTATTGTATCACTATCAAAACACAAGAAAAACTATACATATAAGATATCGCCGGATTCGTACTGACCTGTAGAATGAAAGTAGCTGGTCAGTTTTAATCCAGATCAAACGCCGTAAATAAAAAACCTGTAAAACTGTGGCGGAATTGCATTTGTTTTGCAATTTCACCCGATTTGAAATTTTTTTCCCGCTTCCCACTACATCATATGCAATATTAAATGGTGGCATTGGAAAGTACAACTTGTCCTGCAAAAAACAAGCCCCATACAGCTATGTGAAGAGAAAAATAAAAAAGTTATGGCTGTGTGAAGGCTGGGAGTGCAAAACGAAAACACAAAGACAAACTTTGGGGAGTAAAAGGGTTAAGAAAATGAAAATACCTAAATATTACTTTATTATAAATATATTCCCATATACCTTTCATTAGTTATAATGGCTTGTTTTTCATTTGTTATAATGGCTTGTTTTGTCTAGGGAGCAATCATTAAGAGAAATAAAATGGCCACTGTCCTATTAGTGCACACAAAACCTGTCCTGATCACACAGGAGGACAAGTTACTTCAGAGCACTGAGGTAAAGAGCTGCCTCATCCTCCTCTCTGCTCTTCTTGTCAGGAATTATGATATTGAACACAGTTTAATATGATCTATGTCTGATGAATGATGAACATCTATAGGAATGGAGTTCATGAGGAGGCGTGAAGCACAGGATGGACAGGACAGACCATGATGATGCGTGGCTGTGGTAATGGAGACTGGATACAAGTGCTGCTGCTCATTACCCTCACCCTCGTCTCTGTACTTCATGTCTCCTTATGACCTCCATTCCTACAGAGATTCAGCTGAAGATCTTATCAGCTGTATTCAGGATCATAACCCCTGACATGTAGAGCAGAGCGGAGGATGAGGCAGCTCTTTACCTCAGTGTTGTGAAGTAGCCTGTCCTCCTGTTTAATTAGGACAGGTTTTGTGTGGACTAATAGGACGGCGGCCATTTTATTTCTCCTAATGATTGCACAAGAGACTAAACAAGCCATTATAACTAGTGGAAGGTATTTGGGAATATAGTTATAGTAAAGTAATATATAAGTATTTTCATTTTCCCAGAGAACCCCCTTAGATGCTTCCGTTTTGCATTCTGTCATAGTATTCCGTTATATTCCGTGATAACAGAATCCATAACGGAATTGCCACAGAACCCAAACTTGAAAACATCAAGTTCACTTATCCCTAATGACCATGTTATTTTATGGGTAAAACTATTGCTGAGGATATGCCCCCATTGTCTTATAGGTACAGGTCCCACCTATGGGACCCGCACCTATATCCAGAACGGAGCCCCGAAAGTGAAGGAGGGTGCACTGCGCATGCGCAGCCGCCCTCCATTCATTTTCTATGGGGCCAGCAAAAATAGTCGAGCACTGGCTCAGCTATTTCCAAGCTGGCTCCCCATAGAAATGAATGGGAGCAGGGGCCGTGCATGCGCGGTACGCTCCCATTCATTTCTATGGGGAGCTAGCTTGGTGGTGGCCGGTCCGGAGTCCTCCAGCTACCACCTTGCCGGGCTCCATTCTGGTTATAGGTGCGGGTCCCAGCACCTATAAGACAATGGGGGCATATCCTAGCAATGCCCCCATTGTCCATCATGAGACAACCCCTTTAAGCAAGAGCCCACATTGTAGCACCCAGCTCAAATGAGAGGAGGGTGAGTCTAACCACCATCAGGTGGATACTGGCTATGCATAAATGACACCTGTACAAGTTCCAGTTGCTGTATTTTAATGAGGATGATCCTGATTGCCATATTGAATTTGTGAAATGAGCGTCACAGAAAATGCAATAGTCTTTTTAGAAAGCAGATCATCCCTGCACTTGTTTTCTTCAGTATGCTTTTATTATCACATCAGTTGTTACATAGGGTGCCTTTCGGCCCGTCCAAAGCCTTTGTCAACTATGGCTCTGGACGGGCTGAAACGCGTCCTATGTAACAACTGATGTGATAAGAACAGCATATTGAAGTAAGCGAGTGGGGGGATCATCTGCTTTCTAAAAAGACCATGAAGGTATCCCTTCCATATGCACTGCCACAAGCCCAAGTGCCAACCAGATCTTCTACTTTTTAAGCAATTGCAAAGGGACCCACATTTGGCAGATCCAAAACAGAACCTGCTTGGCGAAGATTGGCAATCAATTTGCTGATTTAGATTTTTCATCAAATTCTCTATCATATACATATGTCGCACGCAACCCTTCCCATTTGAAAATATTGACTTGGTTCCAAGATGGCGGATTTCAAAATGGCCACCATGCTGGAAACCACTCCTTACAGATTTGCCCTCTTCCCTTTAGCAACATTCCACAATGGTGTTCCCAACCACTGTTTTCCATTTTTTCAGGGGTCTCCATACTTATTGACCACCCTGTATATCTATTGGAACATCCAACCCTGTCATTCACACCACCACCATCTTCATGTCACTTTCAGGGTTCAGTCTGATCACCTCCATGAAGTTTACCAGTCCTTATTAGATAACATTAGTAACGAGATTAAGACGCATTGTTTGCTCCAACAAATACTGACTTGTTTTTATTATCGGGGCAGTATTCTTGAACTGGCCCTTATGATGGGAATCCCCTGACTCACAAAGAGTCATCCTTCAATACTCAGGAGAGGAAAAAAACGAGTGGAGGAAACCTGGAGGAAACAGCCCTTCCCCTGGAGAAAGAGGTGGAAAGTTAACTTGTGGTATGAGGTAGCTGCAGTAGAATACTGTTCTTTACTTGTTCTGTGAAATGTAACTGCAGAAAGTCCAATAAATGGTGAGACCAAACCTGGAATATGGACTATACACAGTTGGGTCACATTACTATGGCCACCAGCTAATATCCAGAGTAACCACCACATACAACATGGACAGCAGTTGGACGAGCTAGAAGTAACTTAAAGGGGTTAGTCCTCAGGATAGGTCATCAATATCAGATCAGCTGTTTGAAGAGGAGTTGCGTGCCGTGCCAGCGCTGACTCCTCTTCAATGTTTACCTGCTCGCCGTAACATCCGCAGCGGTGAACAGGTGTAATTACACCCAAGCCGCCCCATACATTTCAATGGGATGGCTCGTTCCTATACAAGTGTATAGGAGCGATCCATTCCATTGAAGTGAATGAGGTGGTTAGGTGTAATTACACCTACTCACCGCTGCATATGTTACGACGAGCAGGTAAACAATGAAGAGGAGGCAACATTGGCACGGCGCGCGCCTCCTCTTCAAACAGCTGATCCGTAGGGGTGCCAGGTGTCGGACCCCCGCCGATCTGATATTGATGACCTATCCTGAGGATAGGTCATCAATAAATATAACTCGGATAACCCCTTTAAAGAAGAACCTGTCGTCATCTCCAGACATGCCTGTTTTTATAGATCCATGCCTTCCCCATGTAATAACAATTCTGGAACATCTATTCTTATGGCTCTATGTTGTGCCATTCCTTTGTTATTTCTGCTAGAGTTTATAAATGAATTGCTAGCAGTCTGCAGTAAGGGTACAGAGGGGTGGTAACCAATACTGAACCCACAGGTTTAGAAGCATACAATCCAAAATCTCTTGGTATGCTGAAGCATTACATTTTTCCTTTATTAGAACTAAGAGACATAGGCCAACTACTCCATCCAACACTTGGCATTGTGCTTGGTGATGTAAGGCTTGCATGTAGTTTCTAAGCCATGGAAACCCATGTCATGAAATGTCCAAAAGACTGTTTGTGCTGATATTAATGCCAGAGGAGGTTATGAACTCTGCAGGTATTGATTCAGCAGAGTGTTGGTGACATTTATGCACTATGTACCCCAGCATTCAGTCACCCCGCTCTCTAACTTTATGTGGTCTCCACTTCATGGCTGAGTTGCTGTGGGCACTAAACTCTTCCACTTTACAATAATACCACTCAGAGGTGATGGAGGAATATCTAGGAGGGAAGACATTTTATAAACTGACTTGTTGCAATGGTGGAATCTTATTACAGTACCATGCTCAAATTCAGTGGGCTCTTTAGAAAGATATGTCTCCAGATGACATGAATTGTGGTTAGCCCCTTAGTGACGTACTATATACGTCATGATGTGGTGGTAGTTACCGCATCATGACGTACACAGTACGTCATGAGCTCCAAGTGTCACCGCAAGTATACTTGCGGTGACACTTGCTTGTAAACTGGTGTCACGGACAGCACCCGGCAGGGGTCCAATCACAGTGGTCCCTGCCTTAAAACCCCTGCCAGTCAGATTTGACTAACCAATCGCAGAGTTTAGCAGCGCAGCGCCGATGTTCTTGAGGACATTGGGGCTGCACTGCTATGTTTTAATTTTTCAGGATGGCCGTGCGGACCCCCCTCCCTGCCCTCCCGCCCGCAGCAGCAGCAGCGTCCTCGTCTTGTAAGTAATTAACCCCCCCTCCCTTTTACCCCATTTTCAGGATGGCCGAGCGGTATTAGATTGTCAGCTGTAACATATAGCTGACAACCTAATGTAACGGCCGACATCGCTGCTGGCAGTGATGTCGGCCATTTAACCCCTTCCATGCCGCGGTCCGTAGGGACCATGGCATGGAAGGGGTTAACAGGGAGGAAGCTCCCTCCCTCATCGGGTGCTGCAGTGCGCTGGCAGCGCAACTATGGTGTGGCCAGAAGAGAGGGAGCTCCCTCCCCCTCCCATCGGGACGCTGCTCTGCTGTATATGAAGCCTGACCAGGCTCCTGATAAAGGCAGGAGCCTGAACAGGCTTAGTGTAAAGTAAAAATACACTGCAGTACACTATATAGTGTACTGCAGTGTATTATAGAGACATCAGATCCGCTGGATCTTCAAGAATCAAGTGGGTCTGAGTCAAAAAAGTGTAAAAAAAAGTGTAAAAAAAATGAAAAACGTAAAAAAAAAATATTTTTTTCCCATATACGCACATTTATAATTGAGTAAAAAAAATAAAATAAAATACCCTAGACATGTTAGGTATCGCCGCGTCCGTAACAACTTACTCTACAAAAATCTCACATGACCTAGCCCCTCAGATGAACACAGTAAAAAAATAAAATAAAAACTATGTCAAAAAAGCCATTTTTTGTCACCTTACATCACAAAAAGCGTATTAGCAAGCGATCAAAAAGGCGTATGCCCCCCAAAATAGTACCAATCTAACCGTCATCTCATCCCGCAAACAATTAGCCCCTAGCTGAGACAATCGCCCAAAAAATAAAAAAACTACAGCTCTCACACTATGAAGACACTAAAACATGATTTTTTTTGGTTTCAAAAATTATATTATTGTGTAAACCTTAAATAAATAAAAAAAAGGTACACGTTATGTATCGCCATGTCCGTAACAACCTGCTCTACAAAAATCTTACATGACCTAACCCCTCAGGTGAACGCAGTAAAAATGAATAAATAAAAGTTGTGCCAAAATTACCAATTTTTGGGTCAACTGGGTCAAAAAGTGTAATAATGAATAATCAAAAAATTATATGTACCCAAAAATGGTACCAATAAAAATTTCAACTCTTCCTGCAAAAAATGAGCCCCTACACAAGACGATCGGAAGAAAAATAAAAAAGATATGGCGTTCAGAAAATGGAGACACAAAAACATATTTTTTCTCAAAAATGCTTTATTATATAAAACTGAAACAAACAAAGAAAGTAGACATATTTGATATCATTGTGTCCGTAATAACCTGCTCTATAAAAATACCACATGATCTAACCTGTCAGATGAACATGATAAAAAACAAAAAATAAATACAGTGCCAAAACATCCATTCTTCGGTTACCTTGCCTCCCCAAAAAAATAATATAGAGTGATTCAAACTCATATGTACCCCAAAATAGTATCAATAAAACTGTCATCTTATCCCGTAGTTTCCAAAATGGGGTCACTTTTTGATTGTTTGTACTATAGGGTGCATCTGGGGGGCTTCAAATGGGACATGGTGTCTAAAAACCAGTCCAGCAAAATCTGCCTTCCAAAAACCATACGGCGCCCCTCTCCCTCTGCGCCCTGCCATGCGCCCATACAGCAGTTTACCACCACATGTGGGGTGTTTTTGTAAACCGCAGAATCAGGGTAATAAATATTTGAGTTTTGTTTGGCTGTTAACCTTAGATGTGTTAAAGAAAAAATGGACTAAAATGGAAAATCTGCCAAAAAAGTGAAATTTAGAAATTTCATCTCCATTTTCCTTTAATTCTTGTGGAATACCTAAAGGGTTAACAAAGTTTATAAAATCAGTGTTAGGTAACTTGAGGGGTGTAGTTTCCAAAATTGGATCATTTATGGGGGGTTCTACTATGTAAGCCCCACAAAGTGACTTCAGACCTGAACAGGTCCTTAAAAAGTGGGTTTTGGAAATTTTCTTAAACATTTTAAGAATTGTCTCTAAAATTCTAAGCCTTCTAATGTCCCCAAAAAATCAAATAAAATGACGTTTACAAAATGATGCAAACATAAAGTAGACATATGGGGAATGTTAAATAATAAATATTTTATGAGGTATCACTTTCAATTTTAAAAGCAGAAAAATTGAAATTTTGAAAATTGTAAATTTTTCAAAATTTTTGGTAAAGTTGGGATTTTTTCATTAATAAAGGTGACATATATTGACTCAAATTTATGACTGTCATGAAGTACAATGTGTCACATGAAAAAAATCTCAGAATTGCTTGGATAAGTAAAAGTGTTCCAAAGTTATTACCACATAGAGTGATACATGTCAGATTTTCAAAAATAGGCCTGGTCACGAAGGTGCAAAATGGCCCGGTCATTAAGGGGTTAGACAGGTGTGGGTCCACTAATGACATGGACCACCCAAGCCCAGTGGGATCTGAAAATTGCCC
The DNA here is from genome assembly GCA_900303285.1 of Rhinella marina. NCBI lineage: Eukaryota > Metazoa > Chordata > Amphibia > Anura > Bufonidae > Rhinella > Rhinella marina. Next base: position 807,383 of record ONZH01015172.1, read on the forward strand.
AGTTTTTGCTGGTGCTAGCACTGGTCTTAAACACAAACCACAGTGCCATGGGTTCACACAAAAATACAGAGTCAGGTCAACCCAAGTCAGAATCAGAATGAGCAGATAGTTTAGATCAAACAAAGAACCCTAGATACTCTGCAAAAACCATTATAACTGGTGCCAACAGAAGTAATAAGTTTAAAGGGGTTATCCAGTCTTAAAAAAAGTGCTGAATATACTTACTCAAGTCCCCACTCCCTGTGCCATTCGTGGTTCCCGCACTGCCGCTGCTTCTTCTCCCTGTGCATGGATGAAAACATCTGGTGTTGGGGGCAGCAGCCAATGGCAGGCGGGGACGAGTCTCCCTAGCGTCACCCGCAATGCTAGGGAGGCTCATCCCCATCCCCGCCTGCCATTGGCTGCTCCCCCCCTGACACTGGATGTTTTCATCCATGCACAGGGAGAAGCAGTAGTGGTGGTAATGGAAACCAGGAGCGGCGTATGGGGGGGAGCACTTTTTAGGACTGGATAACCCCTTTAAATAATGTATGCACCACCTGGCATTGTTAGTACTGTTAAAAAACTGAGATAAGATTCCAAGGAACATTCCTCACACTAAGTAGATATCAATATGAATGTTACTTAGGCACCAGCCATATTAACTAGGACAAACAGAACAATCTTGCTCATAGTCAAGTTGTAGTGACCTGACTTGTTACTACAGGCAACACCACTTAATTTATTTGCAGTAGCGTGTAAGTAGGTTGGTCCTTATGGGTTGTATTGGCTGTTGACCTCTACCTCACGTCCCCACATGAAGATTGTAAAGTGACATAGTAACATAGTTTATAAGGCCAAAAAAAGACATCTGTCCATCCAGTTCGGCCTGTTATCCTGCAAGTTGATCCAGAGGAAGGCAAAAAACCCCTGTGAGGTAGAAGCCAATTTTCCCCACTTTAGGGAAAAAAATTCCTTCCCGACTCCAATCAGGCAATCAAAATAACTCCCTGGATCAACGACCCCTCTCTAGTAACTATAACCTGTAATATTATTACCCTCCAGAAATACATCCAGGCCCCTCTTGAACTCTTTTAATGAACTTACCATCACCACCTCCTCAGGCAGAGAGTTCCATAGTCTTACTGCTCTTACCGTAAAGAATTCTCTTCTATGTTTGTGTACAAACCTTCTTTCCTCCAGATGCAGAGGATGGCCCCTCGTCACAGTCCTGGGGATAAATAGATGATAGGAGAGATCTCTGTACTGACCTCTGATATATTTATACATAGTTATTAGATCTCCCCTCAGTCGTCTTTTTTCTAAAGTGAATAACCCTAATTTTGATAATCTTTCTGGGTACTGTAGTCCACCCATTCCAGTTATTACTTTAGCTGCCCTCCTCTGAACCCTCTCCATCTCTGCCTTGTTCATCTCTCCATATCTGCCTCCCATGGAGGACTGACACGGATTAACAAGTTCAACAGTTACAGGTGTTTACTCAGTTTTCAGGCAGCAGCAGCAGCTGTAGGAAAGTGAACCCTTTGAATTTACATACATTTCGGCATCAGTTACTAATAACGTGGAATAAAAAAGTAACTTATAGAAAAAGTAACAAAACTAATAACACACAAACAATTGTACCGTTATGTCATTCAAGGTGCAGTTACACAACTGCATTACTGTATTTTTCTTCCGTATTCGATCTGCATTTTTTGTGGATTGGACGCGGACCCATTAAATTCAATGTTTCCACAAACATGCAGACAGCATACAGTGTGCTGTCCACCTCCGCATGTCCATTTTGTAGCCCCTCAAAAGAGATAGAACATGTCCTATTCTTGTCCGTTTTGCGGAAAAGGATAGGCATTGTTACAATGGATACGCAAAAAAAACCCAAAAAACGGTGCAATGCAGATGTCACACAGACATACGGTCCGTATTTTTACATACCGTTGTGTGAATGCACCCTAAGGCTCAGGCATCACCTAGACTTTTTTGTCATGCTACAAAAAAAAAAAAATCGCTGTGAAATTGTTCTCTTTAGGGAATGAATTGTGCATTGAAAATCACTTCCAAATCACTGGAATAGCTGAATTAAAATTAAGCAGAGACTTCACAGCAATTTTCATGTTTCTCTCTAAAGAAAAAAAGTAGCTTGAAAATCTCTCAGAAATACCAGCATGTAGCAATTAAATAAAATCACTAGCTACTCACTTGGCTGCAGAGATTTGAAGACATTTCCAATTTTCACAGAGATTTTTTGTATAGTGACAAAACAAGTCGTAGTCTGAGACTTAAGCCTCATTCACACGTCTGTGTTCGTGCTGAAATCCGTGAGAAGGTGGTCAGTGATGCATCTGTGAAGCTGTTCGTAAAGGATCCATGTTTGGTCCGTTTGTCTGTTTTTTGCTGTCCGTGTGCCATCCGTGTTTCACTGACCCTGCACATCTGGAAAATAATTTTCAAAGCATCTCTTCCTAATGATCTGTGAAACACGGATGTAACACAGATGGCATCTGTGTTGCATCCATGGCTTTCACTGACCCATAGACTATAATAAGCGTGATGGGCAAAATAGAGCATGCATCCATGCTAAAACACGATGAAACACTGACGTGTGAACGAGGTTTTATTGAGCTCATTGAGTCAATATCCACAGTGGAGGGAGAAAAAATGAACCCTTGAATTTAATAAGCTGTAAATCCCCCTTTAGTAGTAATCACCTCCACCAAATGTTTTCTGCAGCTGTGAATAAGATTTGCACAACGTTGAGGATGAATTTTGAAACGTTCCTCCCTGCAAATATGTTTCAGTTGATCCATATTGGGGGATGACTAAGATGCACTGTCCTCTTTAGGAAATGCATCTTGATATGGTTACCATCAGGACTATGACTTGGCAATTCCAAAACACAAATCTTCTCTTTCAATCATTCTTTATTTGATTTAATTGTGTGCTATGGTTATTGTCTTGCTGCGTTATCCAACGTCTCTTTAGCTTGAGGTCATGGATGACTACTAGAGATGAGTGAACGTGCTCGTAACGAGCACTGTAGCGCTCGGCTCCCCTGTGCTCGCATGGGCGCAGGCATCCGTCCTCCTCACCCGACGGATCCGGATGCCTACGCCCATGCGAGCGCAGGGGAGCCGAGCGCTACAGTGCTCGTTACGAGCACGTTCGCTCATCTCTAATGACTACCAATACATTCTCTTGTAAGTAACACCTAACAAAAATATACACACAGCACAATAAGTACAAGAAATAATGAAGCTTTATTTAATTAATCATAAGGCAGTTCATTAAAATGCAGAGACATACCCATGTTGACATATGGTGTGCACTTGGCTGTAGTGATACATCCTATGTGCATAAAGTATCTATCAAAAAAACATAAACAACTAAGATTATTACATTTTGAGGGCATTATTGCTATGTACAGCACAAAGGGAGGTATTATTTTGTGTGCTGCTTAAAAGGGTTGTGCCACTTCAGCAAATAGCATTTATTATGTAGAGAAAGTTAAAACAAGGCACTTACTAATGTATTGTTATTATCCATATTGCTTCCTCTGCTGGCTAGATTCATTATCACATTATACACTGCTTGTTTCCATGGTTACGACCACCCTGCAATTCATCAGGGGTGGCTGTGCTTGCACACTATAGGAAAAAGCATCAGCAATACATATGTATTGCAGTATAAGCCTCATACTCACTAGTCACAAAAAGTTAGGGATATTTGGCTTGTGGATGAAATGTCAGGATGAACCAAAAATGCACTCTAACCTTTACAGGTGAACTTCTCTAAACTTTTGAATGTGCATGTCCATTTGTTCAGTGTTTCAGTACTTTTTGCACAACTTGCTGTTCTCTAACAGATGTTTAATCCATGAATTTCCCAATAAATTTCCTGGTTCAATTAAAATTGGTATTTAAACAGTCCTCCTCATCATGCTGTTCACATCAGTAGGTTGCAACAATTATCTACAGACGAGGGGGACCGCGATGGGGACCAGGTTCGCACCCAGTTTAGCTAATCTCTATATGGGGAGGTGGGAGGATGTCACCATCTATCCCCATGGCGTGCTGATGCGAACCTGGTCCTCTGGAAACGTTTTATCAATTATATTGTTTTTACATGGAGGGGGGGGGAGACTTCACTTAAAATGTTTTTAGAAGATACTAGCAGAAAGACCCGGCTTCGCCTGGGTATATTTCATCTATTTCATTTAATGTTTCTGTGTGTCGTTGCAGAGAGAAAGTCAATGCAGCTGACAGGAGGTGATTTTTACCTTCATTTTTTCAATCCCTATTGGCTGCGGAGTGGGAGGGGGTGTGGTTTAATGGGACACGGGGGGGTTAAGTCCTTCATTTCAGGGTGGCCTGAATTATAGGTTAATGCCATGGTAATTTGAGGAAACACAATGGGTAGCAGTGGAAGAAAACATTGCTTTGCGCGGGTATATTTAATCTATTTCATTTAATGTTTCTGTGTGTCGTTGCAGAGAGAAAGTCATCCTCCCTCCCATCCCTGCAGCTGACAGATGTTGATTTTTACCTTCAATTGTTCAATCTCCATTGGCTGCGGAGTGGGAGGGGTCATGGCCTGACTGAGTCGGGGGCGTGACGTTGCAAGACCTAGGGCAGGGTTTTAAGTCCTTCTTTTGATGGTGGCCAGAATTACAGGTCGATGCCATGGTAATTTATGAGGACACGCCATGGGTAACAGTGGAAGAAAACATTGCTTTGCATGGGTATATTTAATCTGTTTCATTTAATGTTTCTGTATGTTGTTGCAGAAAGAAATCCAACTTCCCTCCCACCCCTGCAGCTGACAGAAGTTGATTTTTACCTTCATTTTTTCAATCCCCGTTGGCTGCGGAGTGGGAGGGGGCGTGGCCTGACAGAGTCGGAGCGTGGTTTCGCGAGATCTGGGGCGGGGGTCAGAGTGGCATGAATTATAGGTCGATGACATGGTAATTTATGGGGACCCGCAATGGGTAGCAGTGGAAAAAAACATCTTTTATTAGTACTGAATGGTCGTAGTCTAAAATTAGTCAATTTCATCTACGATTTTTGTGTGTCATTGCAGAGAGAAATTCACCCTCCCACCCCTGCAGCTGATTTTTTTCAATCCCCGTTGCCTGCGGAGTGGGAGGGGGCATGGCCTGGCAGAGTTGGGGGTGTGGATTATCAAGATGCTTCGAACGGTTGTAGTCTGAAATTAGTCTATTTCATCTAAAATTTTGTGTGTCATTGCAGAGAGAAATTCACCCCCCCACCCCTGCAGCTGACAGAAGTTTATTTTTCCCTTCATTTTTTCAATCCCTGTTGGCTGCGGAGTAGGAGGGGGCGTGACCTGACACAGTTGGGGGCGTGGCTTAACAAAGCACTTCGCATAGGTGATTTAATCTATTTCATTTAATGTTTCTGTGTGTCGTTGCAGAATGGCTGCAGAGTGAGAGGGGGCATGGTCTGACAGAGTTGGGGGCGTGACTTAGCAAGACGATTCGAACAGTTGTAGTCTATAATTAGTCTATTTTATCTAAAATTTTTGTGTCGTTGCAGAGAGAAACTCACCCTCCCATCCCTGCAGCAAACAGAAGTTTATTTTTACCTTTATTTTTTCAATCCCCATTGGCTGCGGAGTGGGAGGGGGCGTAACCTGACAGAGTCGGGGGCGTGGATTAGCAAGACGCTTCACATGGGTGTATTTAATCTATTTCATTTAATGTTTCTGTGTGTCGTTGCAGAAAGAAAGTCAACCTCCCACCCATCCCTGCAGCTGACAGAAGTTGATTTTTACCTTTATTTTTTCAATCCCTGTTGGCTGCGGAGTGGGAGGGGGCGTGGCCTTACAGAGTTGGGGCGTGGCTTAGCAAAGCGCTTCGCATAGGTGCATTTAATCTATTTCATTTAATGTTTCTGTGTGTCGTTGCAGAATGGCTGCGGAGTGAGATGGGGCGTGGCCTGACAGAGACGGGGCGTGGCTTAGCAAAAGGCTTCGAACGGTTGTAGTCTATAATTAGTCTATTTCATCTAAAATTTTTGTGTGTCGTTGCAGAGAGAAATTCACCCTCCCACCCCTGCAGCAAACAGAAGTTTATTTTTACCTTCATTTTTTCAATTCCCGTTGGCTGCGGAGTGGGAGGGGGCGTGACCTGACAGAGTCGGGGGCGTGGATTAGCAAGACGCTTCGCATGGGTGGATTTAATCTATTTTATTTAATGTTTGTGTGTGTTGTTGCAGAAAGAAAGTCAACCTCCCACCCATCCCTGCAGCTGACAGAAGTTGATTTTTACCTTTATTTTTTCAATCTCTGTTGGCTGCGGAGTGAAAGGGGGTGTGGCCTGACAGAGTTGGGGGTGTGGCTTAGTGAGACCTGGGGCGGGGGTTTTAAGTACTTCTTTTAGGGTGGCCTGAAGTAAAGGTCAATACCATGCTTATTTATGAGCCCACGCAATAGGCAGCAGTGGAGGAAAACATCTTTTATTACTACTGAACTGTAGTAATAGAAAAAAACATAAGTTATATTTATGGTAACCGGAATACCTTTAACAGTGTCAGTAAATAGAAATGGATGAGATCCTCAGCTGCTGATAATTACCTGGTTGTTATGGAAACCTGCCCTCCCCGTGTGTGGCTTTGCAGAGAATGGCAGTTGGAGTTTAAAACCAAAGCTCCCAGTTGTAATGTTGGCTAATTGAGATCATATTTTGGGAATATCTCGGGAACGGTATGTCCTAGAGAGATGAGACCTGGTCTAAAACCTTCCCGGACACCTGATGTACCTGTGTGCCGAATTTGGTGAAAATCGGTCCAGTAGTTTGGTCGCACATAGAGAACAGACAGACAGACAGACAGACAGAAACTCATTTTTATATTATTAAGAGATTTACACCAACATGGAGTCAAACAGAAGTGCACTTTTTAGACCTGACCATTTTTATTAAGGAGGGACAAATACACACTAAAACTTACCACAAGCCGACCGACAGTAACAGCTTCATTTCCCTAGACAGCTGTCACTTGCCAATCTGGTTGAAAAACATTCCAAGGAGCCAATATATAAGACTGAGGAGGAATTGCACCTCAGTAGAACAATTTAGTGAGGAAGGAACTCCATGAGAAATCTGAAGAAAAAGGCTATGTGAGGAATCAACTAGAAGGGATGAAACAAGAAGTGACAGAGTTAGACTGTGACATACTACTGAAAAATAAAATAGAGAATAGGGACCCCACAGGAAAATGGGAAAATAATTCAGAAGGGAGCATTATCAAGATCCCGATAGTGACCCAATATAGTGAAAGGGAAAGGACCTTTAAAAACATCAAACGCCACTGGGACGTTTTGAAACAAGACAAAATGATAGGGGATAAGTTATCAGAGAAACCAATTTTTACCTTCAGGAAAGCAAAAATTCTAGCTTATTTAGTAGCTCCATCTATAAAAGTAAATCATCATCCTCAAGGTAATAATGGACATAAATTAAATGATAAAAAATCCTATCCTTGTAGGACATGTAAAAATTGTCGCTTGACAAAACAAAAAAGCCCCATTCTAGAAATAGTGAAGGATCCAGATATATTCAAAATTAGAAATCACCTCACGTGCAATTCTAAAGGGGTGATTTATCTTATAAAATGCCCATGCAATGAAATATATGTGGGTAGGACTATACGCCTCTTAAAAATCAGAATAAGGGAACACGTCAATAATATAGAGAAGAATTTTGAACTTTTGAAAAGTTCGTAACGAATCTGGAAAAAAAAAAAACGGTAACGCAAAACTGTACTTTTTTTCACAGAATAGACCAGGATACAAGGGATTATTACTCCTATAATCCATTGTATCCTGGTTTTCTGTGAAAAAAAAGATGTGTGACGTCACCCCACAGCCCCTGAAGTGTCTGAGCGCGCCGACATCTTGTCAGTGCGTCTCAAGACTTCAAAGGCAGAGGAGCTCCACATTAGTTATAGAAAAGATATAGATAGATAGATAGATAGATAGATAGATAGATAGATAGATAGATAGATAGATAGATAATCAAACAAGTAGATAGATACAGGGAGAGATAGAGAAGAAATAGAAAGGGTTAGTGAGAGAAGCAGGAGAGAGGAAGAGAAAGCTAGATATAGAAGATAAGGTGATAGATAGGCAAAGAGGCTGAGAAAGCAAGAGATAGGTAGAGATAGGGAGAGAAAGTCATATAAATAAAATTGTGAGATCTAGGGAGAGATAGGGTGATAAAAAAAGAAATAATGAGAGAAAAGAGTCAGGACAGGTAGCATTCCTGTTCCGTGACCGTACACACTACACGTTGCTGCTCAGCTGGGTGCCGTCAACCCCGTTTAGCTGCAACAAGAAAAGTTTAAAAAAAAACTTAAAAAAAAGTTATAAACAAAGTTTAAATAAAAAAAAGGTTAAAAAAAGTTATAAAAAAAGTTAAAAAAATTATAAAAAAAATAAATAAAGTTTAAAAAAGTATAAAAAAATACATCATTTAATTTTCCCCCACCCAAATAAAAATATGTCCAAGCGTCCTACTTCCAGCACTTCCCAGGCAAGGAGTGCAACAGCAGGCGGTGAGGGTAGGGAAAGTGGCAGCACCAGGCCCGGTGGCAGCCGGGGTAACAGGCGTGGCAGCAGGGTGCAGCTACCCCTGATGGCCACTGGTCAAGTAAGAACCACACAGCTAGCGGTTCTAAATTGGCTTACCCAATCCTCCAGTTCCACCGCCCAAAGCTCCCAAACAAGGAGTCAAGCATCCGCTGGATCATCCGACACCACCCTTACATGGGACGGTCAGCGAGAGTCCTCTGCCCCGTCCCCTGTTATTAGAATGCCACTCACCTTTGGGGCACCTTCTGCCAGGGAACTCTGGGGAAACCTTGATCTGCCCTTGGAGTCGCTACCACTTTTTAGTGATGAGGAGGAGGAGGAGGAGGAAGTCCACCAAAGTCAGCGGGTGGAACGTAGTGAGACTCCAGAGGAGGTGTTGGCTGTAAGCAGTCAACAGAGCTAGGGAGGGGCATCCAGTGCCACACCTGATATTCTGTCCCAGCCACCGGAGGAAAGTAGCAGTGGTGCCGAGTTTGATGACGATATCGCTGATCGGACGCAGCGCCCTCAAGCAGCATCATCCTCATCATCAGGGGAGGAAATAGAGGTGCCACCGACGCAGCAACATCCCACTGTTTCAAGGAACCGAGGCACAAGAGGGAGGGGTAGAAGCCAAGCTACCAGGCAGAGATCACCCTCTCAAAGCCTTGGTCCTGAGAGGGCACCCTCAGGCAGCAGTGGCAGTCAACAGGCAGCAAGACCCCCCGTGGCTGTCAGCAAACCACGGTCCTCTGTCGTCTGGCAGTTCTTCCGCCTGGGGAAAGATAAGCACATCGCTTTGTGCCTGCTGCGCAATGAGAGGGTCAGTCGTGGCAGGGGTGATTATCTTGGGACAACATCCATGCGAAAGCACATGGAAAGGCAACACCAACAGGCCTGGAAGAACCGTGACCCCAATACCACCTCCTGTCAGGATGCACCATACACTGCAGATCCCATCATGCAGCATCCTCTCAGTGCAACTCAGGGCTCGTCAGCCTCAGGTGCCAGCACCAGCACAGTGTCACTGCCATCTACACCGCTAATGAGGCAGCAATCCGTGACTGAGTCCATGGGCAGACGTCAGGTCTATTCCAGCAGCCATCCCATGGCCCAGAAACTGACCGGACACCTGGTTAAGCTGCTGGTGCTTCAGTCCCTGCCCTTCAACCTCGTGGACTCCCAGCCTTTCAGGGATTTCATGGCATGTGCGCACCCCAGATGGCGAGTCCCCAGCCGCCACTACATCTCTGGCAAAGCTGTCCCATCACTGCACAGTTATGTGCAGAAAAAGGTGGGCGACTCATTGGGACTCTCGGTGTCCAAGACCGTGCACCTGAGTGCTGATGTCTGGTCCTCAAATTATGGCCAAGGGCAGTACATGTCTGTTACTGCCCATTGGGTCAACATCCTCCCAGAAGACCATCAGGAAGTTGGCCCATTCTTGCCACTGTCACCTCCACGGTGCTTTAGGGGGCCAGCAGCGGGAAGCAGAAGTTCTGCCTCCACCACCTTGCAACCATCCGCCGCTTTGACAGCAGTCCAACCTGCCCCGGTGTCTTACCACCGATGTCAGGCCCGGTGCTCTCAGGCTGTCCTCCATTTGGTGAGCCTGGGTGAACGGAGCCACAGTGGGTTGGAGCTCCTCCGGACCATCAGGGAGGAGATTGATCAATGGCTGACCCCACGTCAACTAACGGTGGGAAGTGTGGTAGCAGACAATGGGAGGAACATTGTCTCTGCAGTGCAGCAGGGAGGGCTGAGTCATACACCTTGTATGGCACATGTGATAAACCTCATAGTGCACAGGTTTCTTAGATCATTTCCTGCACTACAAGACCTTATGAGGATGTCACGCAGAGTGTGCAAACACTTCAGCCACTCCTACACTGCAAGGAACACCCTGCTCAGGATCCAGAGACAGCGCAGTCTGCCCCAACATCGGCTAATCTGCAACGTGCCAACACGCTGGAATTCTGCCCTCCATATGCTGGACCGCCTGTACGAGCAAAGGTCAGCCGTTACAGACTACCTCATGGGCCAATCAGGCAGCTTCACGCCACACTGCGACTTCCAAGTCACACACTGGCAGATGATGCGTGAAGTCTGCCAATTGTTGATCCCTTTTGAGGACGCAATTTTGTTTGTGAGCAGGCATGACTATGGGATCAACGACATCATCCCACTCGTCCATGTTCTGGAAAGTGCGCTGAAAACCATCATCAGAGAGGATTCCCAGGCCACCACTCCAAGGCTGAACATCGCCTTGAGCCCAGAGATGGATGAAGTGCAGATGGAGGGTGAGGAGGAGGAAGATGTCTACGCCCAGCCATTCCACACACCGCCACCTGGCTTCTCTGCCTCTCAATCACAGGAGGAGATGGAGGATGAGGTGGTAGAGGAAGCGGAGGAAGACCCCAGCAGACCCTGGAACAATGAGTGGAGAGGAGAGGCGCTCATTGTCCTTGGGGCAGATGGCAAGATGCCTGCAGGAGTGTCTCAGGAGTGACAGCCGGATTGTGGACATCCGCCAGAGGGACCAATACTGGCTGGCCACCCTGAATTTTTTCCGCCATCAGAGAGGGAGGCAAAACTGGGGTACTACCGGGACCTACTCACCAGTCAGTTGGTCTCAACTTACCAGCGAGACCAGCCAGGTTCCCAGACAACATCCGCTCGGGGGGAACCAGCGCGCTCCACTACCACCACCACTAGTGGAGGCGTGAGAAGTCGCTACAGCCTCCAATCGCTGATGAGCGATTTCATGCAGCCAGCTGCTGAAGAGGGGACACAACAACGGAATCATGGCGTGGACCAGCATGAGCTCACCCACCAGGTCACTGCCTACCTGGATTGTACCCTGCCCCAAAGTGTCACCGACCCCGTGCAGTACTGGGCAGAGAAACTTGACATTTGGCCTCAACTGGCAGAGTTTTCTTTGGCTCTGCTGTCCTGCCCAGCCAGTAGTGTTGCGTCAGAGAGGGTGTTCAGTGTGGCGGGTAACATCATAACACCGCAAAGAACGAGGCTCTCTTGCCACAGTGTTGAGATGCTGACTTTTCTAAAGATGAATCGTGCCTGGATTACATCGGATTATACCACCCCCCTGCCTAATGTGAATGACTAAGTCATCAGTCACCCGTCTTGCATGGCAATCCATGTGTCCAAGAAACTGACCCAAATATGTGCCCAACGTAAAAATCCGTAATTTAACCTATTAAGTAATGTTCCCCCCTTAGACCCCAAATTAAACAAAATCACCTTAAAAATTCCCTACTTAATTCGGATACATTTAAATAAACAGAACCCCATCTCCAAATTTAATGCCCATGGTGTGTTGGCCATTTAACATGTCCACACCAGCTTAATGCCTCACACCGGTGCACCGTCCAACCCATACCCCAAGAACAGTACCATCCCTAAAATAATCCCCACGACTATGCTTCACAATGTGGGGATTTCACCTTTTGTGAACTATAGCCGTGGGGTTCTATCCCTGGCACCCGTGCCAAGGAACACTACTCACCGTTTTGTGAGCGGGTACTAACTGTTCTTGAGGTATTTTGTTGATATCATGAGAGTAGTAAAATCTCGCACCGCAAATCCCGATGGGGTTCTTCTCTGTGCGATTGATTTCACACCTCTCATGCAGTCATGCGTGGAATAAGGCTGTCTATGGGGTATATATCACGGAGGCTGCTGTCCTTCAACTGTGATATAAAAAACCTCCACAGTTAGTTACAACAACAAACAGTTGCTGAAAGGCAGGTTAACTTGCCTTATTTACGGGTGCCTTTACAATGGGATGCTTTTTTGGGGTTCTCTGCTGCCTAAAATACACAGCGCATCGTTGGCTGATTTTATGCCACCTTCAGTACTATGGGGCTGGACGCAAATACCCAGTTCAGCGCAGAACTGCGTATGTCCGGACGGCACCATAGTACTGAACGCCGTTTGGTGAACGGTATAAAAATGCCCTGTGGATTTTACTCAGCAGCCCCGCAGCCCCATGTGAAGGTACCCATAGGGTGAAGTTTTTTGGGAGTGACCAAAGAGACGGCGGGAAGGTCACTCCCATACCCCATCAGGGGTTTTTCCCCTACCCACTTTAAAAGATAAGTCCAGGCAATTAATAACTTTCTGTGCCCTTACTTGAACCAGAAACTTATAAATTGCCCGGACTTATCCTTTAAAGGGAACCTGTCATCTCCGAAACACCCCCTGAACTAGAGTAAGTGTTGTATAGTGTAAGTGATGCTGAATCCGAATATGTAAGTTTTATCTTCATACTCACTTCCATTCCGACGCTGTGCTCCCACAAACCTGCAGTAAAATGCACTCAGTGGACTCCGGTGCTCACTCACATAATGGAGAGGACTCAAAGAAGAGTCCACTGAGTGCATTTTACCGCAGGTTTGTGGGAGCACAGCGTCAGAATGGAAATGAGTATGAAAATAAAGCTTACATATTCGGATTCAGCATCACTTACACTATACACAGCTTACTCTAGTTCAGGGGGGGTTCCGAGATGACAGGTTCCCTTTAAGCCAGCTGGTGACAGCACTAAAAAACAAAACAAAAGCATACATCCATTGGGTTGGGCGCTGCACTCGGTTAGGACATCAAACTGGTGTAACAAAGATATATATATACACTCACCGGCCACTTTATTAGGTACACCATGCTAGTAACGGGTTGGACCCCCTTTTGCCTTCAGAACTACCTCAATTCTTCATGGCATAGATTCAACAAGGTGCTGGAAGCATTCCTCAGAGATTTTGTTCCATATTGACATGATGGCATCACACAGTTGCCGCAGATTTGTCGGCTGCACATCCATGATGCGAATCTCCCGTTCCACCACATCCCAAAAATGCTCTATTGGATTGAGATCTGGTGACTGTGGAGGCCATTTGAGTACAGTGAACTCATTGTCATGTTCAAGAAACCAGTCTGAGATGATTCCAGCTTTATGACATGGCGCATTATCCTGCTGAAAGTAGCCATCAGATGTTGGGTACATTGTGGTCATAAAGGGATGGACATGGTCAGCAACAATACTCAGGTAGGCTGTGGCGTTGCAACGATGCTCAATTGGTACCAAGGGGCCCAAAGAGTGCCAAGAAAATATTCCCCACACCACCACCACCAGCTTGAACCGTTGATACAAGGCAGGATGGATCCATGCTTTCATGTTGTTGACGCCAAATTCTGACCCTACCATCCGAATGTCGCAGCAGAAATCGAGACTCATCAGACCAGGCAACGTTTTTCCAATCTTCTACTGTCCAATTTCGATGAGCTTGTGCAAATTGTAGCCTCAGTTTCCTGTTCTTAGCTGAAAGGAGTGGCACCCGGTGTGGTCTTCTGCTGCTGTAGCCCATCTGCCTCAAAGTTCGACGTACTGTGCGTTCAGAGATGCTCTTCTGCCTACCTTGGTTGTAACGGGTGGCAATTTGAGTCACTGTTGCCTTTCTATCAGCTCGAACCAGTCTGCCCATTCTCCTCTGACCTCTGGCATCAACAAGGCATTTCCGCCCACAGAACTGCCGCTCACTGGATGTTTTTTCTTTTTCGGACCATTCTCTGTAAACCCTAGAGATGGTTGTGCGTGAAAATCCCAGTAGATCAGCAGTTTCTGAAATACTCAGACCAGCCCTTCTGGCACCAACAACCATGCCACGTTCAAAGGCACTCAAATCACCTTTCTTCCCCATACTGATGCTCGGTTTGAACTGCAGGAGATTGTCTTGACCATGTCTACATGCCTAAATGCACTGAGTTGCCGCCATGTGATTGGCTGATTAGAAATTAAGTGTTAACGAGCAGTTGGACAGGTGTACCTAATAAAGTGGCCGGTGAGTGTATATGTCTCGCCAACAGCCATAGGCCCAGATTCAACAGGTTTGACACCAGAGTAGTTGCGTCAATTTGTAAAGCGAGTGCCAGTGAGGTGTCCATTTCATGAAAATTGGACACGTATTTTTGGATAATGGAACTGGCGTAAAGCCTTCTTGAATCTGTGCCTTTTTAAATGTCCTTTATTCACCTCATGGATTCTGTGGGTGAGGTTAGCTGTCTATTTAACCGTATCCGTATCCTACTAGACTAGCTGTAATGTTACAGGGTTTTTTTTTAAGGTTGACTGTCCTGTGCTGAACTCTACAGCAACATTTTGTCATGTATAAAAACTGATTTTTACAAGCGTGCATATTCTTAGCTTCCAACTTCAGTTCTCTGTACTAGGCCCTTCTGGGTCCAAAAGAATACTGCTCCTACTAATGCCCCCAGCGTCAATTGTCTATTTGGAAACATACTGGGTGCAATCAAGAGCTGCTGAAGCTGCCTCCTCAACTTGTCTCTTCTCAACTATACTGGCCTGGGTGCTATCAAGTGCTGCCGCCTCCTCCTCCGTCAATTGTCTCTTCTCAACTATACTGGCCTGGGTGCTATCAAGTGCTGCCGCCTCCTCCTCCGTCAATTGTCTCTTCTCAACTATACTGGCCTGGGTGCTATACAAGTGCTGCCGCCTCCTCCTCCGTCAATTGTCTCTTCTCAACTATACTGGCCTGGGTGCTATACAAGTGCTGCCGCCTCCTCCTCCGTCAATTGTCTCTTCTCAACTATACTGGCCTGGGTGCTATACAAGTGCTGCCGCCTCCTCCTCCGTCATTTGTCTCTTCTCAACTATACTGGCCTGGGTGCTATCAAGTGCTGCCACCTCCTCCTCCGTCAATTGTCTCTTCTCAACTATACTGGCCTGGGTGCTATCAAGTGCTGCCTACTCCTCCGTCAATTGTCTCTTCTCAACTATACTGGCCTGGGTGCTATACAAGTGCTGCCGCCTCCTCCTCCGTCAATTGTCTCTTCTCAACTATACTGGCCTGGGTGCTATCAAGTGCTGCCGCCTCCTCCTCCGTCAATTGTCTGTTCTCAACCATACTGGCCTGGGTGCTATCAAGTGCTGCCGCCTCCTCCTCCGTCAATTGTCTCTTCTCAACTATACTGGCCTGGGTGCTATCAAGTGCTGCCTACTCCTCCGTCAATTGTCTCTTCTCAACTATACTGGCCTGGGTGCTATACAAGTGCTGCCGCCTCCTCCTCCGTCAATTGTCTCTTCTCAACTATACTGGCCTGGGTGCTATCAAGTGCTGCCGCCTCCTCCTCCGTCAATTGTCTGTTCTCAACTATACTGGCCTGGGTGCTATCAGGTGCTGCCGCCTCCTCCTCCATCAATTGTCTCTTCTCAACTATACTGGCCTGGGTGCTATCAAGTGCTGCCGCCTCCTCCTCCGTCAATTGTCTGTTCTCAACCATACTGGCCTGGGTGCAATCAAGTGCTGCCGCCTACTCCTCCTCCGTCAATTGTCTGTTCTCAACCATACTGGCCTGGGTGCAATCAAGTGCTGCCGCCTCCTCCTCCGTCAATTGTCTGTTCTCAACCATACTGGGTCCAATACAGTACTATTACTGCTGCTGGTTCCACTGTCAAATGTCTGTTTTCCACCCTACTGGGTCCAAGGCAATGCTGCCGGTGTTGCCAACTTGCACTTTGTGTTCTATGTCTTGTGTAATCACTTACACCTTGGCTAATGTGTACCTGTTCTGGGGTGCACAAGGTCTAATTAAATGGTACGCCTGTCTGTCTTCTGACCTGTGATGTCACTGAGACCGCATCGACTTCAACGCAGCCTATTCTTGGGCTGGTGCCACGATCTACCGTGTGTTTTTGGTGCTCTGGCATGACATGGACTGCTCCAGCGGACATCTTCAATGCTGTCAAATGTTGTCGACCTGGCTGTCGACGACTATTTTTGCACTTTGATTTTTTCAACTTTTTTCATTGTAATAGCAACTGCAACTAAACAAAACTATACCCTATCAGACTCCCACTATTGTAGCTGCAATTATTCAGCCGTTTTAGCAAGGTTCGTTTTAGGTTCGGTTCGTAAGAATCCGAATTTCACGAAAGTTCGCCGAACCGAACTTTTCAAAAGTTCGCTCATCCCTAGTGGTGACCAAATAAAGCAGATGTCAAAATGTGAAAGCCGGTGGATATATAAGTTAAACAGCCTGGCACCAAGCAGTCTAAACCAAGAGATCGATTTTTTTGCGTTTAATTGAGAAGAGATTAATAATGTAAAGAAAAAAGAAATGCAAATGCAGGGTAAAATGGAGAAATAATAACAATACGTATAATGGACATTAGTGCAAGATAAATAATGGGAGGATGTAGCGCTTGAACTTGAACAGGAATGAGTACATTCGTTGCAAATATAATGGAAGAAGGTGGATACTAAGGAAACAGGATGCCTATTTTAACCCCTAGTAGGACAAGAAAGATCCATCCCTGAGGAAGGAACACGCTTGGTTCCGAAATGCGTCGAAAGCTTTTTGGTCCTAGGGGTGACCCGTAGAGGCCTGTGATGTCAAACAGAGTTTTTCCTCTTTGCAGCTATCTGTCGGCTTCCCCGCGAGCGCTTGCTACCAGCAGGAGTAGTGCGTGTGTAGTGAGTGGAAATGAAGAGCTACAACAAGAATGGGAGTACATCCCCGAGAAGAATGCAATGCTGTACCTCCCCCTGCAAGTTCATCTGACGGGTCCAGTCCTTAAAGGGTTTGTCCCATCATAGACAATGGGGGCATATCGCTAGGATATGACCCCATTGCCTGATAGGTGTGGGTCCCACTGCTGGGGCCCGCACCTATATTGAGAATAAAGCGGTTAAAGTTGGGGAGGGTGCACTGCACATGCGTATCCACTCTGCATTCATTTCTATAGGGCCACCGAAAATAGCTGAGTACTGGTTCGGCTATTTCCGTCAGCGCCATATAAACGATTGGTAGTGGTGGCCACGCATGCGCGGTGCGCTCCCATTCATTTCTATGGGAGCAGCGCGGAGCTGCGCCTGGTGGTGGCCAGACCCCAGGAAACCTGGGGTCCTCCAGGCACTCGCTCCCCTCTCAGCACCTATCAGACAATTGGGGCATATCCTAGCGATATGCCTCCTTTGTCTATGATGGGAATACCCCTTTAAGGAGTTAATGAGAACAGAAAAGTAAGAAAACAAAAAAAAATACAGGCTTAGGTCATGCAGCAATTTTGAGCAGTGCTGTTTGGATGAATGTCTGCCATGTAGGCAGTCTTACATGTCAGCAGTGCTTTAAGTGCTTTATACCGTTTAAATTTAAGAGATTTTAATATTTTGCTAAAATTAAATCATCTTTTCAAATACCTGAAGCTACGTATTCCAGTATCCAAGAGGACTATTCAAGTGAATCCTTGCAATTACCATAAGGCTGGAATTTGATTTGGAGCAGGAGGTGGCAAAATCTAATTTCCTATTGAAAAAAAAAGAAAATTCAGATTAATAAAGACAGTAAAATATAATGGATTCATCCAAAAAGTGATGATGATCAGAATGAAAAAGGTTGTTTTATTTTCTTTAAAAAAAAAGGTCATTTAAAAATGTTATATAAAACCAGTAGACGTCTTAAGAAAATGGAGAAATAAAGGAATACACGTAGGCACTGAACATTTGGGAATATAGAATATGTTGGAGCTAGCAGGGGCTATGTTGGTAACAACAATTATACATTCCTTGAAAAATTTGTATGGTAAAAAAATGATAAAAATGTGAAAGTCTTGTGTAAATCCTTTATTACGGTCATACCTATAGCTAAAGCCCTGGGGCAGGAGGGCAGCCAGTTTGGAAGGCACTTGGATATGGAAGTCCACAGAGATGATCTGCTTAGATGTTTCCTCTTTTGATCTCATGTGGGACCCCCTACTATATGCTCTTACTAAATAGCTTACCCACAAAAAGAGTCCCTTGGTTAAAGGCTTGGGCTCTGATTTGAAAAAAAAGAAAAAATAAATAAATAAGAAAAATAGTGATAAAATGTTACTAACAAGTACTAATAACATTGTGCTAAATCACCCATGCACGGCAATGGGAGCTACTGAAACAGTGTAGTGGCGGCCCACTGCTCTGTTTCCTGCCAAGGTGATGGTCAGGGTTTAGTCTCACCTATCCTTAGTAATGGCGAGATAAGACAAAGCCTTTAAACTAGTAAACGCTTATTAAGAGGTTCTCTAGGATTTTTACACTGTTGACCCTATACTTAGGATAGGTCATGTATATCACATTGCCAGTTTGGCGGTAGCTTTGGCACCAGAAAAAGGCAGCAGAACTACAAAGCTCAGTTTATCTGGTGGTCGGGGTTGGTTACTGCTGTGCTTCTCCCATTCAGGCTTTGTAGTTCCAGTTCCCATTTCAGGTGCCAAATCTACTACCAAACAGTTGATTTCTTCTTTAAAAGAAGACCTGGCTCATGTAGTATCCTTAGGTGCCATACAGCCTGATACATAGCCATTAGTATCAAGGAGGTATCTCATTCCCCCTGTCTACTGGAAATTACCCGTACAGTTATATGGCTCATTTCTCTAGGTGCTATACATCCTGAGATATTTCAGGTTATAGCAGCCTGCCCATTCAGTCAAGGAGACATGGGGTAAGTGCTGACAGACTGCAAGGAGAGGAGAAGTATAGACCCCCTTGTCTCTAATTGTACCTGACCCCACGGTATGGGTAAGGCTAAGTCCACATTGGAATTCTCATTTCTGATGTTCTGCTCTGGTATAAGACCAGAACAATGAAAATAATGGCAGGAACAAATACTGCCTGATGGATCTCATTGACTATAATAGTATCCGGTTTCCATTAGAAACCAGCATTCCCAGCATTTTACTGGACAAAAAAATATACAGCATGCAGCGCTAATTTGTCTTGTGTTTTTGACTGAGGAATGAATGAAGCTGAATATGGACTTCTGTGCATGCAGTCAATCCTCACTCCTATCAAGCATACTTGATCTGTGATTGTCACATATTGGGGGTCTTTTTTTCCCAGACATGGAGTGACAAGATGAGCGCTTGTACATCTAATCACCTCTCTGCATTTAATAAGGCCGTTTTAGGCTAGGGCTACACGGCGACAGTTGTCGCACAACAGCCGTCGCAGCCCGATCCCGGAGTAGCGGGGATCCCATACAGATGAATGGGATGCTGCGGCAGTCGCAAGAAATTCATCCACGTTGGATTTCTTGCGACTGCCGCAGCATCCCATTCATCTGTATGGGATCCCCGCTACTACGGGATCGGGCTGCGACAGCTGTCGTGCAACAACTGTCACTGTGTAGCCCTAGCCTTAATGATGCCATGACCCAGACGTTTACCAGTATTAGGATCACAGCATCAAATTAGTTGCAGCCAACTGACAAACATCAATAAATTTTCCATTCTCCCTCATGCCCATTCTGGATCTTTAGTATAAAACATGTAGACTTCTTATGCAATGCCCATTACACACTACAGTGATAACAATTACCTTTCATCAAAATCCGACAGATTCCATTCCCTAGAATTTTGTCTAACAACACACTGTTGCATGCAGTGGTATTTTGTCCTTTTTTTTGTTTTCTTTTCCAAGAATCTGCCACGGAGGCTTCTGGGCTTCTGCTGAAACCTCCACCACAGATGTGAACATAGCCTAAGTGCAAAAAAAGGGACAAAATACATTACAGTACATGGGATCTGTCTGGTGCCAGCAAATTACAGATTAGGCAATTCCTTTTCGTATGCTGGTACAGAATATTGGAATTATAAACGCTAATGTGGATTAGCCGTAAGACAAAAAGAATGTTCCCAGGCCAAATGATTGGGACCCGTTGACCTTCAAATGCCACCTGGTCTTCTTCTGGGCCTTTGGGACTTGTCCTTGTGTAAGAATGTGGACCACAAGAAGATGACCTTGATTAGAATATAAAACCCACAACCTAATTTTGACCACAAAAAGAAAAAACATCCTCAGTATTCACTATGTTCTGACACTTTTCAGAAATGGTACCAGACTTTCTATGTTCCTTTTGAACTCCAAATTGGGATAATTCTCTAATTTATTTCAAGAAAAATAATATCAGGGCACAATTATTAATTGGAAATATAGAAGAGCATCCGGCCATCCCTAACCGACAGCAGGAATTCCAAAAAAGAGTGGCAAATGAAAGAAACAAAGTAAAAAAAAATCATAAGACCGGGATATGTGCTGAACCTACAAATAGATGTATTCTTAATAAAACTTGCTTTCCACAACTCCGCTCCTTCCCCAGGGAGAAAGAACAGCTTGCACATAGCATCTGAGTTATAAAAAGAGACATTTCTCTCCGGTTTTCCAGAAATTGCTTTAATTTTAGAAAACGGAATAGTGTGTTGCTCATAGTTCATTGACCTGATGCTGTACTGCGCCATCTGGAGATTCCCGAGGTTCAATGGGATACCTAAGGAGCTGTTTGTGTAATCTGAGGCTAAGCGTATTGCCTCCGCACACTCCTCGCAAATAACATTGGCAAACGCTCTCCTTTACATTACGACTCTGCACCCGTTTGGCCTTTCTGCTTTAAGCACAGTGTACGCATGGAATAACTCAGCGCCCGGTCAGAGGCAGAAGCGGAGAGGCAGAGCAATAAAGGTTTTATTGATTCATTTTGCAGGTACTTTTAACCTCTTTATTTCACCGGAGAGTATCGCCACAACACAAATTCTTGTTCAGACACAAACAATGCTGCTGTGGTGTAGGTAGTGAGAACATTTACCATGTGGCCTCTGCCTCTACTAGTTTTGTGTGACACGCTGTTCTTGCTCAGGGCAAACATAGGATATCTAAAATAATAAAAAAAAGATTATCCAAGGACATTTACGCCCAGAACAATGCAAAATGCTCTTCTCCCCTTTATACAAAATGTTCTGGGATCTCCAGACAATTATTAATTCCAAAACATCTAATATTGTTGGTGGTTCGTGATGGTGCAGTGTTTAAGGGCATGAAGGCAGGGGCGTAGCTATAGGGGGTGCAGAGGTAGCAGTCACTACCGGGCCCAGGAGCCTGAGGAACCCAAAGACACTTGTGCCTCATAAGAAGACACCGGTATTGTAGAAAGTGCTTGATGGTCAAGTTACAACTCAAGCTGGAGGGAAGGGGTTAGGACAAGAATTTGGCATGGAAGAGGGGGATGCCATTTCAATTTTTGCCTCGGGCAGCAGGAATGCTATGTGCTTTCCTGCCCCTGGCCACAAAGCACTGAGGGAAGGGGGGCCCAAACTGAACTCTTGCACCAGGGCCCATGAACCTTCGGCTATGCCCCTCCATGAAGGTATACCTATTACATCTTTTACATATGTCAACCATGTCAAACTGAAGCCCCTTGGACCATGGGCAGATTGGGAACTTAAAGTGGCCCTGGAAAAAAAAGTGGCCCCATGTTGTAGGCATGTCCAAATTGACAGAAGACGAGTAAAAACAAGTAGGCAGGGTCAACAGAAGTAGGTGGGGCCTATAATACTGTAGTGCAGTACAGATTACTGCCCCAGAAGAACCAAATACCACAGGGCAGCACAAAATACTGCTGCCCCAACCACAGTATTCAACTGTATCACTATCATGAGGACAGTAATATAGTTGAGTTCAGGATATCACCTGTGGCCATTGAGCATCAGATCATTATGTACCTGACCTGCAGCCATCAAGAGAGCTTGAATGGCCCCTGAGCATCGGCCCACCAGGAAATTTCCCTGTAGGGTCTATGGCAAATCCGCCCCTGCCTTGGACCCATCAGAGGAAATGATTCTGAGGGCCCATCTTCTGTATATACAGGGCCTATTTTATTAGGGGTCCATTACTGCCAGAGCTTGGGCCCACCAGAGGATCCTCTGGTATTCTGGTGGGCAGGTCTGACCCTGCGCTCAGTAAATCATAGACATGTGCTCCACAATCAGCACACACACCCATTGATTTTAATGCCTTCTTTTTCCAGTGACCATGGGTCAGTGGAAAAACCAAGGAGACGTTATCTACTTGCTGCGGACCAAACACTCCCACCAAAGTCCATGGGACAGATTTATCATAGCACAAGCACTAGATCGGCTATTTTAGGTAGTCCTATAGTAGTGAATGGAGAGGTGGCCATGCATGCGCAGTGTGCTCTTCATTCACCATTATGGGACTTCCGAAAATAGCTGTACCTGCTCACTCAACCATTTTCAGAACTCCCTTCGCATTGATTGGAGAGAGCGCCACACATGCTCTACATGCTCTCCTTCACTTCAGGGGCTCCATTCTGGAGATAGGAGTGGGTCCCAGAGGTGGGACCTGCACCAATCTGACATTGATTGCTTATCCTAGCGATATGCCATCGCTGTTTGAGGTGAGAAAACCTCTTTAAGGATATAGAGAGTTCCCTTCACATAGCCATAGGATAAATTTCAGCTTGCCTACAGCCCCCACTAGGGAGAGTTTGCTATATATGGAGGCATACACAAATAATTTTACTTGAGCGACTTGAGGGGGTACTAATACTGCCCCTACACAAGCAGGTTATGATCAGTCTCTTTTTAATCCAATCCTATGTTTTTGCTTCAAAAACTGCATCAAAAGACCTGATAAAATCCAGGTACCAGGTATACTGGTAGTGTAAGTGCACCCTACTGCTGGCCACTAAACAAAAAAGCATTTTTTTTTTGATCAGTGGTACTACATTTTGTAAAAATGCCATTATTGTGGCAAACCAAGTGTTGCTGCGTCATTGTTTGAAGACCCCCAAGTATAAGAAAATCAGTGCTCCATGGCGTTGAAGAGCAGCATCAAATATTAAATGTATTAATTATGTGAAGGCAAAAATAGAAATGATCATTAATATCACTGTAATTTACATAGCAGTAGTGAGCACAGCAGGACTTTTTCCAGTCTTGAATTCCTTGCTATATAGTGAAAAATATATTCCATAATTAAAATGGTTTTCCAAGACTTTAATACTGATGACCTATCATCCTCTGGATAGGACATCAGTATCTGATCGATGGGGGTCTGACATCCAGGACCCCCACCGATCATCTGCTTGAGGAGGCACTGGTGCTCTTGTGAGCGCCGTGGCCTTCTTGCAGCTTTCCAAGCACAGCGCCGTACATTGTCTAGTGGCTGTGCTTGGTATTACACTCAGCCTCATTCACTTCTATGGGGTTGAGCTGCGTCTAGGCCAACTGACCAGGGTTGCCAACCGTCCGTAGATTTACGGACCTTCCGCAAAAACCGGGTGTTTTCTTCTGCCGTCCGTAGCGTCCGGCAGAAAAAAACACTGTCCATAAAGATTGTTGCCGAATCCAGAATCCTGCACTGCGCATGCGTGCGCACTGCGCAGTGCCAGGAGACGAGAACCGATGCTGGGTAAGAGAGAGGACCTGTGACTGGGGTTAGGGGGAGGAGTCCCACTGGCCACCAATGAAAATGCGACAAATCTTTTTCACAGTTTCCAGCTGCTTTCCCGCTCCCGCGCAGCCACAGATGACATGGAGACTGCGGGCGGGCCCGGCGGGAGTCGGGACTGTGCAGCTTCAGGCAGTAGAGGTGTGAATCTGATTGCAGCGCAGGCAATTTGAGCCCGGATGAGTAAGCCCTGCGCTGTAGTGTCACGTTTCCCCACTGTTTTATAGCCCCATGCGCTGTCCAGACTCCGGCCTGCGTTTCAAGTACTTAAAACTACTGGGGGCATTATGGGGGGGGGGGTATTTAAACTACTGGGGCACTATAAGGGGCTATTTAAACTATTGGGGGGCCCTATGGGGGCTGTTTCAACTACTGGAGGACACTATAGGGGGCCATTTAAACTACTGAGGGCACTACAGGGGAGCATTTATACTAATAGAGGCACTATAGTGGACCATTTAACCTACTGGGGAACCATAGGGGACCATTTAAGCTGCTGGGAGTGCTAAAGAGGGCTGTTTAAAGGGTTTCTGTCACCAGATTTGGGCATATCAAACAGGATGACATTTGCAATGTGCAAATGTCACCTGATGCCCAATCTGGTATTCTTTTTTTTTTAGGTGTCCCCGTTTTTGTAAAAAATGCACTTTTATTTTATGCTAATTAGGCTTACTAGGTGCAAGGGGCGGTTACCCTGCACCTAGTAAGCGCCGTTTGCTTACCTCTTGACACGCCTCCGTTCTGTTGATTGACAGGGCCAGGCAGCTCGCTCGATCTGCTGCCGGCCCTGCCCCTGCTTCAAATCCCGCGCCTGCGCCGTGCGGAATAAAATCGGTGCAGGCGCAGTGAGTGCCATTTTCCATTTATATCACCAACGATCATGGGGACATTCCATTATACCACCAACGATTATAGTGTAATTTTGCCATAATCAGATCCTCTACAGCAGCCCGCCCCTTCAACAGTGACCTCTACAGCAGCCTGCCCCTTCAACAGTGACCTCTACAGCTGCCCACCCCTTTAACAGTGACCTCTACAGCTGCCCACCCCTTTAACTGTGACTTCCACAGCAGCTAGAGTGACCACTGTCTTCACACCAGAAAGCCAGACCTCACCGGCCATTCCCCCAAACGTGAAACAGCGCCCCCAGTTCCCATGAAGACATATCACTAAACATGAGGCCACGCCCCCCTGGCTCCGTGAAGACATGGAGGAGAAGCTGTCTGAGTGTGAGCTACTGAAAGGGTGGACATCCCTGTGTCTGTCCAGGCACTGCTTCGGACGGAGAACAGGTAGCCAGAAAACTGGACTGTCCAGCCTAAAGCCGGACATCTGGCCACCCTAACATCAGCCTGCCCCTAGGGTGGCCAGAGGTCTTGTTTTAGGCTGGACGGTCTGGCTTTCAGACTCCCTGTCCTCTGTCATGCGCAGGGCCTGGATGGAC
The DNA here is from genome assembly GCA_900303285.1 of Rhinella marina. Classification (NCBI taxonomy): domain Eukaryota; kingdom Metazoa; phylum Chordata; class Amphibia; order Anura; family Bufonidae; genus Rhinella; species Rhinella marina. The sequence goes on from ONZH01015172.1 coordinate 832,727, forward strand.
ACAGCAGCAACACTCTCAGCAGCAGCACTGTGCAGTCTGAGCAATGAGCTGCAGGGAGAAAGTCATCCTCCCCCCACCCCTGCAGCTGACAGAAGGTGATTTTTACCAATACTTTTAATCCTGGTCAAATGCAGCATGGAAGGGGCGTGGCCTGACTGAGTCAGGGGCGTGACTTAGTGGGATCTGGGGGTGGTGCTTTTAAGTCCTTCTTTTAACGGTGGCCAGAATTACAGGTCGATGCCTGATTTAGGAGGAAGGTGGGTAGCAGTGGAAGAAAACATCTTTTATTACTACTGAACAGTAAATATGCAAAATTTACATTATATGAGGTAATGATTGATGATGAGTTAGTCTAAAACATAAGTTATAGTTATGGTAACCGGGAATACCCATTTACCATTGTCATCCACAGTGCTCTGCCTCTTTAATGCAGACCTAAAGCAGTGAACTGGCTAGGTTGTCATAGAAACCTGATGTGTGCCTGTGAGCTTCTATTGGCTGATAAGGGTCATGTGACCAGGCTACTATTGGCTAATGCATTTTTTTGGAATATCTCACGAACGGTACGTCCTGGAGAGTTGAAAACTGTTCTAAAACCTTCCTGGACACCTGATGTACATGTGTGCCAAATTTTGTGATTGTAGCTGCAGCGGTGCGGATTCCTTTAGCGGACATACACACACACACACACACACACACACACATACACTCAGCTTTATATATTATGTGAAGCTGGGAAAAGCTGAGAGCGCCGGTGCCTTCTCAAACAGCTGATCGGAGGTTGTCCTGGGTGTCGGACCCCCACTAATTAGATACTGATCTCTCAAGAGGATAGATCATCAGTATTAAAATCTCAGAAACCCCCTTTTAATTTAGTCCAGTAGGCTACCATAGGTTTCTATGCCCAAGCATAACTTGTATCTACAAAAACAGTGAAAAGTGAAAATGATGGCTATGACATTGATTAGGCCCATTAGGCAGACCTCCCAAGTCCCCCTCTCCCTCATTGCTCCATAAATGTCCCTAGTTTTGATCTGAGGTACAGATTTTTATTATTGAATTTACAATATTGAACCAGAAAGTGTATATTATAATATATACTTTCTGGATCAATAATTTAATTGTATATTATTCCATTATTTCATGCAATTTGAATTGTAGAAATTTCTATATTCAGATAATTTTTACACTATTTCGTAAGAAAAAACTATTGAAGTATATAGATATACAAAGAAAATGGATCTTTCACGCAATTAACCTTAAGTGTCCCTCTTTGAAGTTGGGAGGTATGCCGTTAGGTGTAATAAATAAAGTTTCTCTTTACCAAGTGGATGGTAGGGGTAGTAGTACAAATAGCAGCAGGCACAGTTCCACACTATATCACAGTGCCATATTCTCTCAACTGCTTATGGACAGCAGCAATGATGGTGGTTATGGTACTCCTCTTTCTCTTTAAAGAACACTTTTCAGTCTCTCAGCAGAATCACAGACATGCAGTAAGGTTCTTGTTAAGTTCTTCTGCAGTTCCCTGGGTGCAGAAATTCAGAAATGTGTGGCCGGGCTGCCATTAGCGCCACTTGGTTTTCAGGTATATCTCACAACCAGCATTTTGACTGTTTCTAATAGCATGCATAGCTCTGGAATATAGCTTAGGCAAATTAGGCAGCTGGAAATAGCTTGATGCATACTTGCATATGTTGTAAGAGCCACTCAGCAGAACTAAGACAGGCCTCCTGATGGGTATCCTGCAGTCTTGACTCCTTTGAAACTTACTAACATAGGGGTGGTCTTATAGTGGCCCTCTGGCAGTTTTATGGGCAACATATTGTAATTGCCAATTCTGTAACCAGACTTCTCAACTATCATGTATGATTTACAGTTCTGATATATTGGGTAACATGGGCCTCATTAGACTTCAGTGCCCAAGGTGTGGCTGCAGCCTGCTCCCCTCCTAAACTTATGCCTGTATAGCTTACATGGACGGTAGGTTCCCTTTATTATGGGTACCCTGCATTCACAAAGGAATGCCCTGTCTTAGATCATGTATCTCCTCATGCCAAAGAGTCAGGGGCAGACTGGGAACCTAAAGTGGCCCTGGAAAAAATACTAAAAGTGGCCCCGTTTTGTGGTTGGGTCCAAATTGATGGAAGGCAGGGCCAGCAATACCATATTGTGGCACATTATACCACCCCAAAAGAGCCAAATACCACAGTCCATCACAAAATACTCCCAGCAGCACAAAATACATCCCCAAAAACATTCACTGGCCTGCCATGATTAAGGCTCAGGCAGCCCTCTGGACATCAGCACATGTGGAAATTTCCCTGTAAAGTCTATGGCCAATCCGTCCCTGCAAAGAGTTTCCTTTTTCTATGACAATTTAGAGAACTGATGAAGTGATCTGGTTGGATGTTATAAATGGCACCCCCATTTTTTTTGTCGGCTATTGTTATCATACACAAGGCCCCACATGAAAATTGCTCAAATAAAAGTACAAAACTCCAATAAAGGTTGTTTTGTAACAGACAGTATGATATATTGTCACTTAGCGCTGTCTCCTTATTAAAACCTTCCATCCTGGGCAATAAGGGGTTATAAACACGCTTATTTTGCATTATGGAAGTTTCCCACATGCTGAGAGAGTCATTAAAACGTAATTTTTAACAAAATCTTTATATTTTTATTTCACATATGCAATTATATAAATATTACCTTTACAATTACTGGTAATTAGGTGTCTATTTTATAAAGCTGCAGCTCATTAACCCAAACTAAGAAGCTATTAATACTTATATCCACAAAAAGCCTCTATCTGCTGCTAACGCTAGGCTACACATAAGAACTATGGAGTCAAGTGAAATATTTAACGTATACCGTTTCATCAAACATACCCTAAAGGTAAGTCTGCTTTCACACTAGTGTCAGGGGTGTCTACCGCTAGTGCACGTCTGCGGCCGGAACTACGCTCTGTCCCCATTCACTATAATAGGGGCGGGTCGGAGTTCCAGGTGCAGCACAGCAAACATACCGAGAGGCAGCCGGACTAAAACTACGACATGTCATGTTCAACATGGATGAATACTAAAACGTGGCTCAAAGGGTCAAAGCGAACCAACACATGATGCACATCTCAATATAAAATAAATATGGCAAATTTTATTTGACAGACAAAACACACACAGATTAAAAATTGTATACAATAAACATGCGCTGGTGCGGTATCACCAGCACACAGACAAAAGCCATTAAAGGGGTTCTACAGTTCTGTAAAACTGATGATCTATCCTCTGGATAAATTCATCAGCATCTGATCGGCAGCGGTCCGACACCCGGGACCCCCGCCGATCAGCTGTTTGAGAAGGCAGCAGCGCTGCAGGAGCACCACGGCCTTCTCTGTGTTTATCGCAGGCCCAGTGACGTCACGACTAGTATCACTGGCCTGGGCGGGGCTAAACTCCATTCAAGTGAACAGAGCTTGGACCAAAAGATGGACCAAATAAGTAAGTCCCTCCTATGATGTAATCTCAATGTCATATCTGAAAACATGATATCCATGTTCATATATGTTTATGTACAACTTCGCGACCGGACACGCAGAATGGACCAAATAGGCAAGTAGCCAAGACACAAACCAAGAACCATCATTTGCAATCCATATCATAGTTAGTGTGCTCCCCGGTTCCCTTTTTATGTTCAACATGGAGTCTGATCTGCAGGAGGAGTTGAGCAGATTGATATATAGTTTATTGGGAAGAGATTGAGTATAACTTTAATAAATTAAATCTCTCTGTACTTAGAAGTCCAGTGGGCAGTCCTGCTTAAAGGCTGACAGCCTTTCCAATGTGAGTGTGAACTCACATGACTCCTAAGCATAGAAAGAGCAGAGATTTGCAGTCCTGGGGGCATCTGCAATTTTGTTATACATGTTTTGTTATGGTTTTTCTGTGTATTCCAGAGTATGAAGTATGGTTGGCAGAAACAGGGCTAACCACACTATTCCTCCTCTGTACGTAGGAGTGGGCTGGTCCTGCTTTCTGAATCTAGACAGAGAGGAGATAGGAAACACATGGAGCTCCTACTCCAAGGGATTATACCCAGTTCTCCTGTGAGACCTTCTTCCCAGGAAGATCTTTCGTCCATCGCCAGGTTGCATTGAATATGTATGGCCTGACTGAACGACCAATCTGGGCTAAAATGTGTATGGTCATGTCTACAAAAAAATGTTCACCGGGAGTTTGTTTATTCAATTGCTGTCCAACCTTCAACCTACTTCTATCTAATGTATGGCCGCCTTTAGAGAAAGGGCAAAGGATTTGGTGAATAAGGAGATCCATATGTTACAAACTAACACTGAAGACAAACGTGCCCACAATTTCAAGAAATCTAATTACTGTAACTGAATGTTGGAAATTAAATAGCATCTTAAATGGGTTATTCAACTCTAACAGAGGTGATCACCACCCGATCCTCGCTGCTGGATCCGGTCTTTTGGGACTTGTAGTTTCGCTCCCATGTGCACCAAGGACAACATCTGTTGATGGGAGCATAAGTGACCGCTGTATCCTGTGATTGGCTGCTGCCGTTGACGGATGTTGAGCCAGACAGACCAGATCCAGTGACTGGGTCAGGCAGGTCTGGGACACTCTGTTAGAGTTGGATAACCCCTTTAAAGAGCATATGTAGGATTGATCATGTTATAGCTACTGCTGCAGTGATATATTAGTTTATTTATTTTATGCATTTATATATTGCTGCTATATTCCGCAGAGCTTTACAGACATTAGCATCCAACTGTCCCCAATGGGGCTCACAATCTAAGTTCCCTATCAGTATGTCTTTGGAGTGTGGGAGGAAACCCATGCAAACACAGGGAGAACATACAAACTCCATGCAGATGTTGTCCTTGGTCGGTTTTTAACCTACAACCCCAGCGCTGCAAGGCAACCACTGAGCAACTGTGCTGCTTTTGTGTTGCCATTTTCTGAAAGCCATATTTTTTTTATTTTTCAGGTGATTGTCTTATGTGGGGGCTCATTTCTTGCAGTATGAGTTTACGTTTTCATTCCGAAGTACACATGACTTTTTGATTGCTTAGTATTACACTTTTTGTGAGGCAAGATGACCAAAAATTGCTGTTTTGGCACAGTTTTTTTTATGGGGTTCACTCAATGGTGTGGATCGTGTAATATTTTTATAGAGCCAGTTTTTATGGATGCAACTATACCTGTCAATTTTTCTTTTTTTCTATTTTTTACAATTTTATATGATTTGATTATGATAAAGGGGCTTTTTTTTACTTGAAACTTTTTTTTTCACATACTTTTTATTTTTGTGCCTTAAACTTTTGGGGGTCTGATCCACTGTACAATGCATTACAATTAGAGATGAGCGAGCACTAAAATGCTCAGGTGCTCGTTATTCGAGACGAACTTTTCCCGATGCTCGAGTGCTCGTTTCGAGTAACGAACCCCATTGAAGTCAATGGGAGACTCGAGCATTTTTTGCAGGGGAGCAAGGCTCTGCCTAGGGAAGGCTGGGTGAAAACCTGGAAACATCAGAAAATGATGGAAACAGCAGGGGCAGCATGCATGGATGCCTCTGAGGCTGCCTAATCCCACCATTAACCCAAATTCTCAGGCAACAGCCTGGTGGTTACCCTCATGGCAATTGTGCTCACCCAGACCAAGAAAGGCGAGGCACATACCCATCACATGTTAGGGAAGCACCCAACTAGGTGCAAAGAAAAATTGTTTAGAGAGAGGGCCTGTAGGTGGACCTCCGGAAAAATTGTTCGGAGAGAGGGCCTGTAGGTGGACCTCCGGAAAAATTGTTTACAGAGAGAGCCTGTAGGTGGACCTCCGGAAAAATTGTTTGGAGAGAGGGTCTGTAGGTGGACCTCTGGAAAAATTGTTTACAGAGAGGGCCTGTAGGTGGACCTCCGGAAAAATTGTTTGCAGAGAGGGCCTGTAGGTGGACCTCCGGAAAAATTGTGGTAAAAGAGTGCCAGTTGGACCTCTAAAAAATGGCGTTTTTTGGGTCAGCGTTAGGCAAAGACGACAAGGAGGAGTAGGAGGAGTAGAGAAGAGGAATCGGATACATAAGTAATGTTAATCTTTAGCTGCTTTCCCCCGGAGGAGATTTGAATTCCGGTGAAATCCAGGCTTTGTTCATTTTAATAAGCGTCAGCCTGTCAGCGCTGTCAGTTGACAGGCGTGTATGCTTATCGGTGATGACGCCACTGCACTGAATACCCGCTCTGACAGCACACTAGCGGCAGGGCAGGCCAGCACCTCCAAGGCTTACAGCGCCAGTTCAGGCCACGTGTCCAGCTTTGAAACCCAGTAGTTGTATGGAGCAGAGTGATCGGTCCGTACGTTGGTATGGTCAGCTAGGTACTCCCTCACCATCTTTCTGTACAGCTCCCCCCTACTCTGCCTAGACTGGGGACAGGTGACAGTGCTTGCTGGGGTGACATAAAACTGGCAAAGGCCTTGGAGAGCGTTCCCCTGCCAGTGCTGGACAAGCTGCCTGCTCGCCTCCTCTCCCCCGCTACTTGGCCCACAGAACCATGCCCTCTGCCGGTAGCGGCGTCAGATGGGAAGGATTGTTTCAGCTTGTGCACCAGGGCCTGTTGATACTGATTCACTCTCATACTCCTTTTCTCTACAGGGATGAGAGTGGAAAGGTTCTGCTTGTACCGTGGGTCCAGGAGAGTGAACACCCAGTAATCGGTGTTTGAAAAAATGCTTCTAACGCAAGGGTCACGGGATAGGCAGCCTAACATGAAGTCTGCCATGTGCGCCAGAATCCCAACACGCAAGAATTCCCTCTCCTCACTGGCCTGACTCTCCATTTCCTCCTCCTCCTCCAGGTCCTCCTCTTCAGCCCATACACGCTCAAGAGTTAAGAAGGACTGAGCACTGGTACCCTCTTCTGTCTCGCCGACATTCTCCATTCCTCCTCCTCCTCATCCTCCTCCTCCGATACGCGCTGAGAAACAGACCGGAGGGTGCTCTGGCTATCAAGCGACATATCTTCCTCCACCGTCTCTTGTGACAAGCTCAAAGCATCCGACTTCATGCTGAGCAGTGAGTTTTTCAACAGGCAAAGCAGCGGGATGGTGAGGCTGATAATGGCGGCATCGCCGCTGACCATCTGTGTTGACTCCTCAAAGTTGCTCAACACCTGGCAGATATCAGACATCCATGTCCACTCCTCATTGTAGATTGAGTGGCCTGACTACCAGTTCTGGTGGAAGTTGACATCTGGCAGTCTACAATCGCTCTGCGCTGCTGGTAAACTCTGGATAACATGTTTAATGTCAAATTCCATCTTGTGGGCACGTCGCACGACTTGCGGAAATGCGCACAGATGCGGCGCACCTTGGTGAGCAAATCAGACAGATTGGGGTATGTCTTGAGGAACCGCTGAACTATTAGATTGAACACGTGGGCCAGGCATGGCACATGTGTCAGTCTGCCGAGTTGCAGAGCCGCCACCAGGTTACGCCAGTTTGTAAGAAATAGGATTATTGACAATATTAAATTAAAGCATAATAATACTGAACAATAATAATTATCCTCACGCAAATTCTAGGGGACGGTCGGCGAAGAAAGCACACAACAACAGTGCATAGAAACAAAAGAAATTATATTATTTATAGACACAAATGAACTGTGTGAAAATAGGAAAAATATCAACAATCCAAACACTGGAAAATATAAAACCACACTGATACAAACAGACCTAGAATATAGCCAGAAAAAACACAACAATGGCAGACGGTTCCTCCAAAAATAACCCTCCAGCACAATAATCAAACAATAATTCAACATAAAGAATCACCAGTAATAGTTACCCAAGGCTGAACTAAGTTCCGTCTGGCCTGGTCTGATGTCCAGAATCCTCCTCCTCCCAGGATCTCCTACCATTCCCTAGTGACCATGGCCAAGGTTTTATATACTAAATTGAAGCATCCCTCTGTGAGGTTCCCATGCCACTCATGCCGACTAATCTCATTCAAGATCAAAATAGTGTTTTGATCCTCCAGATTTCTCCCCCTCTATCTGCGCACCAGGAATCAGGCCGATGTCCCACATTAACATTTTACAATTACCTGTCTCTTCCTTGTTTTCACCCAAACGCAAACTACTCAAGTTGGAGACATGTTACCTGGCCACACACTAGTGGCTATTTTGCAATGGAATGGGAAAAACACCCAGGAGCCTTTGAAATGTAATTCACTAAAACATTTCTTCTGGCACCTTGATTACCAATGCAAAGAGGCTTCCTGATATTTCAATTAACAACCGTATTTAGCCCTTTTCATCTATAGAGTGACTCTCTATTGTTTTACAATTCAGTCTACACCCAAGATTTAACACTAATAATACAT
>ONZH01015173.1:0-87500 GCA_900303285.1 Rhinella marina
GGAAAAGTAGTGGCGGCTGGGGACGGAATAGCGAGGTGCGGCAGCCGCCATCAGGTCGCGGAAGGCCTGCGTCTCCACAAGCCTAAACGGCAACATCTCCAGGGCCAGCAGTTTGGAGATGTGGCAGTTTAAGGCTTGGGCTTGGGGGTGACTCGAGGCGTACTTCCGCCTGCGGTCGAACGCCTGCGAGATGGACAGTTGTTGGGACGAGGAGTGTGAAGGTGCAGGCGAAGAGGCGGGGGAAGGGGAGGCTGAAGGAGAAGGCCCCAAAGTAGCCGAGGCAGAGGCAGATGTGGAGGTGTCCTGGCTGGAGGTCTGGACCGCAGTGGCAGCACACAACAAAGGGGAAGAGGCAGTGGCAGCAAGACCGGGCGCAGGTTGTATTGCGTTTGCTCTCTCCCACTCAGCCCAGTGCTTGACTTCCAAGTGACGCCGCATGCCTGAGGTGGTCAGATTGCTCTTCTCAGAGCCCCTACTCAGTTTTGAGTGGCAGAGTGTGCAAACCGCGCTCAGTTTGTCATCCGCACAAACATTAAAAAATCTCCACACCACAGAAGTACGAGGCCTCGATGGGGGAGCTTCGCGCGACTGCCCGCTGCCGGGAACAGCTTCGGCCCTGCTGGCTGTGGCCTCACTTCTCTGTCTGGACTGTCCTCTGCCTCTGGACATCCCTCTGCCTGTGGACATCCCTCTGCCTCTGGACATCCCTCTGCCTCTGGACATCCCTCTGCCTCTTGCTGCCTTTTTCGGTGCTGCGCAGACCACCACCTCTCCACTGCTTTCCCGCTGGACATCACCCCTGGCCAAGTGGGGTCGGTCATTTCGTCATCCACCACCTCCTCTTCCACTTCCTCACTCTGCTCCTCCTCCTGCCCACTGGACATTCCAACAGCCTCCCTTGATGGCAACTGCGTCTCATCATCATCATCGCTCATGATAACAGATGCTGGCTTCAGGGTCCACATCAGCAGGAGATGGCGAAAACTCAAGTGTTTTGGGCTCACTACAAAACAAATTCCTCTGCTAGCTCCTGGGATTCTTCCGGCACATCTGAAAAAGGACCCGAAAAGAGCTCCTGGGAGGGGTCAATGGTGGGATGACTCTGTTGGCCAGGTGTGGAGGAAGGAGGGTCAGAGTGAGACTGTGTGGATGACTGGCTGGTGGACAACTGTGTGGAAGCGCTATCGGCTATCCATTGCACCACCTGTTCAACCTGCTCAGGCCTCAACAGCGGTGTAACCCGCCCCCTGCTTAACTGTCACCATAAAGGCAGGGATTCTGGATGAGCGGGATCCTGGCTGACCCCTCACCAGCACGCATTGTATCCCCACTGGCTTCAACAAGGCCCCCAACAGCATTTCCGCGCCCCCGTCCTCGTCCACGTCCTATTCCGCTAGCCCCCCTCCGCATTTTATTTTTTTTTGTTACAATATTTTGCCTTCACAGCCGTGAAATTATTTTGCAAGAGAACGCACAGTACAGTTGCCAATTATAAGGCCTATATATTTTATATTTCAATGTACACAGCCGTGTACTAACTGTTCAGACGGTGGGTATTAACACCAGGTATTTAAAATTAGTTTGCAAGAGAACGCACAGTTACAGTTGCCAATTATAAGGCCTATATATTTTATAGTTCAAGGTACACAGCCGTGTACTAACTGTTCAGACGGTGGGTATTAACACCAGGTATTTAAATTAGTTTGCAAGAGAACGCACAGTACAGTTGCCAATTATAAGGCCTATATATTTTATAGTTCAAGGTACACAGCCGTGTACTAACTGTTCAGACGGTGGGTATTAACACCAGGTATTTAAATTAGTTTGCAAGAGAAACGCACAGTACAGTTGCCAATTATAAGGCCTATATATTTTATAGTTCAAGGTACACAGCCGTGTACTAACTGTTCAGACGGTGGGTATTAACACCAGGTATTTAAATTATTTTGCAAGAGAACGCACAGTACAGTTGCCAATTATAAGGCCTATATATTTTATAGTTCAAGGTACACAGCCGTGTACTAACTGTTCAGACGGTGGGTATTAACACCAGGTATTTAAATTAGTTTGCAAGAGAACGCACAGTACAGTTGCCAATTATAAGGCCTATATATTTTATAGTTCAAGGTACACAGCGTGTACTAACTGTTCAGACGGTGTGTATTAACACCAGGTATTTAAATTATTTTGCAAGAGAACGCACAGTACAGTTGCCAATTATAAGGCCTATATATTTTATAGTTAAAGGTACACAGCCGTGTACTAACTGTTCAGACGGTGGTATTAACAACAGGTATTTAAATTATTTTGCAAGAGAACGCACAGTACAGTTGCCAATTATAAGGCCTATATATTTTATAGTTCAAGGTACACAGCCGTGTACTAACTGTTCAGACGGTGGGTATTAACACCAGGTATTTAAATTAGTTTGCAAGAGAACGCACAGTACAGTTGCCAATTATAAGGCCTATATATTTTTATAGTTCAAGGTACACAGCCGTGTACTAACTGTTCAGACGGTGGGTATTAACACCAGGTATTTAAATTAGTTTGCTAGAGAACGCACAGTACAGTTGCCAATTATAAGGCCTATATATTTTATATTTCAAGGTACACAGCCGTGTACTAACTGTTCAGACGGTGGGTATTAACACCAGGTATTTAAATTAGTTTGCAAGAGAACGCACAGTACAGTTGCCAATTATAAGGCCTATATATTTTATAGTTCAAGGTACACAGCCGTGTACTAACTGTTCAGACGGTGGGTATTAACACCAGGTATTTAAATTAGTTTGCAAGAGAACGCCACAGTACAGTTGCCAATTATAAGGCCTATATATTTTATAGTTCAAGGTACACAGCCGTGTACTAACTGTTCAGACGGTGGGTATTAACACCAGGTATTTAAATTATTTTGCAAGAGAACGCACAGTACAGTTGCCAATTATAAGGCCTATATATTTTATAGTTAAAGGTACACAGCCGTGTACTAACTGTTCAGACGGTGGGTATTAACAACAGGTATTTAAATTATTTTGCAAGAGAACGCACAGTACAGTTGCCAATTATAAGGCCTATATATTTATAGTTCAAGGTACACAGCCGTGTACTAACTGTTCAGACGGTGGGTATTAACACCAGGTATTTAAATTAAGTTTGCAAGAGAACGCACAGTACAGTTGCCAATTATAAGGCCTATATATTTTATAGTTCAAGGTACACAGCCGTGTACTAACTGTTCAGACGGTGGGTATTAACACCAGGTATTTAAATTAGTTTGGCAGAGAACGCACAGTACAGTTGCCAATTATAAGGCCTATATATTTTATAGTTCAAGGTACACAGCCGTGTACTAACTGTTCAGACGGTGGGTATTAACACCAGGTATTTAAATTAGTTTGCAAGAGAACGCACAGTACAGTTGCCAATTATAAGGCCTATATATTTTATAGTTCAAGGTACACAGCCGTGTACTAACTGTTCAGACGGTGGGTATTAAACACCAGGTATTTAAATTATTTTGCAAGAGAACGCACAGTACAGTTGCCAATTATAAGGCCTATATATTTTTATAGTTCAAGGTACACAGCCGTGTACTAACTGTTCAGACGGTGTGTATTAACACCAGGTATTTAAATTAGTTTGCAAGAGAACGCACAGTACAGTTGCCAATTATAAGGCCTATATATTTTATAGTTCAAGGTACACAGCCGTGTACTAACTGTTCAAGACGGTGGGTATTAACACCAGGTATTTAAATTAGTTTGCAAGAGAACGCACAGTACAGTTGCCAATTATAAGGCCTATATATTTTATAGTTCAAGGTACACAGCCGTGTACTAACTGTTCAGACGGTGGGTATTAACACCAGGTATTTAAATTAGTTTGCAAGAGAACGCACAGTACAGTTGCCAATTATAAGGCCTATATATTTTATAGTTCAAGGTACACAGCCGTGTACTAACTGTTCAGACGGTGGGTATTAACACCAGGTATTTAAATTAGTTTGCAAGAGAACGCACAGTACAGTTGCCAATTATAAGGCCTATATATTTTATAGTTCAAGGTACACAGCCGTGTACTAACTGTTCAGACGGTGGGTATTAACACGAGGTATTTAAATTAGTTTGCAAGAGAACGCACAGTACAGTTGCCAATTATAAGGCCTATATATTTTATAGTTCAAGGTACACAGCAGTAGTGCCAAATATAGTTTGGTATGTAGCAGAGCACCTAATACACCACTAATGCCTCTCTCTGTCCCTACTCCAGCAGCTATCCCTGAATACAGCAGCCGTTCTCTGTAAAGTCTATATTGTAGTAAAGCTATCACTGTACTGCACTATAGTAGCCCTGATAAGGGCTTTTAATCATGCTCCTGCCTGTCCAACAGCTAAAACCTGTCTCTCCCTTCTCCAGCCTCTGTCCCTGACTAAGTTCACGCAGCATATGCGTACGAGCAGGAAGAGCTGAGTTTTTAATATTCGAGGTCACATGGTTTTTCCAGCCAATCCATGTAGACGCCGTTTTCGCGCTGCCAGCGTGCTCAGCGTGCCTGTCATACCTGCATGGTGATTGGTGGAAAAAGAGCGCCAGGGAAGGTGGGAGGGGAAACGAATTCTAAGTGCGCCATCGCCGTTATACTCGAACGAAATCGAGTACGCCGAATAGCGTAGTATTCGATCGAATACCAGCTCGATCGAACACTACTCGCTCATCTCTAATCATAATATGTATCTTATTCATTAAACAAAACCCAGCAATGACTGAGTCCAGAGGATGGTAATGTTCAGTGATTGACAGTGTGCCCTGTATGGGTGTGCATACAGTGATAGCTGTCAGTCGAAGGTAGAGATGAGCGAATCTATTCGCCGCTTCGTAGATTTGTATCGAATCTTACAAATTTTCTACTCTGAAGCAAATCTGGATTTTTTCAGATTCACTCCATTCGAACCTTAAATGTTCTTAAACCTTTGTACGCTTACGCTACGTTCTTGTCCGATGAATTGTACGCTAATGCTACGTATAAGTTAATTTATACACTGCAGTTAGTTAGCAAACTTTTACTGTAAGTTCGTTATTCATGAGGAAAATAGGCGGCAAAACGCCCGGGAAGAAAGCAGTCACCTGACCTAGTGGGAAGGGCTTGCTCTGATTGACTCATAGGCTCGGTAAGCCAGCGACATTAGTTGTGCTGTGACTGATGAGACGAGCAGAAGCACTGTGAAGTTGTGAAAGACAGAGAACTGTTTTCTGGAAATTGTGGTGTAATTGTTCTGGGAATCCATACACATATCAGAGCCAGTGCAGGGCTAGTTATATTAATCAGCAGGGAGAGAGACAGGGAGAGAGACAAAGACCTGCAGGGCCACAGTCAAGTAAAAATGTCTGGCACAGAAAAGCAAAAGGGTTCCACTTCAAGCCAGAACTCAAGCTCCAAAAAAAGAAAGGAGAAGGTGGCACAGGGCAGCAGTGCCAAAGGACATGTAGCTGCATCTTCTACTGGTAGACTTCACAATAGTTGGCCGCAAGCCTCTGATCACCTGCTGCACTATCTCCTTCTTCTGCTGGTTCAGGTGTCGGTGTGTGCCATCGTAATCCTGCCGGTCCATCAGCCGGATCATGTATTTAAGCTCTCCAGAGCTAAATGTTGAAGAACGCTTGGATGCCATTTGTAAAACTTCGCTCTTCCTCTGAGGAGTGCACGCCGCGGCCTAGTGTCGTGTGTGCCTGCATATTACGCAATCGCTAGACAGTAGTACGCTGAGGATTGGTATGCAATTTTTACGTTTATGCGTACATGTTCACATAAGTAGCGTACCTTTAACAACTGTATGTTCGTTATTAGTGCGCGAATGTTCGCAGAACACGACAGAATAACTAATGATTTGTACGCAGCTTCGACCGAATAGCTTCGTATTAGGTATGAATCTTTTAAAAAATTTGACGAACATTCGGCGAAGCGAATTTTGGATGATTCGTTCATCTCTAGTCAAAGGGTAGGACCTCCCAATGGACTCCTAAGCATAACAAGAGCAGGGGTTTCAATTAACAAGATACATGTAAGACTGAATCTTTTGCCTCACAATGTTATATTAACCTGCCCAGTTCCTCCTGCTCTATAACATGCTTCCTGCAGATAGGATTGCACATACAATGGGACAGGTTCCCTATCTGGTGGCTATAAACATTAAATAACAGCTTCACTAATGTCAGAGAGTGGCTTATCTCTTGTGAGAACAAAGGATTGGGCATGTTAAAAGCCAAAATGCCCGATCGATCTTTCTCAGCCATCAGTACAGAGTAGGTTGGCCCCATTCACAGTGCATTGATTATGCTAAACTCAGCAGGTTAGGCAAGGTTTTGTTCCGTGTATAGGGGCACTTTAAAGGGGTTGTCGAGGATTTGATATTGATCGCCTATCCTCAGGACAACTGGCACCCCACTGATCAGCTGTTACATTGTAGCTACAGCGCTGGAAGTCAGTGCCAGAACTACATGGCTCCATCCATTGTGTAATGGACAAAGATGGTAACTGCAGTGCTGTATCCACTGAAGTGAAAGTGAGCAGCACTGCAGTTACTGGCTCTGACCACTACGCAATGGATGGAGCTGTGTAGTTTTTGGTGCCTGAGTTACAAGGTAACAGCTGATCGGGAGGAGTGCAGGTGTTGGACCCCTGCCGATATTATATTGATTGCCTATCTTCAGCATAGCAGGACTAAAAAGTGACTATGACTTCAGGAACCATTTTATGGTACCCAAAGCTGTTACACCTTCCCAACACAGGACTTGGGGGGGGGGGGGTTGTCAGATGCCTCGAGGGTGGAAGATAAGTTTACATAGTATGCAAAAGACATCCAGGAGATTTATGTTTATTTTAATTACCCCAAATGTCCTATTTTTTATGATGTTCATTTTTAAATGTTGTACATACAATTCAATGGAATGTAACATGGCTCATCCACCAAAGTTAGGAAAATGGAGAGTTAGATAAGATGGCAAGTAGAAAAGCACATGTCATAGTGTCCAAAACATAGCACCTTGAAGGACTATGAAGGTAGAAAGTCCTCTATGTTTGAGGTCGGATATGGAATATATAGCAGAATTAGGGAGCTGACTAGTCCATTCCCAATATTTAGCGTTCATAAATAATTTTTATAAGCATTAATAGAAAACCACCCAAAAATCTGTGTTCCTGGAATTTTTCTGCCCGATTTGATGGTCCTTGTGGAATTGATATGGTAATTCATACCAGAGGCAGATTTAGCTGCCAGCTATTGTTAACATGAATCTGGTGCCACATTGAAGTTGAGTCTTGAGATGAATAAATTCTCAACTGAGAATAATTTTTAATTGTGCAATTCATCTAGAGCAAGATGGAAGCAGAAAGAACAGTGAGACAACTGAAAACACACCTCCAATCTGCTGAAGAGACGACGCAAGACTTGGAAAGGCAACTGGCTCAGCAGAAGGTGAGTGTTCAGTGTTATATGGGGTTCATCAGGGACGTTGCTAGGGTCTCAAAAGATCTGGGACCCCAGCCCCAATGAATATATCCCAGTTCTCTAAGTCGCCCCCCTCCCCCCACACACTGCATTTTGCTGTACTTGCTATACAGCAGCACATACCTGTCACATCCGCTGCCTATCAGGTGACACCTTCTCTTCTCTGTCATCTTCTCAATTTGGTCCGTACAACTTCTTTCAGCAGCGCCTCGTCTCTACAGAGAGTGAAACACAAATATCTTAGCTTCCTATCATTTCTATCATCTCCCAACCTGGAGTCCCAACAGTGTTATCCTCCTGTTCACTGTGTCCCCCAACACCCCCAAATACTATACTGAAGAAATAATAGTGCCCCCCCCATAGTAATAGTGGTCCTCATAGTCCCACTAATAGTAATTCCCTTCTAGAATGCCCTCATTAGTAATAATGCCCCCTACAGTGCCCCCAACCATGATAATGCTCCCCAAGAATGTCCCCATTAGTAATACGGCCCCCTACAGTGGCCCCAACAGTGATAATGCTCCCCAAGAATGCCCCCATTAGTAATACCACCCCCTACAGTGCCCCCAACCGTGATAACACTCCCCAAGAGTACCCCCATTAGTAGAAGAGCCCTCCAGTATTAATAATACCCTCACAGAGCCCCCAGTAGAAATAAAGCCCCTATTGTTCCTCCAGTGGTATTAAAGGGAACCTGTCATCTCCGAAACACCCCCTGAACTAGAGTAAGCGGTGTATAGTGTAAGTGATGCTGAATCCGAATATGTAAGTTTTATCTTCATACTCACTTCCATTCCGACGCTGCGCTCCCACAAACCTGCAGTAAAATACACTCACTGGACTCTTCTTTGAGTCCTCTCCATTATGTGAGTGAGCACCGGAGTCCAGTGAGTGCATTTTACTGCAGGTTTGTGGGAGTACAACATCAGAATGGAAGTGAGTATGAAGATAAAAATTACATAACCGGACTCAACGTCACTTACACTATACACCGCTTACTCTAGTTCTCGGGGTGTTTTGGAGATGACAGGTTCCCTTTAAGGCTCTCTATAGACCCCTCAGTAGTAATAAGGCCCCCATAGTGCTCTTAGTAAAAATAAGGAGGATCTATAAGTCCCTCCTATAGAGCCCCCAGTCTGGCGCACGCCATGGTTGTGCAATTGTTTGGGGGTTTAGGGCCTGATTGCAACTTTTCTAAAATGTGGGCAAAGCAGAGGTGGCTGTAGCCGACCTGGCATATTTACTGTAACCTACTGAAAAACTGGCATAGATTATAGCAGAAACCTACACCAGCTGCCTTGTTGGTGTAGATTTCTTTTTTGGTGCACACACCTGCACAGATGGGCCACCATTACTAAATGTGCTGCACCTTTTAATAATTTTAGTCCATCTGACACTGGCAGGGGATAGATTAAAGAGCACCTGTCAGCAGGAAGGACCCAGTTAAACCAGTCATACTACCTGATAGAGTTGATCCTGCTGATTTAAAATTATATCTGTCTTATGAAGATTTCATTCTTGATATAAATGAGGGCTTCAGTGCACTAAGAGGTGTGGCCATCACTGAAAAACTGAGGAGCACCAAGGGGCTAAGCCCAACCTGTCAGCATGATCAACTGATTAGAAGTTTGGTTTAGTAGGTAATGTTGAAAGGTTTGGTTTAGTAAGTAATGTTGAAAGGTGCTCTTTAAGATTGTCATGTAATATGCCACACTTAATAAACGTTCCCCGAAATAGGAATTATTTTATAATATAAGACATGGGAAAGAAATTGGTGAAACCACACATAAGAGACAGAAGTAGGATATATTTAAAGGTAATAGACCAGGGCTGACTAGGAAATGTCTACCATCTCTGCCAGTCTTGGGCTCCAGTGATGTAAATTCATTGCATTATCTACTATATATCACAAAAACATAAAGCAAAAATGTGTGGCCTACAGTAACGTATGCAACGTACATCCTATTTTCACACAACAGAAACTTAGCATCTTAGGAATGGGATAATGACACAGATCAATACAGAACATCAGCTCCACCATCTGGGTTCATATTGTTTGTGACGTTTTTCAGAATGGCACTGCTACACTGCATCACAGGGCACAGTAACAATAGTTGTCTTCCTTATTGTTCACAGGACATATGTAGACAACAGGGCGAAGAAATACTTACACTAAGAAGTGCTCTAGAACTCATCCAAGAAGACTTGAAGCATGTACATAAGGTACTACAGTGATAGCGGTATAGTTTATGTACACACTTGCTACCTGATAATACAGAATATTTTAAAATCCAGCTCCCACCAGTGCATTGTGGATCAAAATCCCACTCATCTGCAGCAGGCCGCAGAGGACAGTCAGAAAGATACAAGTCGTGGTAGTGACATTTACGGTGGTTGTAGTTACTCTTGGTGGCAGTCCTTGCTCTGGCACTTCATTGGTCTGTGCAGTGATAAGAGGCCGTACCCTTTCTTCTCTCGGAGCACACTAATTCTAGGGCCCTCTGCCTGGTGGTAGCCGAGTAGCAAGGTCACAGTGCAATGCAATGATAAGGCCCAGTTTAATGCAACAAGTCCACTGTACTTTACTGAGGCAGATCAATCAGAGGCGTAGGTGCCCAGGGCAAGAGGGGGCCTAGCCTTAGTTTGGATTATCTCCTCTTCTACTGGAGGTGAAAACTTGGTCAGCACTCTAGCCTCTAAAGGAACAACTTTTATCAAATGAGGCAGTGGGAAAATGTCCCAAGGGTCATTGAGAAGGGTTTAGGCAGAACCTCTTCTGTCCTGTGTGGGGGCCTGGTTTGATCCTTGCTATGGGGCCCTTACTTCTCTATGTACACCACTGAATTCAATAGATGGTTCACACAGGCAAATACAGTGGTCCCTCAAGATACAATATTAATTGTTCCCAGCACGACCATTGTAGGTTGACACCATTGTAAGTTGAGTAATCGGTTCCAAAGCCCCAAAAAAGAGAAAAGAAAAAGAGAAAATGAATATTTATGAAAAATAAGCAGATAACTAAGACAGATAAAACAAGTCCTTACATATAATAGTCAGAAATATCTGCTAACTACCAACTAATACAGATATTTTACCAGAGAAGTGGCCTTGACTGGTTGGATCTGAGACATTGAATTCTGAGTCCAGTCTCAACTTACGATGGGTCAGAAAAGACCATTGTATGTTGAAAATATTGTATCCTGAGACCATTGTATCTTGAGGGATCACTGTACAATTTTCCAAGTCTGCGTATGGGAGACAGTGGGCACAATAAAGTTCCCTCTAAGTCTCTTTCTTATATTCTGCACAAACTTCCTAAATCGACCCTGCACTTTCTTATGCGGCCACTGAATGTCCTGCTGAATCCAGTAGCTCTTTTCTTCCATAACTGGCACATATGCAGTCATTTTGCTGCCTTTAACCCTCAGGACTTAAAGGGGTTGTCCGAGTTATTTTTTTGTCCTTTGTATGTTTCTAACTAGTCAAATACAACAGCTTTTCCATACACTTTCTGCTTCTAAAGCTGCTGGTTTCTTAGATTTAACTCAGGGTCACATGACCTATGATGTCAGCTTATCTCCCTGCTGTGTGATGTTTTGTGTACAAGCCTCAGAGATCAGATAACAGCCTGTACACCAGACGTCACTGTGCCTGGCTCCTGCTATCTGCTCTCTCCCTTCAGATAAAACATTAACCCCTTCAGCCAGAACACACTGAAAGCTTTACATCAGTAGCTGCAGATGTAAAGAGACACAGGAGCTGATCTGGAGGAAATGCAAAGTACAAGTACAGGTGGGGGGGAGATCCTGTGTGTATCAGCAGTGTCATTGTACAGCTGGGACGTGTAGTCCTACACATAGAACATGCTGCTGAGTATCCCAGCAGGCAGACATATCAGTCAGCACTTGTATTCACTCCCTTTACAGAGAGGGGGAGGGGCAGAGATTGTTATTACTGCATGTAAACAAAGGCCAGAAGAGAACCAGGGAAATGAGGAAATAGAGATTTTTTTGCCTAAAACTTGCTTAACTTAGTTATATATTGCTGCCCATCAGATTTAAAGTACTATATATTTTTTTCATAACTCGGACAACCCCTTTAAGTATTCTCTGGTTCACATGCTGCTCAGACATTCACAGCTTTGACTAGACTGAACTAATTCCCCACAGAGGAAGGGGTGGTACCAGCCCACACCTAATCATTTTTGCCAAGTATCTCCCTCCCTCCCCAGACACTGCCTATGGGACACACAGTGCATAAAGAGCAGCCAAATTAACCCCTTGCAGTGGAGTACTGCATAGCAGTGTGACATTCTGATCTAAAAGGCTGCAGTACTAATTTAGTGCTGTGTTCCCTTCACTGTTTTCCCTGCACAGTGGGACACTGGTGATGTTAGTGATAAATCACTTTCAAAGATGGAAATAAGTCTTAGAGCCTGTTCACACAAAAATATGGCTGGGGTGCCCGCATTGTGGACCACATCCGCAGAATGGAGTTCACATGGCCAGTGCCTATGAATTGCGGACCACTATTTGCAGTCCGCAGCATTGTCACAGTGAACATATGATATGAATGAGCCCTTATTCTGCCCTTCATGTCATAGGATATTTGACAGAGAACCTTGGCAAATTCAGATGTAAATTTCCACAAAATAATTTCCAGTATATGATATATACATGCATGCAACATTTCAATTGACCTTTATCAAGTAATTTCTAGTAGTAATCGAGGAACTGGATGGAGAAGCGATCCGCCGCTGCTTGGATGAGGACGGTGTTAAAATTTGCATCTGAATTTATTGTGCATGGTTCTCTGGCACATACTATTTGGATTGAAGAATCCTACCATAGAACACTGCAACTAATCGTGTGTGATACCACTGCATGTATATCCATATGATATGTCATACATGTCTTATCAATGGAAGCCAGCCAAGTGATTCCTATAGAGTTTTGGGGGCATGTGAGGAGGCTGGTGCTGAACTCCTTCTTCGGTTCCTAAACATTCAGGTCATTTCTTTGCAGATGCCACTTGGGGGAGCTCAGTGCATAGAGATTCTACAGCTTCTATTGACTGCAATGTTAACTATGTAAATTCCTATGTACTGAGCTCCCCCTATTGGTGGGTGCAGGCAACCAGTTTTGTAATATGTGAGGAGGAACAGATGATTTAGAATAATATTAGGAAAATGTATCAATGTATTTGTTTTCTGGTGTAAATACATTGAGAAATATGATGTTCCGAATTAGCTCTACCTTTAGGAAGAACATATTCCACTTTTTCAGACATAAAAGTCAGGAAAAGTGCACCATTTATTTAAAAAAAATCCTCCACTTAAAAAACTTTACTTTTTTTCCAAAATTTTTCTGGAACCTAGATCTATCTCTAGAAAGCAGGTCACCCAACCCCATCCCATCCAGTGGCCACCGCATTCAGGCTGAAAAAGTTCACTTTTTGACACAATTACAAAATATAGATTTATTATTATTATTATTATTATTATTATTATTATTATTATTATTTATTATTAAAGCGCCATTCATTCCACAGCGCTGTACATGTTAAAAGGGGTTTACATACATAGTCTAGACAATTGCTCTAGGACAAACAAGTTACAGACTGGTACAGAAGGAGAGAGGGCCCTGCCCGTGAAGGCTTACAATCTATGCGGTATGGGAGGTCACAGTAGGTGAGGGTGAAGCTGGTCATGGCAGTGTAGCAGCAGCAGGGTCACAGGTTGTAGGCTTGTCTGAAGAGGTGGGTTTTCAGATTTCTTTTGAAGGATTCCACTGTAGGTGAGAGTCTGATATGTTGGGGTACAGAGTTCCAGAGTACTGGGGCTGCGCGGGAGAAATCCTGGAGGCGATTGTGTGAAGAGTTGATAAGAGTGGAGGAGAGAAGGAGGTCTTGTGAGGATCGGAGATTACGTGTGGGGATGTATCGGGAGAGTAGTTCTGAGATGTAGGGAGGGGACAGGTTGTGGACGGCCTTGTATGTATTTGTTAGTATTTTAAACTGAATTCTCTGGGGAATGGGGAGCCAGTGAAGGGATTGGCAAAGGGGAGAGGCAGAGGAGTAACCAGGTGAGAGGTGGATTAGTCGGGCAGCAGAGTTGAGGATAGATTGGAGGGGGGCTAGGGTGCTAGATGGAAGGCCACAGAGGAGAATGTTGCAGTAGTCTAGGCGGGAGATGATGAGGGCATGTATTAGTACTTTGGCAGACTCATAGTTGAGGAACGCACGGATACGGGAGATATTTTTGAGTTGGAGGCGGCAGGTGGTGGAAAGGGCTTGGATGTGTGGTCTGAAGGAGAGTGCAGAATCCAAGGTCACTCCAAGGCAGCGGACCTGTTTAACGGGGGAGAGTGTGCAGTCGTTGATGGTGATAGATAGGTCTGTTGGGAGGGCTGTGCAAGATGGTGGAAAGATGATAAATTCTGTTTTATCCATGTTAAGTTTTAGAAAGCGTGAGGAAAAGAAAGAGGATATAGAAGATAGGCATTGTGGGACTCTGGATAGTAAGGTGGCGATGTCTGGACCAGAGAGGTAGATTTGTGTGTCATCAGCATAAAAGTGATACTGAAAGCCATGGGACTCTATGAGCTGTCCCAGGCCAAAGGTATAGATAGAGAAGAGCAGGGGACCTAGGACTGAGCCTTGTGGGACACCAACAGAGAGGGAATGGGAGGAGGAGGTGGCGTGAGAGTGGCAGACGCTAAATGTCCGGTCTGTGAGGTATGATGCAATCCATGAGAGGGCCAGGTCAGTGATGCCAAGAGACGAGAGAGTTTGTAGTAGAAGGGAGTGGTCGACGGTGTCAAAGGCAGAGGACAGGTCAAGGAGGAGGAGAACAGAGTAATGTTTTTTGGTTTTGGCTGCTAGCAGATCGTTGGTGACTTTTGTAAGGGCAGTTTCAGTTGAGTGGTGGGGTCGGAAGCCTGACTGTAGTTGGTCAAAGAGTGAGCAGGAGGAGAGGTGAGAGGACAGTTCTGAATGGACATGTTGCTCAAGTAGCTTTGAGGCATATGGCAGAAGTGATATGGGGCGATAGCTGGACAGAGAAGATGGGTCGAGTGAGGGTTTTTTAAGGATGGGTTTAATTGTAGCGTGTTTAAAACCAGAGGGGAAGACACCAGAGGTCAGTGATAGGTTGAAGAGATGAGTTAGGGCTGGGATGAACACTGCGGAGAGGTTGGGAATGAGGTGGGATGGGATTGGGTCAAGTGCGCAGGTGGTGAGATGTGATCTGGAGAGTAGGGTGGAAAGGTATTCTTCTGTAATTGTGGAGAAGCAGGTTTTGGTGGAAGAGTACTGAGCAGTTATGTAGAGGGGCTGAGGGGACTGTGCACTGAAGCCTTCTCTGATGTTGACGATCTTTTGTTTGAAGTATGTGGCAAAGTCCTCTGCTGAGATAAGAGGTGAAGGTGGGGGTGCCGGTGGACGGAGAAGAGAGTTAAAAGTGTTGAACAGTTGTTTGGGGTTGTGGGACAGAGAAGATATTAGAGATGAGAAGTAGGCCTGTTTTGCATCAGAGAGTGATGATTTGAAAATGAGGAGGGATTGCTTGTATGTGGTGAAGTGATCCTTTGAGTGGGATTTCTTCCATTGCCGCTCAGCAGCTCTGGAAGCTTGTCTGCTATAAATAGTCAAAATGATATGCAGATAAGACTCATAAACACAATTCCAGCCAAACAATTTCTACTTCTTTTGAATGTATAATTACATAACAGCACATTCACCTGTTATCTGTCATAAACTATATCACAGCCAAAAGAACACTGTACAGTGATCTCTCAAGATGCAATGGCCTCAGGATACAATATTTTCAACATACAATGGTCTTTTCTGACCCATCGTATGTTGATACCAGACTCAACATACAATGTCTCAGACTCAGATCCAACCAATCAAGGTCACTTCTCTGGTAAAATTATTTGCTAGTTATCAGCTATTCCTGACTAGTATATGTAAGGACTTGTTTTATCCGTCTTAGTGTTCTGCTTATTTTTCTTAAATCTTCATTTTCTCTCATCTTGGATGACATTTTGGGGCTTTGGAACCGATTACTCAACTTACAGTGGTTTCAACCTACAATGGTCATCCTGGAATCAATTAATATTGTATCTTGAGGCACCACTGTAGTTGGCATTTTCATATAACAATGTCCTCTGGTTAATTTACAGTATGGATCATCCACAAGCTCTACAAGCAGACGGCCATCGAGTCCTTTAAAATGTCCTGTATGTGCTGAAAATTTTTTGCCTCATCAACATCAGATATTTGAAGATCATGTGATTTGTCACCTTGATGGGGATGAATATTGAAGAAAATGGGTCGGTACTGCGGTTTGCAAGTGGTGCATGCATCCACTAGTACATAGCGAAGAAGGACTAACACCCAGTTTCTTGGTGATATGAAGAGATGTTTATTATATTAATAAACTTCTCTTCATATCCTCAATAAAGTGTAAAGTCTTTCTTCGATATAAACTTGATGGGGATGAAGACTGGCCATGATCGTGCGCTCATCTGTAGATATACACTTACATACAGAGTAGATTTTCTTGTCATTCATAAGAGTAGAAGAAATACAGGAATACATTGAATGAAATTTTCACGACATCTACCTATCTGTTACTGTCCTCATATGCATTTTGACCTTTAAACTGAATTTTCTGCTAGTTAAAACTAGATAGTGATACATCTTCTTTTCTCTCACTATAGTTTTTTTTATTCTATTTCCTGAGCATGATTATGGGGGAGGCCATCTTGCCTGAGCTGTTGTATTGCTGGATTTAGAGATATGCTTTACAGCAGCCACCGTGGGCCATAGACACAATATCCTGGGGACTCATTGATTTGTATGGGAGAGTGTTCTAGGGATGCTCTGCGATCCATAAAAAAAATAAATGCAATCTTTGCCAGTCCTCAGTGCATGGATCCTTAGGAGAGGCAAATCCACATTGTATAAACATAGTAGCGGGTCCAGCACTAGGGTCTTGGATAAAACCATCAATTTTTTTTTTATTTCAAATATCTTTAGAAAAAAAAGTAAAAAATGGCACATGACAGGACATCTCCCCATACCAGTCAACGTATTTCAGACTGTACTCAGTCCTTAATTATGACATCCATGCTCAGTACAAGGAAAGAATACATTAGCTGTGTGTATGTGCAGCGTCCCACATATGATGTGAAAGGAACACCGCAAACTTTGTATTTATTATAGCCATGTCACTGTATTTATTATCTTGTCATTATATGCTGCAAGGAAAACCTATCTAGGCTGAATACACTAAATTCACCATTCCAACACTAGATGGTGCTGTTTCCTCATTATATATAACCAGGTTACTGGTTAGAACGAGTTGAGAGCACTGAGTCAGAAAGAGTTGAATAATGGAGTAGTACAGAGAATCATCTCAAGCAAAGTGCAGGAGGAGAGACAGGAGTTCATCCAACCTGAGGCTGCCAATTTTATCTGATCCTGGCCAAGTCAGATTGCCCTTGGCACTTACCATATCTAAGCCACTAGGAACTAAGCTTTATCTGGATAGAAGGAAGACCATAGGGGAAGACATACTGTGATCCTAAATGTAAAGTAATTCCTGTAGTAGAAAATGAAACATATAGTCTATAGCCCATTATGTACCACATGTCAAACACAGTTGCATAAATAACGCATATAAGTAGCGATATAAGTCACTTTGTCCATTATCAGAACATTTGAATGCAGAGTAAAAGATAGAAAGTAAAAATGGTGGTGCACATCAAGAATTAAATGTTCCAGAATAGCAGCGTACATACCGTTGGTGGATAGTGTGAGCGTATGTAGTGGCGTCTGCAGCTCACTAGAGTGCAGGCGCTCATATTTAAAGACCAAAAGCGTGCGCCGGGAGCCGCGGTCACGTGACTGGAACATCTGCCACGTGACCGGGACTCCCGGCGCATGCGCAATAGCAACTATACGCACAAAAGGGCAAGGAAATGCCCATACTCCATCTACAGCGTCTACAGGTCCACCATATAGCTACAAATCCCCTATCTATACATCTAGGGTCCAAAAGATCTATATTCAAAGAGATACCAGCATCAATAGATGTACAATGGTGGTTCTTTTTCAACCAAATTTTTGCCAATAATATGAATGCACAATAGTGGTAATATGTATGCACAATAGTGGTTCTTTTGCAACTAGATTTATACCATAATATGTATAATAAATATGGGGAAAATTGACACCAGTAATGACGATAATAATCTCCCATTCCCTAACCAATTTCAATCCTCCTCCTTTTCACACTTCCACATGCCCTCTCTCCACTTATGACCCTATAACAGATAAAGAAGTCTCCAGGCTTCTCTCTTCTCGACCCACAACCTGCAGCAGTAATCTTATTCCCTCACACCTCCTCCAGTTCCTCTCCCCAGCTGTCATTACTCACCCTACTACCATATTTAACCTCTCTTTTTTTTTTCTGGTATCTTTCCGTCCTCTTTCAAACATTCTGTTATAACCCCACTACTGAAAAAAAACATTACCCAACCTGTGCTGAACTACCGACCTGTTTCTAACCTCTCCATCTCTAAATTCCTGGAACTTCCCACCTACTCTCACTTAATAAGCTATCTTTCTGAAAACTCTCTTCTTCATCCTTTACAATCTGTCTTTTTCTCTCTCCAGTCTACAAAAACTGCTCTTACTAAAGTGTCTAACAATCTCCTGACAGCAAGAAGGAATGGCAACTATTCTCTACTGATTCTACTGGATCTCTCTGCAGCGTATGATATGGTAGATCACAAAATCCTCAACACCATGCTCCACTCAGTTGGCCTTATTGACACTGCTTTGGCCTGGATCTCTTCCTATCTCTCTGGCCACACCTTTAGTGTATCATTCGCTGGCTCTACTTATAACCTCCTCTCTTGGACAGACTATCAGTGGATATAGCTTTCATTACCATCTCTATTCTGATGACACCCAACTATACACTTCATCCTCTGACATCTCCCCTGCTTTATTCCAAAACACCAGTGACTGTCTGGCAGCTGTCTCCAATATCATGTCCTATAATTTAAACTGAACCTTTCAAAAACTGAACTTCTTGTCTTTCCTCCATCTGCTAGCCCACCTGCGGTCTGCGGTACTGCTGTCTTGGGGTCATGTTTGACTCAGATCTTTCCATTGTTCACCATATCCAATCACTTACATGCTCATGTCAGCTATACCTCAAGAACATCTCCAGAATCCACCCATTTCTCATGGTGGAAACAGCCAAAACTCTTGTTGTTGCCTTGATTCCATTCTTGTCATGACTACTGTAATTCATTGCAAGTTGGTCTCCCTCCCTCCCTTCAGTTTGTCCTAAATGCTGCAGCCAGGCTCATCTATCTGTCCAGCTGCTATACTGATGCTACTAGCCTGTGCCAGTCACTTCCCATCCACCACAGAATGCAGTTCAAACTTCTCACCCTCATGCACAAAGCTCTCCACAGTGCTGCACCTCCTATTCATCTCCTCCCTCATTTCCGTCTATCACCCTCCTCTTGCTCTCCATTCTGTCAGTGATCCAAGATTAACATTCTCCATAATTTGTACCTCTCACTCCCGTCTTCAAGACTTTTCTCGAGCTGCATCTACTCTCTGGAATGCTCTGCCCCGGAATATCAAAGCATGCCTTTAAAACACATCTTTTCAGGCAAGCTTATCATACTTCCTAAACTGACTCTTCCCCCAGTAGGCCGCACCCCCCAACTCTTCAGACCTGAACTCAATCTTCTGACAGTCCTATACCCAAAGCACTAGCCTTCCTCTGGATCAACAGGCCGAACTGGATGGACAGATGTCTTTTTTCGGCCTTATAAACTATGTTACTATGTTACACACAAATCAGCTTACACCACTCCTTTCAGTACAGAAATGACTAGACTACTTAATATAATAATCAACTAACTTTTGTGTTACCTCCACTTCCTCATAGATTGTAGGCTCTTGCGCGCAGGGCCCTCACTCCTGGTGTTTCCGTTGTATATTAGCCAGTAACTTTGTGATGCCTTTTGTTTTGGACATGAACCCTCTGAATTGTAAAGCGCTACGAAATATGTTGGTGCTATATAAATAAAGATTATTATATTATTATTATTATTATTATTATGGTGGATCGGGAAGTATCTGTTGGTGATGTGTCAGTGTAATCCTAGCTATGATGATAACGATGATAAGTGATGTGTAAGGACCAGAAAGTGGTGACTATTTTTAGGCTTAGAGGCCAGTGCACAAACTGCAGGATTTTAGGATTTTTTTTAAAAATATAGATAGTGATATGTAAAACTAAATACATCGCTAAAAATTCTTTTAAAATATGTTTAACATAATAACCTTATTCGAAAAATAGGCCATTTTCTGATGACACATTCCTTTTAACAGTCGAATAACATTACAACTTGTAAAAAGTGAAGAAACTCTGTGTGACCATACACTGTTCCCTCCACTCTCTGTGGAGCGCAAGTCAGAACTGAAGTGGCACAGTGGCTTATCTGAGATCATCTGCCCTTTAGTTTCAGTGATAGGTCATTTAGGCCTTTGATTTCTTTGTATATGTCAAAAGGTAATCTCCACATGTTTATTATCCCCTGATGAACCACTTTTTCTAGGCAAAAGCGTCGGAAATTGCATTTGGAGATATCTGTATGAGGGAGTCTGTCACCTCATTTTCACCTATATAACTAACAGCAGTGCCCCACAGAAGATTGCAGACACATCCCAGACATACCACTGTGCACTTTGTGTCCGTATTCCATGTCCAGAAAAAGCACTTTTATTCTGCAGGAAAACAACTCCAAAGCGCCCAGCTGAAAGTGAAAGTAAAAACAGCTTTCTCTCCTGACTCGATTTCTAACAGCTATATCTTCTGATGTACTGGATATAATGCTGTGATTCCGGTATCATTTGAAATTGGAATGTCAGCTTTCAGAGAAGGTCAGAACCATTTTTCTATCTATCTAGCTACCAATCCCAAGATATGAGCAGCTAAAGCAGCCCTCCCCTCTTCAGTCTGGTTTGCTTTGAGCACTTGCAGCAGCAGAGCTGGGCACTTGGGAGCTGTTTTCCTGCAGAATTAAAGTGATTTTTCTGGACGTTTAATACAGACACAAAGTGCACACAGGGATGTCTGGGATTTGTCTACAATCTTCTGTGGGGCAGTGCTCTTATTTATATAGGTGAAAATGAGGTGACAGACTCCCTTTAATTGCCAGATTTTATGATTTATGTCTGTCAGCATCAGGTTTTGATGTCTAATCATGTTTTTGTTTTTAGATGAATTATTAGATGTTTTGTAAAGCAGGATCGGACCTATTTTATATGGTGTTTTTCTATGGACTTAAAGGGGTTGTAACCACAAAAAATATTCTTCAGTTTTCAAACCAGCACCTGGCCTTTGTAATTGCATGTAATAAATTTTTTTATATAGCTACTGAGTTATTCAATAAAATGTATCTCTATAGTGTGACTTAATTTCTTATTTCTTTCACCGGCTCATTAAGAAGGCCGCACATGCTCAGTTTAATCTTTCAGCTGTCTCCTGAGCTGTGATAGGGAGAGAGCTGCAGCAATAAAGACACTCCCCTTTAACTACACGCTTGATATAAATCTAGCAGACCAATGAATGGGAATATCTCTGGATCCACAAGAGGTAAAGGGCTGGTTCTTGCTTTGTCATGTACTATATGATGTCGCATTTTCATTTTTTTACATTAATCATGGGATAACTATTAGTCCTGAAAAGTTTTGATACCAATAAAAATTAAGTTTTTGTATGTCAGTGATTTCTAAATGAGAGGAAGCAGAAACGGATGACAACAGTGGTGGATGATCGCCGCATACTTTCTTTGGTGAAGAAGAACCCGTTCACAACATCAACTGAAGTCCAGAACACTCTCAGTGAAGTAGGTGTATCTGTCTCTAAGTCAACAGTAAAGAGAAGACTCCATGAAAGTAAATACAAAGGGTTCACATCCAGATGCAAACCATTCATCAATTCCAAAAATAGACAGGCCAGAGTTAAATTTGCTGAAAAACACCTCAAGAAGCCAGCTCAGTTCTGGAAAAGTATTCTATGGACAGATGAGACAAAGATCAACCTGTACCAGAATGATGGGAAGAAAAAAGTTTGGAGAAGAAAGGGAACGGCACATGATCCAAGGCACACCACATCCTCTGTAAAACATGGTGGAGGCAACGTGATGGCATGGGCATGCATGGCTTTCAATGGCACTGGGTCACTTGTGTTTATTGATGACATAACAGCAGACAAGAGTAGCCGGATGAATTCTGAAGTATACCAGGATATACTTTCAGCCCAGATTCAGCCAAATGCTGCCAAGTTGATCAGACGGCGCTTCATAGTACAGATGGACAATGACCCCAAGCATACAGCCAAAGCTACCCAGGAGTTCATGAGTGCAAAAAAGTGGAACATTCTGCAATGGCCAAGTCAATCACCAGATCTTAACCCAATTGAGCATGCATTTGACTTGCTCAAATCCAGACTTAAGACGGAAAGACCCACAAACAAGCAAGACCTGAAGGCTGCGGCTGTAAAGGCCTGGCAAAGCATTAAGAAGAAGGAAACCCAGCGTTTGGTGATGTCCATGGGTTCCAGACTTAAGGCAGTGATTGCCTCCAAAGGATTCGCAACAAAATATTGAAAATAAAAATATTTTGTTTGGGTTATGTTTATTTGTCCAATTACTTTTGAGCTCCTAAAATGTGGAGTGTTTGTAAAGAAATGTGTACAATTCCTACATTTTCTATCAGATATTTTTGTTCAACCCTTCAAATTAAACGTTACAATCTGCACTTGAATTCTGTTGTAGAGGTTTCATTTCAAATCCAATGTGGTGGCATGCAGAGCCCAACTCGCGAAAATTGTGTCACTGTCCAAATATTTCTGGCCCTAACTGTATGTATGTAGTGTAGTAAGTCTACTGTGTTATGTGCTACTATGTGCAGTCGGTAGGAGACTAGGGGCCCACCGGAGGATTACCCTGTACCCCTGTGGGCCAGTCTGAGCCTGGCCATAAGGAGAAGGTACATGATGAGAAAGTGTTGAGATTACCATCTCAAAGCTTTTTAACTCCATAGCACAATTATCTGGGATAATAGGGAGCCTTGCACCCATGATTTAGAGGCAGATTGGCAACCTGCTACAGGTGTACACCACTCAGCTAGGCATTGTAGTGCCAAGAAGGTATATACTGTAGAGAGGGAAAGGAGGAAGAGGTATTGCACTACTGTGGCTGGATCAGAGAGAGTAAGAACAGATACTGAAAGATTAATTCAGAGAAAGGCCTGTTAGCTCCATATTTGCAGCCTTGAGAACTGTCAGCACTAAAAGACTTGTAAGATCTGACAGGGTAAGCTTGTTAAAACCTGTGACTATTAGGGCTCATGCACACGAGCGTATTTTCTTTCTGTGTCTGTTCCATTTTTTTGCGGACCGTATGCGGAACCATTCATTTCAATGGGTCCGCAAAAAAAACTGAAGATACTCCATGTGCATTCCTTTCCGTATGTCCGTATTTCTGTTCCGCAAAAAAATAGAACATGTCCTATTATTGTCCACATTACGGACAAGGATAGTACTGTTCTATTAGGGGCCAGCTGTTCAGTTCAGCAAAATAGGGAATGCACACCGACGTCATCCGTATTTTTTGCGGATCTGTTTTTTCATACGGTCGTGTGCATGAGACCTTATGGTAAGGATGTGTATTTGAACTTTGTCACCGTTATTGCCATTAAAGGTCTTTTTTTGGTTACAATACCAGATTCGTCATTGTGGATTGTGGCTTTGCGCCCGAATGTTCAACCTTGTCTACCTGCCTTGCACCCTGCAATACACCCACTAATAGCAAGGACACCCAAACTGCCACGAGATAGGAGACCCTCAAAGACTAAGGTGTGCCCAGAGATGAAGAAAGGCTTGCACAACTCTCTTTACTGTTGCACTGCCCCAGGGGAGTGCTGGAGGAGGATTACCACCACCCACAACACTACTACTCCTATCCTTTCTGCCTCACGCCTTCCTTTCAACAACCAAAAAAATTACACAATGAACAGGATATAACTGCCTCTGTGCCTTATTAAGGACACTCATGTAAGTTAAGAGACTTTATTATACTGTTTATCTGGCTGAAAGACTGCTGAGAGTAATTGCTTTTGTACTGTGTGTGTGGAAAGAGCACCCAGAGACGTTTGTTTAAAGCTGCTGGAGAAAGTGCTAGTGACTTTGGCTCAAAAGCTAATGAAGCATTACTTGTGGATGTTTAGAGACTTTTGCTTGAAAGCTCACAGAGAGTTGCTAGTATGAGAACTGAGATATAAAACGCTATATTGCACTAAGAAAAACATTTATTGGGCTGATGGACTGTGTGGGATATGCCAGCCTAAGCTTCCATATGCTTGCAGTATACTAAAAACTGAGAAACTGAGTTTTGTGCGCTATAACCTAATTTGCTGTAAGTGAATAGACTATTGCATACCTCCCAACCATTCCGGATCCAGCGGGACAGTCCCAGATTGCAGTGGCTGTCCCACTGTCCCGGTTTCTGGCAGCTGTCCCTGCATCCATAGGACGCTGAGACAGTTGCCTGTATGGTGATAAAGCAGAGAGCCGGCATCCCTTCCGTACCCCCTGCTGGCTTTCCATACCTTTGGTCTGGGCGGGGGACAGGGCCAGACGACAGTCAGCCTTGGCTCCGCCCCCTCCAGACTAGAGCAGACGATGTCCTGCTGGTGATGCTGCTGCAAGGAAGAAGGTAAGTATATGGTGTTAATATTTTTAAGTTTCTGTGAGTGACACAATATGGGCATATTACTGGGGGCACAACATAAACTGGGGAGCACAATGTGGGCATATTACTGGGGGCACAACATAAACTGGGGAGCACAATGTGGGCATATTACTGGGGGCACAACACAAACTGGGGAGCACAATGTGGGCATATTACTGGGGGCACAACATAAACTGGGGAGCACAATGTGGCCATATTACTGGGGGCACAACATTAACTGGGGAGCACAATGTAGGCATATTACTGGGGGCACAACATAAACTGGGGAGCACAATGTGGGCATAGTACTGGGGGCACAAACATAAACTGGGGAGCACAATGTGAGCATATTACTGGGGGCACAACATAAACTGGGGAGCACAATGTGGGCATATTACTGGGGGCACAACATAAACTGGGGAGCAAAATGTGGGCATATTACAGGGGGCACAATGTGGGCATATTACTGGGGCACAACATAAACTGGGGATCACAATGTGGGCATATTACTGGGGGCACAACATAAACTGGGGAGCACAATGTGGGCATATTACTGGGGGCACAACACAAACTGGGAAGCACAATGTGGGCATATTACTGGGGGCACAACATAAACTGGGGAGCACAATGTGGGCATATTACTGGGGGCACAACATAAACTGGGGATCACAATGTGGGCATATTACTGGGGGCACAACATAAACTGGGAAGCACAATGTGGGCATATTACTGGGGGCACAACATAAACTGGGGAGCACAATGTGGGCATATTACTGGGGGCACAACATAAACTGGGGATCACAATGTGGGCATATTACTGGGGGCACAACATAAACTGGGGAGCACAATGTGGGCATATTACTGGGGGCACAACATAAACTGGGGAGCACAATTTGGGCATATTACTAGGGGCACAACATAAACTGGGGAGCAAAATGTGGGCATATTACTGGGGGCACAATGTGGGCATATTACTGGGGGCACAACATAAACTGGGGAGTACAATGTGGGCATATTACTGAGGGCACAACATAAACTGGGGAGCACAATGTGGGCATATTACTGGGGGCACAACACAAACTGGGGAGCACAATGTGGGCATATTACTGGGGGCACAACATAAACTGGAGAGCACAATGTGAGCATATTACTGGGGGCACAACACAAACTGGGAAGCACAATGTGGGCATATTACTGGGGGCACAACATAAACTGGGGAGCACAATGTGGGCATATTACTGGGGGCACAACATAAACTGGGGAGCACAATGTGGGCATATTACTGGGGGCACAACATAAACTGGGGAGCACAATGTGGGCATATTGGGAAACCTGTGTGTAAGCCCTGCCAACAGCAGAAAAAGAATTTACTTCTGCGCCATTATTAGCTTACATTATGTTGCCAAATGTCTGCTCCGCCCTGTTCATGGCAGAAAAACAATTTGCCGCCCTGCTTATGCCAGTGAACCTACGGTGCAGAACCCCCGCCATATACTCCACCACCCCCACATCACCAGGAAGACCAGTTTGTGTATTTCACTGCTTTGTTTTCCTGGCAGTAGCAAACAGCAAGGAAGGAATGGCAAAGGTTGGCAGGAACAGGGTTTACCATCCTGTAAATACAGAATAAGAGCAGATACTGAGATTAACACCCAGTAGAAAGAACAATAGAAGTGGTACTGTGCAGTGTCCACATATACAGAAAAAGAGCAGATACTGAGAATTACACCCAGTATAAAAGATAAGAGAAGTGGTACTGTGCAGTGTCTATATATACAGAATAAGAGCAGGTACTGAGAATTACACCCAGTATAAAAGATAAGAGAAGTGGTACTGTGCAGTGTCCATATACAGTGCCTTGCAAAATTATTCGGCCCTCCGGAACTTTTCAACCTTTTGCCACATTTCAGGCTTCAAACAAAAAGATATCAAATTTTAAATTTTTGGTGAAGAATCAACAACAAGTGGGTCACAATTGTGAAGTGGAATGAAATTTATTGGATGATTTAAACTTTTTTTGTAATAATAAAACTGAAAAGTTGGGCGTGCAAAATTATTCGGCCCATTTACTTTCAGTTCAGAAAACTCACTCCAGAAGTTCATTGAGGATCTCTGAATGATCCAATGTTGTCCTAAATGACTGATGAAGAGAAATAGAATCCACCTGTGTGTAATCAAGTCTCCGTATAAATGCACCTGCTCTGTGATAGTCTCAGGGTTCTGCATCATGAAGACCAAGGAACACACCAGGCAGGTCCGTGATACTGTTGTGGAGAAGTTTAAAGCTGGATTTGGATACCAAAAGATTTCCCAAGCTTTAAACATCCCAAGGAGCACTGTGCAAGCGATCATATTGAAATGGAAGAAGTATCATACCACTGCAAATCTACCAAGACCCGGCCCTCCCTCTAAACTTTCATCTCAAACAAGGAGAAGACTGATCAGAGATGCAGCCAAGAGGCCCGTGATCACTCTGGATGAACTGCAGAGATCTACAGCTGAGGTGGGAGATTCTGTCCATAGGAGTCGAACACTTCACAAATCTGGCCTTTATGGAAGAGTGGCAAGAAGAAAGCCATTTCTCAAAGATATCCATAAAAAGTCTCGTTTACAGTTTGCCACAAGCCATCTGGAAGACACACCAAACATGTGGAAGAAGGTGCTCTGGTCAGATGAAACCAAAATTTAACTTTTTGGAAACAATGCAAAACGATATGTTTGGCGTAAAAGCAACACAGCTCATCACCCTGAACACACCATCCCCACTGTCAAACATGGTGGTGGCAGCATCATGGTTTGGACCTGCTTTTCATCAGCAGGGACAGGGAAGATGGTTAAAATTGATGGGAAGATGGATGGAGCCAAATACAGGACCATTCTGGATGAAAACCTGTTGGAGTCTGCAAAAGACCTGAGACTAGGACGGAGATTTATCTTCCAACAAGACAATTATCTCAAACATAAAGCAAAATCTACAATGGAATGGTTCAAAAATAAACGTATCCAGGTCTTAGAATGGCCAAGTCAAAGTCCAGACCTGAATCCAATTGAGAATATGTGGAAAGAGCTGAAAACTGCTGTTCACAAACGCTCTCCATCCAACCTGTAAGAGCTCGAGCTGTTTTGTAAGGAAGAATGGGCAAGAATTTCAGTCTCTAGATGTGCAAAACTGATAGAGACATACCCCAAGCGACTTGCAGCTGTAATCGCGGCAAAAGGTGGCGCAACAAAGTATTAATGCAAGGGGGCCAAATAATTTTGCACGCCCCACTTTTCAGTTTTATTATTACAAAAAAAGTTTAAATGATCCAATAAATTTTGTTCCACTTCACAATTGTGACCCACTTGTTGTTGATTCTTCACCAAAAATTTAAAATGTTATATCTTTTTGTTTGAAATGTGGCAAAAGGTTGAAAATTTCCAGAGGGCCGAATACTTTCGCAAGGCACTGTATACAGAATAAGAGCAGGTACTGAGAATTACACCCAGTATACAGAGTAAGAGAAGTGGTACTGTACAGTGTCCATATATACAGAATAAGAGCAGATACTGAGAATTACACCCAGTATACAGGACAAGAGAAGTGGTACTGCGCAGTGTCCATATATACAGAATAAGAACAGATACTGAGAATTACACCCAGTATACAGGACAAGAGAAGTGGTACTGCGCAGTGTCCATATATACAGAATAAGAGCAGATACCAAGGATTACACCCAGTATACAGGGTAAGAGAAGTGGTACTGCGCAGTGTCCATATATACAGAATAAGAACAGATACTGAGAATTACACCCAGTATACAGGACAAGAGAAGTGGTACTGCGCAGTGTCCATATATACAGAATAAGAGCGGATACCAAGGATTACACCCAGTATACAGGGCAAGAGAAGTGGTACTGCGCAGTGTCCATATATACAGAATAAGAGCAGATACCAAGGATTACACCCAGTATACAGGGTAAGAGAAGTGGTACTGTGCAGTGTCCATATATATTGAATAAGGGCAGATATTGAAAATTACACCCAGTATACAGGACAAGAGAAGTGATACTGTAAGGTGCCCACATATACAGAATAAGAGCAAATACTGAGAATTACACCGAGTATAAAGGACAGGAGAAGTGGTACTGTGCAGTGTCCATATATACAGAATAAGAGAAGATACTAAGATACATGCAATTGGATGCTTTTCTGACATCACTAACGGGTGTCTTCATGCACAACACTTGTGGTTGCTGCCCTGATATTAACCAGATTGTGTAAAATTGAGAGCCATGGGTGAATCACGTTTAGAGATCCTGGTCCACTACCATCTACATGTGAATTAGATCCTCTCTCTCAGTGGCTTAACTAGAAAAGGCTGGGCCCCACAGCAAATTTTTGAACGCTAATCTCCCCCCTTTTCCAAGCAACTTACCGTCATCCCCCCTCCCACGGCTAATCAAAACCACCCACTCAGTAGTCATGCCTTCTTAGTGCCCCCACACAATATTTATGCCCCCTTAGTCCATCCTCACAGTAATTCCTCCTTAATGCACCCACACAGTACTACTCCTCCTAATATAACTGAAGGCCGCCAGTGGTGCAAAAAAAATAGAAATCAGTAATCACACCTGCTGGGGTGAGTGAGGCGGGTGGATGACCCTCGGCCTGTGCGCTCTCCTACTCAGTCCGACAGGCAATGTCACTGTATCATACCTGCTGGAGACAGCATGGCTGGGGAAAGAGTCCCAAGTTGTAATGAATGAGGGACATCCACTGTGACCTGGGCCTCGCCTGGACACACACACAGTAGTCATCATAACTGGTTACTGGCAGTAGGGAGGCTACTTTCATAATCACTAAAAGGAGGACATCACACCCAAGAAGCACATCACACTCCTAAAAGGAGAGCACTGGTTGACGATACAACACACAAAAAGGAAACCATATAACAATCTATATAACAACGTCAGCCAAATTACACAAGAAATGTAAAACCTAAATCATTGTTTTATTCACGTGCCGGGTCTCGGCTTTGGGTGTCAGACTAGGGTGACCAGACGTCCTCTTTTCCCCGGACATGTCCTACTTTTGTGGTGAGCGCGCTGACGTCACCAAAGGTCTTTTTGCAGGGGAAAGAAGAAAGAAGACACCGGCTGCGCGAACAAGCGGAAAAGGTGAGGTTTTTTTAAATTATTTTTAACCCCTAAAGGCCACTTTAACTATTATTTTCTGTTATAACCATGTTATAACAGAAAATAATAAAGGGAAGTTCGGGTCCCCATCCCTGGGGTATATGTAATGATCAAACCCCCCCCCGGAAAAAAAAGATTTCCTCCATTTAGGAATTTCAGATCTGGTCACCCTATGTCAGACCCCCACCGATATGATATTGATGACCTATCCTTCCTGCTGCTTACTATTTTCTACTGGGTCTGTGTCCACAGGATGTAAACACAGTTGAAAATGGTGCTGCCAAGGGGCCCTCTACCAAGAGAGGGCTGGTGCACATTCACCTTTTAAAACAGCTTTGCATAGGCTATATAAACAGGGGTGGACTTGGGATTTCCAGGGCTCGGGAGGGAGAGAATTTACAATAGAAAAAAATAGGGAAACCTAAGGGTACGGCCACACAGGTCAGTTGTGCTACGGTTGCGAAGTGTCCATGCTGTTCTTGAATACCACATGGCTGTACAAGCTGCAACAGGTTGCAATTAACTAATTATGCGTCGCAGTATTACAGGTGCCAAGTAGTGATTAATAATATGGACCAGAATTACTGGAGGACGTGTAGGGTGGAGAACTCATATGACCACATGCTTTCATTAAGGTCCCATTCACGCGACCGTGTGAATGGGGCCGTATCTATTCCGCAATATTGCGGAATAGATGCGGCCCCATTCACCTCTATGGAGCGGGGAGCCACCGCACAGAGCTAGCTCTGTGCCGCGGCTCAGATGAAGCAGGTCCTATACTTGTCCGCATGCACGGACAAGTATAGGCATTTTGAATGGGGCCGCCCGACGTGTGTTCCGAGCGTGCGGAACACACGCCAGGCAGCCCCCGTATTGTTGCGGGTCCGCAATAATGTGGACACGCAATAATACAGCCGTCTGAATGGGGCCTTAGTATATCAATTCTGTGGGAGACTGTTATGTTTTTGGCATACACCACAAACTCAGCTATATATTTGTACTTACCTCTTCTGTGTTCAAACATTTATGGGGTCATTTATCAAACTGGTGTAAAGTAGAACTGCCCATAGCAACCAATCAGATTCCACCTATCATTTTCCAAAGGAGCTGTCAAAATGAAAGGAAGAATACGATTGGTTGCTATGGGCAACTAAGCCATTTCTACTTTACACCAGTTTGATAAATGACCCAAATAGTACTGACAACAAATCCTCATACATCTGTAAACCAATTGTGTACCTTT
The DNA here is from genome assembly GCA_900303285.1 of Rhinella marina. Lineage (NCBI taxonomy): Eukaryota > Metazoa > Chordata > Amphibia > Anura > Bufonidae > Rhinella > Rhinella marina. Next base: position 30,762 of record ONZH01015173.1, read on the forward strand.
GGCATTAGCAATTTTTTTTACAGCAGAAAACTGTCAGCATCAGCATAATGTCACCATTTATAAATGTTTCCTATTGTTTCCTGAAATCTTTCTGTGTACATTTTAAACAGACCCTAATAAAACCAAATATCTCTGTGTACCGCATCATTTCTACTTGTATTCCTACGAGAGGGTGGAATGACAAATACTCTCCCTATGTAAGGCTTGGAAGTAAATCAGATATTTTTGCTGGCTTCATAGTAGAGTAATATCTTTACGCCGAACTCTTAAAAGACTTAATAACTGTGTCATTTTTTTTTTACTTTGCTGCCTTTGATATATCTATTGCTCTGTGTTGAAATGCAGTATAGTTAAGGCTAATATTAGCAATATTCCTCACAGCGGGCATCAGGCTATATAGAGATTAGTTACTTCGGACAGGGCTTGGGCTTGTGCTCACAGTATCCCATGGGAAATTACCATGGCTTAACAAATAATATTAATTAAATGAAGCATGGCAAGGAAGTTGCAGTGATGTGCCACTGGAATCAATGTGAAGGCTACAGACACTACAGTATTTTCTTAGCTATGTCAACCAATGGGTGAAAGAGTAAAATAAATCAGAATTTTTCATCTTCCAAGGCGATTGTGATCTTTTTTGATCAATTGAATTTCCAGGCCGTACAGCTATATGTCTATCACTTGATGTACCCATAGCAGTACATTTTGCCTCTGCCAAGGTCAGATCTTTAGCGTGTGAGAATAGGAATGTATGATCTTCCGTTCACAGAGGGGAGCCATGTGTAGAATTTAGAACATGAGTTCTTTGTGGCTTATTCCATTAAAATGTATGGGGAAAGTACACATTTGATCCTGTGGGTTTCTCAGGTAGTTCCACAATGCAGTTATTCAATAAGTGACAGTTTGAAAGCAACCTTCAGGTTCAAGAAAAAAAAATCACATTAACTGGGGAATGAACAGAACACCTACAAGATGGCCTTCATTTCATCTTTTTGGTTGTGGATCCACTAAATCTTGGGTTCCTTGTCTGCCATCTGTGCACCAGATCTCAGACTATCTGGTGCACACTCTGCATTGGTAGCAGAAGACACTTCCATCTTGTTCAGCCCGGATCTTGAATTGACCAGCGATGTTCACATGAGCATTACTGGCCAATCCAAAGGCAGCAGGAGGTCTTTATGGACAACCAAATGCGCAGCGTGCATCAGGTAGTCTGAGAAGCGGTGCAGCCGTCTTGCATGGCTGAAGTGGAGCCCGGGAATTGATGGATCTGCAACTAAAAAGAGGAAAAAGAGGGCTCTAGGTAAGTGTTTTCTTCATTCCCCAGTTAATGTGACTTTTTTTTAATTGAGGGTCACATATTTTCACAGAATATAATACAATAGTACATAGGGGGAATTTGTCATGAGGAAAATACTTGAAGTCAGTTTTGCTAGAATCTGTGTTGGAGTACTTTATGCCACACAGGCTCGGACTGGCCCACAGGGGTACAGGTGAATCCCCTGGTGGGCCTCTGAGCAAGGAGGGCCCCTAGTCTCCCACCCCTTGCACAAGGGGCACATAACACAGTAGACACTGCACTACATACATATGTTCAATGTACAGCACCTCAACCAGCCTATTTTCATATAAAAAACGTGATAGATTATTAAAGAAACTCCCCAGTTTCTTATTATAGACACAATTAGAGCTGAGATGACTTCTAGGTATAGAGGAAAGCTGCCAGTATCCTCTTCTCAACAGGACCTACCTTCTCAAAGTTGCTTCAGGGACCCCCATATTCAATCTGGTAGCATCTTGCTGCTGTGTGAGCAGGTAATATTTGAATGTATCTCTACGGTGGGCCCCCAAAATAAATTTTACTAGTGGGCCCTAGGCACCCCAGTCCGACACTGATGCCACATTTATCAAATGTCACAGGCTTTGATAAATTTGTCTCATCCTTAAACCTAACACTTCTGTCTAAATAAGCTACTCCACTTTTCTTACTCCACCCTCTTACCGGAGTGAGACTGCGACTTATTTGCGACTTTTTTAAAAAGTCTCAATGATAAATCTGGAATGAAACTCATTAACTCATTAACATAACATCACCATCTTGTGATCTGTTCCACAAGGGCTGGAGCTCAGCCATGGAACCGGTTTAGGTGAGTATTACTCATTTTTATTATTTTTACACCATTGGGGGTTCTAACTTATATGTCAAGGAGCACTACTGTGTGGAGGCATTAAGTGGGAGCACTACTGTGACGGTGGACTAAGGGGGCATCACTACTGTGGGGAGGCACTAAGGGGGCATAACTACCATGGGGTCAGTGAGGAGGCATAACTACTGTACAGAGGTAGTAAGGGGGCATAACTAATGGTTAGGGGCACTAGGGTGGGGCATAACTACTGTGTGGGGGCAGTAAGAGAACATGATGACTGTGTGGGGGCAGAAAGGGGGCATAACTACTGTGTGCGGTCCGTGAGGGGGCATAACCATTGTGTAGGGGCACTAAGGAGACATAACTACTGTGTGGGCATTCATGAGGCATTCTACTGTGAGGGGGCATAACTGCTTAACTTCTGTGTGTGGGCATTAAGGCGACATAACTACTGAGGGTGGGGGGTTTTATGGCAAGCGTGGCCCGTGTTGACTAGCCGTGGGAGTGGGGGTTGCAGAGAATTTTCTCAGGGGGAGAGAAGTTTAAAAATTTGCCATGGGGCCCAGCATTTTCTAGTTACACTCCTGTTTCTTTGAACTTATCATTGTTCCATTCTTTTCTTATTCCTCCCAGAAATTTCTGTCGACCGAACTTTGTTTTCCATCCAGCATAATGGAAACCAGACGGATCCGTTATGCTTGCCTATATACTTCTATTATGACTGATCAAAACGGAATGCCTCTAAAGGCTTCCGTTTTGATTTCCGTCTTATGGATTCCGTTTTTTCCGTTAGAACAATGTTATAACGGAAAGCCAGAACGGAATCCATAACGTTGATGTGAACAAGCCCTAAAGTGGGCATTACAATTCCTCTTTTCAATAGGGTGTGTCACTACATTAATGTGTGTGCACCGGGATTTTGGCATCAGTTGTGCCAAAAAGGGGCACAATTTGGCACATGTAGGTTTACAGAAAAAGTCTGTGCCTAGTCTGAAAGGGTATGTGACTTGGGAAGTGGTGTGGCTTTGCAGATAGGGTGTAACCTCAGATGCAACATTTTGCACCAACATTTGGGCATAAAATTTTGTCTCAAAATAAGGCAACCAATAATTGGTATAGAATTAGACAAAAGTGTCTATCCCTGCACCACATTTATCATCCAGCCTGAGCCCTTGTGATAAATTTGGTGCATGACTAAACAGTCTGTCTAAAAGGGTAATGTATCAAATGTACTGCACCATGCTCAGCAGTTTGCATTTGCCAAGAGGCATCCAATGTTTTGCAGGTGGGGCTTCATTTTTGGCCAGATTTATCATTGCAACTTTTTTAAATAGTCGCAGGAGTACTCCAGTCACCTGGTGTCATACAAATTGATGGAACTTTTATAATTAATATGATTAGATTTTATAATGATTATTTTCTGTAGCTAGTTTAAAAATTGTGTCAAAAATGGCTTCAAACCAAGCAGACAAAGAGGCCAAAAGATATACTACCCCTAAGTTTACGCCATCTACAGGCTTAGTAACTTTGCTCCACTCTCCGCACTGAATAGATAATGTCAGAGCTTGTATGCACATGACTCACTGAAAAGGGGAAATCATAATGTCCATTCAATGTATTCACACATTTTTATGATCAATAACAGAGCTACGACACAATGTAAAAGTGTAATTTGGATGTCCTGGGCAAAAGCTGTACTGACTCCATACACTGAGGCTACATTCACACGTCCGTATGTGTGCACATCCTGGAAAACGGTCAGTTTTTTTGCGGATCCGTTGTTCCGCAAAAAGCTCCATTTTTCCAGGACATCCGTTCCGTCTTTCCGTAAAAAACGGAAAGGATGTATCCATATGTCATCCGTTTTTTGCGGATCCGCAAAAAAACGGAAGGATGAATAACATCTTTTTTTTCACCCCTCCTGGAACGGAATCCGCAAATACGGATGACATGCGGATGCCTTTCCGCATGTCTTCCGCATTTTTTTGCGGATCCATAGACTTTCATTGTGCTACGGACCGCAATTCGGGAGAAAAGTAGGACAGGAGGATTTCTGTTTGCGGATCCGCAAAACAGAACGGAACAGATTAACGGATGCGGACAACATACGGTGCAATGTCCGCAGATTATCAGGACCCATTGAAATGAATGGATCCGCAAAATATCCGCAAAAACCGTCCGCAATTGCGGAACGGATGCGGATAGATTGCGGATGTTTTAAACGGACGTGTGAATGTAGCCTTAAAGGGGTTGTCTCATCTTGCCGTTACTAAGGGGAGATGAGACACAGTTCCTATCATCAGCTGTGCATGAGAGCTATGGAAAAAGCTTAGCACAGCAAGTTATGCTGTTTCTGAGTTAGGGAAGCAGCATAGTTTGCTGTGCTATGCTGTTTCCGTAACTCTCATGCACCGCACTGGGAGCTACTGATACAGTGAGTGCCAGAGTGCTCTGCTCTTTGCCGGCTGGCTGCTGCTCGGGACTGTGTCTCATCTCGCCTTAGTAATAAATTAAGGATGCTATATCACAGTGTTCAACATCCAGTGACTTGGAAGCATCATGTGTTTCTCAGGCCCCTTTAAGTGATTCCCTGATTGATGACGGCCGCAGATAGTTTTGTGCACTAGTAGCACCAGGGATGTCATAGTATCAGCGGAACTCAGTACAACAGTCATGGCTAAAACTTTTAAGACTGGTATAAATTTTTAGTTTCACAAAGTTTGCTACCTCAGTTTTTGCATCTCAGTGATCAGATGAATCACAATTAATTGCAAAGTCATTCTTGCCATGAATTTTAACATAATAAAAAAATTTCACTGCAATCAGCCCTGTCAAAAAATGACACGCTAACATAATTTCAGTAATCTTCTTGTTAGCGCAAGAGAAAGTGTTAACAAGGAAAAGGCAGCTGGTATCATTCGACCATGCTGATTGAGTTAGGCTACTTTCACACTAGCGTTTACAAATTCCAGTATTGAGTTCCGTCATAGGGGCTCAATACCGGAATAAAACGCTTCAGTTTTGTCCCCATTCATTGTTAATGGGGACAAAACTGAACTGAAGAGAACGGAATGCTCCAAAATGCATCCGGTCCGGGCATCTGCACCAAGACTGATCTGGAATGACTCCCAATGCAAGTCAATGGGGACGGATCCGTTTGGTGTGACACAATAGTAAACGGATCCGTCCTCCATTGACTTTCAATGGAGTTCATGACTGATCCGTCACCTGCACTTTTCCCCACAGCTCCCTCCTCCATCCAGCAGAATCTTCCCTTCCTTTGTGCGCGCCGTCCTCCTCCTCCTGTGCTGTCCAGAGCTGCTGGGGCCTCTGACAACCAGAAGCCACCAGGACACCGGGAGCCAGTAGGTATGGCTTAATTATGTAAGTATGTATGTAAGTATGACTAAGTGAGACTGTGTCAGACACGTGTGGGACCGGAGCACGGTTCCGGTGGGACCCTTCACCCGCCGGATCCGTGCTGCCGCTAGTGTGAAAGTGGCCTTAAAAGAGACGACTGGTTGCTTTAAAAGGGGAATGGTGCTTGAAATCGTTGTCTTCTTCTGTTAACCATGGTTACCTCCAAGGAAACAAATGCTGTCATCATTGCTTTGCATCAAAAGGGCTTTACAGGCAAGGGCATTGCTGTTTGTAAGTTTGCACTTAAGTCAACCAGTTACCAGTTCATCAAGAAGTTCAAGGTGAGAGGTTCAATTGCTGTGAAGAGGGCTTCAGGGAGCCCAAGTAAGTTCAACAATTGGCAACACCATCTCCTAAATATTCAGCTACAGAATCATATCACCATCAGTGAATGGCAGCAGGCGCGTGTTTGAGTGCAACTGCATGGACTGCAGAGGACTGGGGTAATGTTCAGACTGTTTGGGACTTCTGGAAAAATTATTGTCCTGAGAAGGAAAGGTGAGCACTACCATGAGTCCTATGTCAAGGCAACAGTAAAGCATCCTGAGATCATTCATGTGTGGGGTTGCTTCTCATTCAAGGAAGTGAGCTCACCCACAATTATGACTAAGAACACTACCATGAATAAAGAATTAAAGAAAATCACACAAGGTGCTCCATGATGAAGTACCACCGACACTTGCAAGAGAGAGAGTTATGTAACACAACTCACCAGATAAGGTTGTGTAACAGGAGAATGATCTCACATAGGGGTCAGCAAACTCTGGCACTACGGCTGTGGTGAAACTACAACTCCCTGCATGCTGCATTAATTTCTATTGGGGTTCCAAGAACAGCCAAGCAAGTATGCATGCTGGAAGTTGCAGTTTCACCACAACTGGAGTGTCGAACATTGTTGATCCCTGCTCTAACAAAGCAAATGGTAACTGCCACACCGCCTAGCAGCAAAAAAATCTAGGAAAAGGTGGGTTTGCGGATCGCAGAATACCAATCAATCACTTTATCGTATGATAAAGTGAACAAACACATTTTTGGAAGTGTACCTCTTCTTTCTTCAGTATCTGAAGAAAGAGGTGGTATGCTTCCAATAATGCAACACTCCTGAAGTCAACTTTTTCCTGGATTTGTTTGACAAATATAGAATGGTATCAAAACATCCTCCAAGCGCAACTTTCCCCAATGTTCCAGGAGCAAATTGGTGATGAAGAATGCTAAGTGCTGTGTATAGAGCGATGTGGAGGGAAGGGACGGTAAAAACCACCCTTGCCTTCTCTATGGGGAGATCTGCTGTCACCAACAGATGGTGTGCATTTAAAGGTGGCTTGTGATCTACAAAAGTTTTGGGGTAATCTGCTTTAGCAAAATTGCATATAAATGTAAAGGATATGTACTCATTTCTATCTATCTACTTATACATCATATATACCTGTATCAAGATAACCTGCAAATAATGTTGCAGGGGGGTGAATGTAGAAGAGTTGAATGAATGGATGTGATAGGCCACCCCAAAAAGATGTTTAGTGACCTTGGGCCAGGGTACTCTGAAGCCTGAACATTTGTGGACAGCCTGTTTCCCCTACGTCATCAACTCCTTATTTATTTTAATAAAGGGTTAACTTGAATTGATTTATACTGTTTAATACTGTGTATATGTTTGTTGTGATATTCTCTTAATTTCCACGATATTTGCAAGGCAATGTGGAAAGGGTTACTGAATACTGAGAGAGTTTTGGGACTTTGTAGCTAATAATGAGTAGCTGGTAATTTTCCACAGCTACCATAAGGTTTAAAGAAGGTTATGTTTTGGAGAGAAAAAGCCAGACTTGTTTAGCACTAAAACCAGACAGACTGACCCTTTGGATGTCTGTATGTTATTATGTCTGAAAACTTATTTTTTTTCCGGAAAAACTGCTGTGTCATTGCCATTGAGTATTATCGAAGCTCTAATGGAAGTCTATGAGAGATGAGAATTGTAACATCGTATTTGTTTGCGCTGTGTTTTTCCACTCCACCCCTTCCACTGGAAGGTTCTAGTTCAGCTAGAAACTGTATAAGGAGAGCAGCCAGAGGCTTAACTGTTCTGCACTTAGGGATCAGTGTTTAGAAGAGACTCATGCCAGACTGCATGAGTGACCAAAAGAAGACGCTGAGATAGGGATACTGAGCCACAGACCATAGCGTGCCAGCCCTGGTACCAAGGAGCCAGCCAGACTACTGCACATCCAGCCTTTGGCCAGGGTACCAGCCTTCTGAGAGATAGAGAGGGACAGCTAGCTCAGGCCTTTTCTCAGCATGAACCATTCTTCTGCCCAGGAGAAGACTGGAGAAGCCAGCCAAGTCCCTTGTATTGTTTTGAACTTGAGTTCTTCTAGTAAAGAAGCACACTGGTTAACTGCAGATCCTGACTCTCTGGATTTATTTTCCGTTGGGGTGCACCATGCCTTAACAACCCTTCTGGACAGCAGCAGCATGTGGTGACACCTCGACCCAGCATACCATTGAGGCCACCCCAAACCCAGCCACTGCAGATGTTTTTAGGGAGCTCCTAAAACTGTGGATGTTGTGATTAACCTCATTGACTGCAGTAGGGCATTCAGAGAACTGGTGTAGCTTGATAGAAGTCTTGAAGACGGGAGTGAGAGGTTCGGGTTATGGTCAATGTTAGTTGTAAATCATTTGCAGAGCGTAGAGTATGAGTAGGGTAGCAGACAGAAATGAGCTTTTTGGGTGAGGACAAACAGTTTAAATTGAATCCTATACTGTATGGGCAGCCAGCGCAATAACTGGCATAGGGCAGGGGCATCGGAGTAGAGCTTAGACATGAGCCTAGCTGCTGCATTAAAGGGTTTCTGTCACCAGAAATCACCCTATTAAACCAAGTGTCATTTGCAATGAGCAAATGACACTTGATGACAGTAATGTTAGTCTCATATTTCTCCGTCCAGCAGTTTAGCCAAAAAATACGTTTTTATAATATGCAAATGACCTCCTCTAGGTGCAGTAGGCGTGAACCTACACCTAGGAGAGGCCATAATAACGCCTCTTACCACGCCTCCGTAGCGCTGATTGACAGGGCCGGGCAGCTAGCTCTTTCGGCTCCTGGCCCTGTACGATCCCGAAATCCCGCGCCTGCGCACTGCGGTAGTACATCCGCGCACGCGCGTTGAGAGCCGGCTGCCGCCCGGGTCCCGGCTCCTTCGTGCGCGGATGTACTACCGCAGTGCGCAGGCGCGGGATTTCGGGATCGTACAGGGCCAGGAGCCGAAAGAGCTAGCTGCCCGGCCCTGTCAATCAGCGCTACGGAGGCGTGGTAAGAGGCGTTATTATGGCCTCTCCTAGGTGTAGGTTCACGCCTACTGCACCTAGAGGAGGTCATTTGCATATTATAAAAACGTATTTTTTGGCTAAACTGCTGGACGGAGAAATATGAGACTAACATTACTGTCATCAAGTGTCATTTGCTCATTGCAAATGACACTTGGTTTAATAGGGTGATTTCTGGTGACAGAAACCCTTTAAAGATCAATTTGAGTGGGAGATTTTAGTGAAGAGAACACATTAGTAAAGAGATACAGTAATCAATTAATGGATCAGGGCAACAATGAGAGTGTTAGTTGTTTCCACAGTAAGAAAGGGGCGAATAGAGATGCTTTTGAGCATGAGCAGGGAGGCAATTGAATTCAGAGAATAGACTACAGAGACAGCAGTGAAAATAAAAGTGTTAAAGGACATCTGTCAGCAGATTTGTACCTATGACACTGGCTGACCTGTTACATGTCCACTTGGCAGATGAAGACATCTGTGTTGGTCCCATGTTCAGGGGCGTAGCTATAGGGGAAGCAGGGGAAGCGGCTGCTTTGGGGCCCAGACTCACAAGGGGCCCCCTCAGGAGGAATACTAAAAGATTTTATTGTCAGGGCCCCCTCAACAGTATTATACAATGACATTATATATAGTATATATGTGTAGGAAACGGACGGAGCGGCTGCCGGGCCTCATCTGAAAGAGCAGTTTTGACCAGCCACAGGAGTGGGGGATGTGCGAGTTGGGGGTTGCGAAGAAGTTGCTGAGGGGGGCCCCATTCTAAAATTTGCTGTGGGGCCCGGTCAGTTGTAGTTATGCCACTGCCCATGTTCATATGAGAATGATTCAGCAATGAAGCCACATATAAACATGGAGACAACACAGATGTCTTCAGCTGCCAAGTGCACATGTAACAGGTTAGACAGTTACATAGGTACAAATCTGCTGACAGATGGTCTTTAATTATTATTATTTATCAATTAAAATGCAAAGTAAATGAACAAATGAGAATTCTAAATTCAATCAATATTTGGTGTGAACAATCTTTCCCTTCAAAACAGCATCAATTCTTCTCGGTACACTTACACAGTTTTTTGAAGGAACTCGGCAGGAAGGTTGTTCCAGACATCTTGGAGAACTAAACACAGATCTTCTGGGAATGTAGGCTTGCTCAGATCTTTCCATCTCTCCATGTAATCACAGACAGATTTGATGATGTTGAAATCAGGACCTGGGGGGGGGATGCATATAATCTACTGGTGATCGAGCACCCAGGTGCTCGTATGCTCGGGTGCTTTGGCCGAGCACGCAGGGGTGCCCGAGTGCTCAGCCGAGCACCCGAGCATAAGTGAAGTCTATGGGAGTAAACCAGGCACCCCCCGCTCGGAAGAGCGTGGGGTGCCTGCTTTACACAAGTGCCCAAAATAAAAAAGTACAAAGACAGACACACAGAGACACTACTTACCTTCCCTGGTCCCATCCAAACGGGAGGAATTACTACAAAGAAGAAGCCTGAGGAGGTAAGTGGTTTGTGTTTGTTTGTTTGCTTTCTATTTTTCAGGATCGTGAATGCAGAGGACTATGTCGGATTCGTTGGATTACGTTGGACCAGCTTTTTTATTTTTTAAATAAAATGGTCAAACATAGGTCTGGGGGAGTATTTATTTCAATAAAATATTTTGTGTGTGTGTGTGTTTTTTTTCCCAGACTGCAGTTTTAGTAATCATGGCTATCTACAGACGGCCCTGATTACTAATACTGGGCTTAGTGCTTGCCGGTATGGCCAGCACTAACCCCAACATCTATTACCTCGACACCCACCGCCACCAGGGGTGTTGGGAAGAGCCGGGTACCCGCAGGACCGGACCTTCTAAATTGAGGGTCCAGTTCTGGGGCAGGGGCAGGCTGTTACTGTAAGGCTGGGAAGGGCCAATAACCGTGTCCCTTCCCACCCTGGTAGTGCCAGGCTGCTGCTGCTGGTTGTATCTGGCTGGAGAAGGAAAAAAGGGGGGACCCTACGCCATTTTTTAAATTATTTTTGAAAGCAGGTGGCGCTGTGGTAAAACTTACCACTCTGGGTGCCATCTTCCTGCTGGATGGGAGGAGGGAGCTGCCAGGGAAGGTAAGTAGTGTCTCTGTGTGTCTTTTGTACTTTTTTATTTTTATTTTGGGCAGGGGGGTGCCTGGTTTACTCCCATAGACTTCAATTATGCTCGGGTGCTCAGCCTGGGTGCTCGATCATCACTAATATCATCCCTTCCAGGACTCCTTTTTCTCCTTTATGTTGAAGATAGTTCTTTAACCCCTTCCCGACATATGACATAATAGCATGTCATGGTGAACGGACAGGTGTGTCTGTAACGACCTGCTGTATAAAATTTCACACACATGACCTAACCCCTCAGGTGAACGCTGTAAAAATAAATAAATAAATAAATAACTAAATAAAAACTGTGCCAAAACAACCAATTGTTTTGTCACCTTGCCCCATAAAGTGTAATAATGATAATATAATATGGACAATCACAATACATTAGTAAGTGCCTTGTATTAACATTCTCTACATGAGAAATCCGATTTGCTTCAGTGCGACAACCCGTTTAATGACATGGGCTGTATGTTTGGGTTCATCATGCTGCAGAATAAATTTAAAGGGGTTATCCAATCCTAAAAAAAGCTTCCCCCATATGCCGGGCCCCCCACGCTGAATATACCCGCAATGCTAGGGAGGCTCGTCCCCATCCCTGACTGCCATTGGCTGCCCTCTAATCCACACCCAACCCCCCCCCCCCACCTCACACGCATTCCCCCAAACACCATGTTTTCATCTGGGCATGGGGAGAAGCAGCAGCGGCTGTGCGGGGACCAGGAGTTGTGTAGGGAGCGGGGACCCGGGTTAGTATATTCAGAGTGGGGGGCCTGGCATATGGGGGGGCTTTTTTAAGGATTGGATAACCCATTTAAACTATTAACACTTCTATTTTTGAAGGCATTTCTTAATTTGCATTAAATTAAGCACTAACCCACTTCTTAATTTGCATTTCTTAATTTGCATTAAATTAGGCACTAATTTGCATAATTAGGACTAACCCACCAGTACGTTTCCAGGTAGTGTGAATGGACAGTTTTCCCCTGGTTCTCAGTATTACTGGTATTATGCAGGGGAAGGCAGAGCAGGAAGTCTGTGAACACCCTAAAGCTTATATATAGTGAAAAAATTAACAGCAAAACTTTAATTATAAAGCCCATTAGCTATAGCCAAATAATTTTTAACCCAGCCAAATAGTAAAGCAAGTAATAACTCCTGGTACTGATGATTCCTCATGATAGAAAGGCCTAATAACGGGGAAACTGTAAATCAGTGTATGACTGTATGAATGCCTCTGAATTATTAAACAGTACAACAACCATAATTAACTATCGGTATTGTAGGACAGGAATTGTGAGGCTGGATTACAGGGCAGTCTGAGGATCTATTACTTATGAAATTATACTGGTGTCGCTTCCTGACAATGTTTTTTAAATTTTAGTAAAATAAGTACATTTTATTATTCTGGATTATCTTTCCATTATATAGTGCCAAATGGGGAAGACATGTGTCTGTAGAACATATGAGACACAATGTACTGCCTTACCAGTGACTGTGAGGTGAGGTGCAATATTCTGTATGAGGAGTATGCAATATTCTGTATGAGGAGTATGTATTCTCTATGAGGAGATGTATTCTCTATGAGGCACTGTATTCTCTATGAGGAGATGTATTCTCTATGAGGTGCTGTATTCTCTATGAGGTGCTGTATTCTCTATGAGGCGCTGTATTCTGTATGAGGAGATGTATTCTCTATGAGGCGCTGTATTCTCTATGAGGCGCTGTATTCTCTATGAGGTGCTGTATTCTCTATGAGGCGCTGCATTCTCTATGAGGAGATATATGTTCTATAAAGGGCGTTGTATTCTCTATGACGAGATGTATTCTCTGTGAGGCGCTGTATTCTCTATGAGGCGCTGTATTCTCTATGAGATGCTGTATTCTGTGTGAGGCGCTGTATTCTCTGTGAGGAGATGTATTCTCTATGAGGTGCTGTATTCTCTATGAGGCGCTGTATTCTCTATGAGGCGCTGTATTCTCTATGAGATGCTGTTTTCTGTGTGAGGCGCTGTATTCTGTGTGAGGCGCTGTATTCTCTTTGAGGCGCTGCATTCTCTGTGAGGTGCTGTATTCTCTGTGAGGTGCTGTATTCTCTATGAGGCGCTGTATTCTCTGTGAGGCGCTGTATCCTCTATGAGGCGCTGTATTCTCTATGAGGAGATGTATTCTCTATGAGGTGCTGTATTCTCTATGAGGAGATGTATTCTCTATGAGGCGCTGTATTCTCTATGAGATGCTGTATTCTCTATGAGATGCTGTATTCTCTATGAGGTGCCGTATTCTCTATGAGGTGCTGCATTCTCTATGAGGTGCTGTATTCTCTGTGAGGAGCTGTATTCTCTGTGAGGCGCTGTATTCTCTATGAGGCGCTGTATTCTCTGTGAGGTGCTGCATTCTCTATGAGGTGCTGTATTCTCAATGAGGAGCTGTATTCTCTGTGGGGCGCTGTATTCTCTATGAGGCGCTGTATTCTCAATGAGGAGCTGTATTCTCTATGAAGCGCTGTATTCTCTATGAGGAGCTGTAATCTCTATAAGGTGTTGTATTCTCTATGAGATGCTGTATTCTCTATGAGATGCTATATTCTCTGTGAGGAGCTGTATTCTCTATGAGGAGCTGTATTCTCTATGAGGTGTTGTATTCTCTATGAGGTGCTGTATTCTCTGTGAGGAGATGTATTCTCTATGAGGCGCTGTATACCTCTATGAGGAGATGTATTCTCTATGAGGCGTTATATTCTCTCCCTGAATAGCCTGTGTAATTCTGGATGCCTGGAGCATGCCACACTTTTATTTTCTTTTTTATTTTCTAATTTAAACCTCAGTGTAGAGATGAGCAGTGGTGGCCATACCTGGGGAAGCTAACTACTGAATGTACTGTGCCACTCAATACTTGTTATTTGTACCCGTGGGCTGGGTAGCATTGGTCCCACATATAGTCAGTGTCTGTGTGTCTGGGTACTGGCTCAGCCAATCAGGGTTTTGTTTTGTTTAAGCTGATTTGTTAAGGCTATGCTTTTATTTTGAATAACCAAGTGTGAAATAAAAACACTTAATTTGGACTTTATCCTGTCTGTAGAAGGAATAAATCCCGGCACTTCGCTGTCTTGTTAATGAATATTTTTATTCTTCCATCACCATACCTGTATGGTGAAGGAAAAATAAAAATATTCATTAACAAGACAGTGAAGTTCCGGCATTTATTCCTTCTACTATTACAAGCCTCGGCTTACCACGTGCACCGCTGCAAATCCCTTGGAGTGCCGACCAAACACCCCCATCTTTATCCTGTCTGTATCCCTGCTTCCTGCACAGCTACCAAGTGTCTACCAGAGCAACCCCCCCTCAATAGCTTCTGCATGAATGCAAACCTCCCCGTTCCCCTCTATGATACCAGCAGTGGTCCTGTTAACCATCAGACCTGCACCGACATGCACCCAGCAAGCTACACATGACGTCAAAACATAGAGTCCTGAGACAGCGGAGCACAGGAGCTGCCTGCAGCAGTATATATCGGCTCTGCACAACCTCTCTACCTAACCTCGGCTCTACTAAAGTCACTTATTCTAAGTGTGGAGAGTCTGTGGGCAATGGAAGGGGACACTGACTCTAGAGGTACTAGTCCACAGCTGTCCCAATGAACGGTTTATGGAGTGTGCTCAGGCTGCCCTGAGTATTCAGTCACACTGAATATAATTATTTTCAAACTTAACTGTAAAAAACAAACTCAGGTCAGTAGGGCAAAAACACTTAATTTTAAAAAGGCAAATTTACCAGGGTTGAGCGCTGCACTTCAGGAAATGTCTGGGAGCAACTATTGTCACATGCACCAATGCTAAATGGGAGATCTTTAAATCTACTTTGGATAAGTATATTGTTAAATACGTTCCTAGAGGTAACAAGTACAAGCGAATAAAATTAAACCCCACGTGGCTTACAAAGAGTGTAAAAAGTGCAATAAACGACAAAAAGAGGGCCTTTAAGAAATACAAATCGAAGGGGACAGCTGTAGCCTTCAAAATGTATAAAGACCTAAATAAATTATGTGTAAGAGGGTAATAAAATCAGCGAAAATACAGAATGAAATACAGGTGGCCAAAGAAAGTAAGAACAAACCCAAAACATTTTTCAAATACATAAATGCAAAAAAAACAAGGTCAGAACATGTAGGATCCCTAAATGATGGTAATGGGGTGTTGGTCAGTGGGGATCGGGAGAAGGCAGAGCTCCTAAATGGGTTTTTTTTAGCTCTGTATATACAAAAGAAGAGAGGGCATCTCATGAGGGTGGTACCACTGGTGGAAATACCTCAAATAACATACTTACCTGGCTGACTGTAGATATGGTCCTTAATATGCTAAAAAAAAATTAAAGGTGAACAAGGCCCCGGGTCCAGATGGATTACATCCTAGAGTTCTAAAGGAGCTCAGTTCAGTTATTGTTTTGCCCCTGCTCATAATATTTACAGATTCTTTAACGACAGACATTGTACCACGAGACTGGCGCAAGGCGAATGTGCTGCCCATTTTCAAAAAGGGTGCTAGGTCTTCACCAGGAAATTATAGACCAGTAACCTTAACATCCATAGTGGGAAAAATGTTTGAGGGCCTTCTACGAGACTACATACAGGATTATGTAACTGCCAATAATGTAATAAGTGATAGCCAACATGGTTTTACTAAGAACAGAAGCTGTCAAACTAACCTGATTTGTTTTTATGAGGAGGTGAGTAGAAGCCTAGACAGAGAAAAGGCTGTCAATATCATGTTTTTGGACTTTGCGAAGGCGTTTGATACTGTCCCTCATGGACGGCTAATGGGTAAAATCAGGTCTATTGGTTTAGAAAATATAATTTGTAATTGGATTGAAAATTGGCTTCATGATCGTATCCAGAGAGTTGTGGTCAATGATTCCTACTCTGAATGGTCCCCGGTTATAAGTGGTGTTCCCTAAGGTTCTGTGCTGGGTCCGCTATTATTTAACTTATTCATTAATGACATAGAGGATGGGATTAATAGTGCTGTTTTTATTTTTGTAGATGACACCAAACTTTGTAATACAGTCCAGTCTATGGAAGATGTAAATAAGTTACAAGCTGACCTGGACAAACTTACTATTTGGGCCTCCACTTGGCAAATGAGGTTCAATACAGATATGTTGCTAGTCAGCTGCCTCTAAGGCCAACAGAATTTTGTCTTGTATTAAAAGAGGTATGGATTCGCGGGACAGGGATGTAATATTGCCATTATACAAAGCTTTGGTACTGCCTCAACTGGAATATGCAGTTCAGTTCTGGGCACCAATCCATAAAAAGGATGCCCTGGAGTTAGAAAAAGTACAGAGGAGAGCCACTAAACTCATAAAGGGCCTGGAAGATCTTAGTTATGAGCAAAGATTAAATGAACTGAATTTGTTTAGCCTTGAAAAAGACGTCTAAGGGGGGATATGATTAACCTGTACAAATATATAAACAGACCATACAAAAAATATAAAGGGAAGCTATTCTGTGTTAAACCCCCTCAAGAAACAAGAGGCCACTCCTTACGTCTGGAGAAAAAAAGATTCAGTCATAAGAGGCGACAAGCATTCTTTATAGTAAGGTCTGTGAATCTCTGGAATAGCCTGTCGCAGGACCTGGTCACAGCAAATACAATAGATGGCTTCAAAAAGGGTTTAGATGACTTTTTAATTAAAAAAAATTGAGGCTTATGACAATGTATAGAAATCTTGTTCTACTCACCCTTTCCCTTGGCCCAACCCCTTTTTAAAAGGAAGATGGACATTGATCCAGGGATCAATATAGCGGGATTACAGGTTGGACTTGATGGACTGTTGTCTTTTTCCAACCTTAACAACTATGTAACTATGTAACTGTTGCTTGCTGTGAACCTCCTCTAGCCTTTGACCCTCACGCAGTGGCCCCTAGTATTCATGTGTTATTTGTAACACCACATAGGTCTATAGATAACATTTACATTATCTGTACAGAGAATGATCTCTGTGGCTTTACATAGGACTGCAGGTACATTATACTACATTATCTGCACTCTGCTCATGAAGCTACATGATTGACAAATTTGATATTTTTCATTTATCTCCATGAATAGAGTACAGATAATGTAATATCATGTACCTGCAGCCCTATGTAAAGGCACAGATACCGTGTTTCCCCGAAAATAAGACAGTGTCTTATTATTTTTTTTCCACCAAACAAGCGTTAGGGCTTATTTTCGGGATAGGGCTTATTTTCAGGGAAACACGGTTTAAAGTGTGCCCCATCAGACCCCCGATCAGCCCACTGTGCCCCCTTCAGACCTCAGATCAGCGTGCCCCCATCAGACCTCAGACCAGCCCACCCAGCCCCAGTACAATAAAATTAAAAACTCCTCCGGGTCCGGCGCTCCTCAGGCTTCTGAGGCCGGCGCTGCACTGTCACCTAACTGCGTGCAGCGTCAGGTAATAGTGCGCACACTACGTCCTGACGATGTACGCGGTCAGGACAGTGGAGCACCAGCCCTGGAAGCCTGTGGAGCGGAGCGGAGCCGTGGTGTAGAACAGGTAAGAGGAGTTTTTTATTTTATTACTATGGGGCAGGGTGGGCTGATCTGAGGTCTGATAGCGTGCCGGCAGCGAAAATATATAAGTGAGCGCTTCCATAATGGAAGCGCTCACTTGTATTCGCTTTATAACACGCACCGCAATTTTCTCCCTACTTTTTGGGGGGAAAAAGTGTGTCTTATAAAGTGAAAATTACGGTAACGTAGATAGGGCTTATTTTTGGAGTAGGGCTTATATTTTAAGCCTACTCCAAAAACAAGGCAAAATAGCACTAGGGCTTATTTTAGGGATAGGTCTTATTTGCGGGGAAACACGGTAATACATTGATCGCTCTCTGTATGGTTAATGTACTTGATGTAACCTACAGTCCTATGTAACACCACAGATAACACGGTGATATCTCTCTGAGTACAGATAATGTAGTACATGCTACTTACAGTCAGGGCCTGACTGGGACTGAAATTCAGCCCTGGCATTTTGAAATCAAAGAAGCCCACATGCCTCGACTTTTTAAAGTCACAGCCAACCCTTTTAGAGGCCCTAAAAATTATTAAAATATAATAATTTAATAAACGTAAACCACACCAAACAAGGTAAATAAACCGCCCCCTGCAGAGAGAGATGGAAAAGCTATATCTCCTGCTATATCTCCTGATAGGGTACGGGTCTAGAACTCAGACCCGGACTGATCAAAACTTTTGATATGTCTCTGTGACATGTCAAAAGTCTTTCAGTTCATCAGTGGCCCTATTACACAGATTGATGTGTAAAGGTCCTTTTACACGGTCCGATTATCAGCCGAAAAAGCGTTCCTAGGAACGCTAGTGCCGATAATCGGCCCGTGTAAAAGTGGCCCTAATCAGCCGACGAACGAGCAAAACGCTCGTTCGTCGGCTGATTGGATCTCTTGGTTTGTACAGTGGATCTGCAAAAAAAACGGATGCCATATGGAACATCATCCTTTTTTTGCGGATCCGCAATTTGCAGACTGCAAAACACAATGTTCGTGTGAATGTAGCCTAATACAGCGCCCCATACCTCTTACATCCAGTATAATACAGCGCCCCATACCTCTTACATCCAGTATAATACAGCGCCCCATACCTCTTACATCCAGTGACCTCTCCTCTGATGTAGATCTTCTCTTTCCTCATCTTCTCCTTTCAGACCAGACACCATTTTTCAGCCATTTCTCATCTCTGCAGTTTACTACTTTTCCATCATCCTCCCGTCTTCTGGACAAATCATCCTACCACCCCCAGTACTGTGCCACTAGTACCACACAGATAGTGCCCTTCAATAATTATTGGCACAGTGTCCTAAAATAACTGCGCCCAGCAAATAGTGTCCCTGACAGTAATAGTGTAAACATAACGTCCCCCAGAAATAACTGCGCTGATATTGTGCCAGGGTACCCCCACAGTAATAGTGACCCCCACAGTAATAGTACCCCCACAGTAATAGTGACCCCCACAGTAATAGTGACCCCCAAAGTCCCAACTAATAATTCTCTGTCAGAGTGCACTTGTTAGTAATAGTGCCCCCAACAGTACTAATGTCCCCACTGTGCCCCAGAAGTAATAATGCTTCCAGTGTGCCAGTAAGAAGTGCTCCCCACCCATAGATGCCCCCCAAATTATGTGCCAGTAAGAAATGCCCCAATAATGCTCCAGAAGTTTCCCCCCAAAATCATGTGCCAGTAAGAAATGCCCCCAGTGCCCCCATGTGCCAGTAAGAAATGCCCCAGTGCCCCCATGTGCCAGAAAAATGCCCCCAGTGCCAGAAAAATGCCCCCAGTGCCCCATGCCATAAATAAATGCCCCCAAGTGCCAGTAAGAAATGCCCCTAGTGCCAGTAAGAAAATGCCCCCAGTGCCAGTAAGAAGTGCCCCCATGTGCCAGTAAGAAATGCCCCCAGTGCCCTATGTGCCAGTAACAAATGCCCCCAGTGCCCCCATGTGCCAGAAAAATGGCCCCAGTGCCTGTAATAATTCCCCCAGTGCCAGTAAAAAAATGCCCCCATGTGCCATATTAAAAATGCCCCCAGTGCCCCCATGTGCCAGTAAAAATGCCCCCAGTGCCAGTAAAAATTCCCCCAGTGCCAGTAAAAATGCCCCCAGTGCCCCATGTGCCAGTAAAAATGCCCCCAGTGCCAGTAAAAATGCCCCCAGTGCCCGTAAAAATGTCCCCAGTGCCATTAAAAATGCCCCCAGTGCCCCATGTGCCAGTAAAAATGCCCCCAGTGCCAGTAAAAATGCCCCCAGTGCCCCATTGTGCCAGTAAAAATGCCCCCAGTACCAGTAAAATGCCCCCATGTGCCAGTAAAAATGCCCCCAGTGCCCCCAATAGAGCTCCGGTCCATGCTACAATAAAAAAAATTAACACTAATACCTCCATCAGGCTGGCAGCGATGCGATGCAGGCCTCTTCCGGCCTGTGTTCCGCGCTGTACGGCTCAGGCGGCACGATGACGTCATCGCGCCGCCTGAGCCGGCCTCTGATAGGCTGCAGGCCTAGTGCCTGCAGCCCATCAGAGGAACGGGCAGGGGAGATGCCTCTCCCTCCCCTGCCCCGCAGTACAATACAGGCATCCGTATCGCCGTCCTGAGGACGGCGATACAGATGACTATGGAGATGAGCGCTTCCACAATGGAAGCGCTCATCTCCCTCTGCCCCGCCGCCGCCCCCATCTGTGCGCAGGGCCGTGCCGCACCTGGCTAATTGGCGGTGCGGCCCTGCAAGGGGGGACGGGACCGGCCCACGGAGGGCAGTGGCCCTTCTGGAATTTGCCAGAAGTGCCAGACGGCCAGTCCAGCCCTGCTTACAGTCCTATGTAACACCAGCGATCATAACACAGCCATATCTCGCTGAGTAAAGAAAATGTAGTAGATGCTACCTGTAGTCCTATGTAACAGCACAGATAACACAATGATAACACTCTAAAGTACAGGTAATGTGGTAGATGTTACCTGGAGTCCTAGACCAGACCAGAAAGATAAGCCCAGCCTAATGATGGAATCTTCTCCGTGTGACTGCGGACTGTCCACCATCTACTAGGCTAGTTATCCCCTTCCCGACTGACATACGGCTATATATGTCTTATCTGCACATGCACCATGCAGATAGGACGTATATTAACGTGCAGGCAGCGCTTTAATCCCAGAGCTCATCAGCGCTGGGATTAAAGCTCCTGCAATCTAGCAGGAGCAGGTCGGGTCCCAGCTCACAGACAGAGCGGGGACCCTGAGGAGAAGACAGGAGCGGTTTATTACCGCTTCTTCCTTCTCCTGTGCTGGAGGACAGCCTTACCTGAAGGCATGCCCAAGGGAGCATGCCTGTGTTAGTCCTGGCGGGTCACATTCTAATAAAAAGTCCTAAGTGTCAAGTTAAAAAAATTATTTTGGTAGTCAAGCAAATAAAAAAATTAGGGTCACTAAACCAACACATGCACAAAATCACAAAAAGTTGCCTGGACATTCAGGCCATTTTTAGGCCCAGTTATGAAAGGGATAAGCATGCTGCCATCACATGGCCTCTGTACAAGGTGGGTAAATATTGTGCTTTGCTATACAAAAAATGTCTATGATTAGGGCCCCAAGACACAACTCTGCTTGGAGCCCCAGAAATGACAAGACCACTCACGTATGTACCTAAGTCTAATTTATAGGCTCATTCATTGAACCCTTCAGGTGCCTTCAGATTTTGCTGCAAAAAAATTCTGTGACTGAAAATCAGTTCCATTCATCTGTCTGCAGAAAAAAGCAAAAAACATTTGGTCGGACACAACTGATACACATGCACCCGGCCTAAAACTGACAGATTTGTGCTACAGGGTGACTGAAAACGACAGATTATAGACATTTTCTCTACGTAATTGTTTAAAAGAATAAGAACCAGTAGATCGGAAAATGATTTAATTCCTGTAACGTTATCCATGGAGTCATAACGTGGAGATGATGATCAGCAGACAAGTCCTCTTTAAGGTGGAGCGGGAGGATTTTATTGCATGAGCATGGCAATGATGTTTCCCTGTAAAACTAGCTTCTATCCTAGCATATTATCAGAGAGCATAAAACTTGAGAGTCCTCCATCGGTGATACCTTTTAATGGCTAACTGAAGAGATGATAACAAATAGCGCGCTTTTGAGACTACTTAGGTCTCTTCATCAAGCATGATAAGGCATGATGAAAAGACCTAAGTAGTCTTGATGGTGTGCTATTTGTTTTAATCTTGTCAGTTCGGCTGGGGCTGCAGTACACGGCGATGTGCCGTGCGACAGCATGAAAGATTGTGAAGCTGAAAACATTTGTGCCACTGGACTGCAACGTTTTCGCTTGACTCCAAAAAGAGAAAAATCTTTGACACTTGCAAAATAAAATCCAAATACTGATTTTATGTATTTTATTAAGGCATGCAGGTTGACTATTGTTCACACGGAGGTCCGCATGCAGTTCTCTACAAGATTCTATAATACTGGTCTATTGGAGGGGATGCTAGTGGAATCTTAGAGAAAGAAGGAGTTAAAGGGATTGTCTGGGTTCAGTGCTGAACCTGGACATATCCCATTCTTCACCCAGGCAATCCCTCTAAATGCTTCGCACAGGACAAGGGCTGTTTTGTTTGTATTTCTACACTGCTAGGCGGAGGCTTCCATCTAGCAGTGTTTTGGTGAGAGCACTGGCAATAATGGGCAGGCTATAGTGCTAAAGCCCGCCTATTAGTGCTGGTGACCACAGCAGGATCACTGCTAAGTGGAAGCCTCTGCCTAGCATTCCCATGGTGAGACCCAGTACGTCACCGGATCTACTAAAAAAGCCCTGCAATGCTCCAATGCTAAACTCAGAGGGGCTGCATGGGTGAAGAAGGGGATATGTGCAGGTTCAGCTCTGAACCCAGACAATCCCTTTAAGATCAGTTTTAGAGGTAGCAATCGGAGTTTAATCTGTGTGAGTAGGATGTAATGCAACTATGTGATGCTATTTCAAACTCACTTTTTTATTTTATTGTATAACCATGACTAAGGGTGATCGGATTCACCCAAAATGCGCTGGTTAAGACGCTACCTATAAATTAAATATAAAGTATTTTTATTTTGCGAGTGCCAAAGATTTTTCTGTTATTGAAGCTTTAAAGGGGTTATCCCATGTTTAATGTACAAATGAAAATCAGACATCATATAATACATGACAATCTATTTCTAACAAACACAGAACCAGCCCTGCAACTCACATGGATACAGAGATCTCCCCATTCATTGCTCTGCTAGATTTGTATCAAGCTGGCAGCTCAAGGGGCGTGTCTTTTCTGCTGCAGCTAAGGAGCGTGTCCATGGTCTCCCTATCACAGCTCAGGAGGCAGCATGAGCATGTGTGGCCATCTCAGCGAGCCGGACAAATAAATAAGAAAAAGAACAAACAGCGGGTGGTGCTATATAGATACATTTTATTGAATAACTCAGTGACTATGCTAAATTTTTAATTACATGCAATTACAAAAGTATTCAGATCCAGGTGCTGGTTTTAAAACTATAGAATATTTTTTGTGGGACAACCCCTTTAAGTGGTACAAGCCGACATGGATCTGCAGTACTTCAGTGCACCACAACCATATGCCAGTGGAAGGACATTGCTTGGGTGAGATATGCACTAATCCCCCAATGGTTTTTCTATTGTTTGTGCAAAAGATTAAATACAAACTAATGGGCAGCGACTGTGGCTCAATAGTAAAAATGGATCTTTAACGCTACAAAAAGTCACAGTGTAGTTCTAGCCTAAGTCACAGAAAAGCCATAGGCAAGTTGCATATCACACGTGGCTGGCATTGCAATTTATGATGTCAAAGTGGTGTGTGACTTGTGACCAAAAATCTGTCAGCACTGGATTTTCTGTGATTGTGGCTTCGTAGCCACACCATGTTGTGTGTCACACTGTAACCACTGACAATCAGGTGCAATGTCACACGATTTTTAGGTTATGCGACACATGCAGCCCAAGCCTAAAGGCTCCTTTACACAGGTCAGCCGTGCAGGCAATTATCAGGAACAAACTGTTTCCAATAACTGCCTCGTCTTGAGAGGACGTGGGAGCTGAATTTATATATAACAGTGACCTGTATGGGGACGAGCAATCGCTGCTGCAATCATTCCTCCACATAAAGATTTAGGGGCACACTTATTAAGACTGGGACTCATCATAACTTTGGCGGATCCACCGCCGTTTCTAAATGTAACACAGCTTCCTTGCTAACTTACATTTAGACCATTTTCTACACCTAAACCAGACATAGAAAATTATGAATAAGCTGGCTCGTCCCCTTTCAGGCCCACACCCACTTTTTTAGACCTGGCGTGATCAGAAGTTGCAGATTGTGCCACCAAGGACTTTTGTGCCACAATTTGCTCCAGAAATACGCCTACTTTAGGTGTCTTTCTGTTTAATAAATGACCCCCTTCTTGTTTTTCAGTATAAGGTCGCTGTTTAGACAGCACAATTTGCTGTTCAAACATTAGGAATTCGATATCCGTATCAGCAATGATTTCATCCGATGAACAAACCTTTGCTCATTCATCAGGTGATCAGCGACACCTTTACATGGGTCAGTTATCAGAACGAGCATTCATACAAATGTTTATTACCCATAATGGGGACCTTTAGCCATTAAAAGGTATCAACGACTGAAGAATTTTTATCATCTCTGTCTACTGGTAACTAGGGACACAAATTTTCTTTCCTTTAGCAAATCATCTGATGCATAAATGCAGATCTCAGGAACTAATTAATTGCCAAAATTGGCAACTGAAAAATCAGCAAATGTTTCTCCAAAGAAATGTATGTTCCAGAACTGCATTTTTCTATTGTGTTCTATTACATGTGCAGTATCCTGCTTTGTATTATCACCTTCTGATTTGTCGCACTGGATCCTGTTATTTCCAGATCCATCTTTTGTTCATTGGACAGTCGAGCTTGTACAATGATACAACAGAATCGTTCAGAAATTTTTACTTTTGAGATTATTTTTAGATGTTTCAATCAGATACAATGAATGGACATGTGGAGTATGGGTTAAAATTCCTGGATTCTAACATCAGGTAATCTTGGAGAGATTACTTACTTTGGATTCGCTGTTCGGACTAAATATAGTTTATGCAAACTCACGCCTCATTGCTTTAAAAATGAAACATATTATCAGGTTGATCTTAGCATAAAAGTAGTATACAAAAAATCATGGCAATCGGTTATAGAATGCAAATTGATCCAATATTTATCTCATCCATTTCGGTCCATCCCGGACCTTGTTCATGGCCGACGAGTAAATGGAGTCATGGAATCGGATGGCGTCTTGGATATCACCCCATCACCAAGTACCGGGCTCAAAAATTGGTGGAGTGCCAACCATCCAGCATTATTTTGTATATTGATCTTAAGATAAATTCACACTGGTTTGGTGATAACAGTTGGTGTAAAACTGTATACACCTGTATATATTCAAGGGCGAAGCTGTTGAAAGTGTAGAGGTACCTATCTTTAGTGTCTTTTTGGCATATGTTTTTTGCAATGAAGTCTAGGGGCACGTTGCCGTATAGATCATGAGATTTATGTGTTAGTCGTGTTCCACAGATTTGGTGGAAACTTAGTGCATATGTTTCCAGGCTACAAACCTTTAATAATTTAACATTAAAAGTAGAGGTGAGCAAATCTATTCGCCGCTTCGTAGATTCGATACGAATCTTCTTTTTTTTCTACATCGAAGCGAATCCAAATCTTTTCAGATTCGCTTCAGAAGATTCTTCTTAAATCTTTGTACGCTAACGCTACGTACGCATAATATAATTTGTACGCTAATGCTACACATCTAATCATTTGTACGCTAATGCGTAGGTATTCACTTAAGTAGAGTACTTTTACTGTATGTTCGTCATTTTTGTGGGCCTAGACAATAATAAACTAAAGCTTCGTACGCACTTTGTACGCTCATGCGTAACTATTCGCGGGAATGTTCGCAGAACACAAATTTTTTTTTAATGCAACTGGAACCGAATCTTATCTAAGGCGAATCTTTTTAAAAATTCGGTGAATATTTGCCGAAGCGAATCTTGGAAGATTCGCTCATCTCTAATTAAAAGCCTAGAAATGTTCTCACCCCACAATGTTCTCTGCTTTATTTCACTAGCTACAATTGTGATACCTCCCAAAACATTTCATTACCTATGTGTGAATCATACCAGCAGTTTTAAAACAGTATGGAGAGGAAGTTATTGTTTGCGGTATTTTTTGTGTCATTTTTATGTCTGTCTTTGGTTTGTGCTGAATTTGGCGTAAGTGCAATGTGGTTTACCCTTATATTTTAAAGTACGCCTGGGGCTTGCTTGGCCTGGAGTTGCAACATTTTTGTAGCGCATGTGAATGTCACAGAAGATAAATGAGACTTAAAAGTGCTCTAATCTTCAAACTCGGCCTTAAACCCAGCACACTTTTGAAAGTGGCATGCAGAGGTACAAAAGTCACAAAACTTTGCACAAAAAGGCGCGTGCACCAGACATTTTAAAGACACATTTCATAAAGGTTCCCCTAAATGTTTTTAAGTTGGTTAATTTTGGTTTCATTGTAGTCAAGCATTCTTGAGAGCTGAACACAATATAGAGTATTTCAGTATCAATATGGTTTCTTACCATATTTTTTATACATAAAATCACAGCTGCCACCTTTTTTAAGATAATAGGTTGTCATAAGCCCAACCCTGATAGGGTCCTTAGAGTCCCCTTCATATATGTCTAGTGATTTTGTTCAGTTTTCCTCCGGCGTTGTGCAGAAAACGCTGGCGAGAACATGAAGCCAGAACTGATCCCATCCCGATGATGTCAAATAGCGCTCTCTGATGCTATCAATCTATAGACGCCAGAGCTTTGCACAAAGTGTACATACACATCAGTTGTGCCCGGTTCCGCAAAAAAATAACATAAAAACAACTGGCCAGATGTGTCTCATATATGTGCACCCAGCTATACAGACATCTGTAGTTAAGAAACTCAGTTTAAAGCCCTGCATAAAACTATAAGGAATCTTGCACATCCAAGTTCAGAAAAGCTTAAGTAACACCAAGCATTTGGGAAGGAGGAGGGGACATAACATTGAAAGTGCTATAAGATACTATTAATGTAATGAATGCATACACTGAACTTGCGATGACTTCTCAGCCAAATAGAAAGGAAGCAAAGTTGAAACTACACTCATCATACTGGACAGACTGTTCTTTTCTGGTCAGATCTATGTGTTTAATACATCAACAGATTTATTCAATACCTTAAAGCGATCCTGTCAGTTTCTGAGGCAAGGCTGTAGAAAAGAAGGATCTGAGGAGCCATGACACTCCATGATATTTGTAAGCGAGATCACACAGAATTTGTGTGGAAGGGATTATAGGATTACATACCTGACCTAGACCCCCTTGCTCAAATGTCTGCCATTGAAGAGCTATTAGGGGTCGTGTGGGTGAAAGTAAGTGTAGCTATTTGTATTTAAGAACATGTTCTATATCTTCAAAAGTAAAAAAAAAAAAAAAAAGTTTTAATTAATGTAAGTGCACCGTGCTATAATATCAGTGGAGATTTTCTAGCAAGCGATCAGAATTCTGAATTACAATATACCAGTAAGACGGAAAAAAAGTGATGTTTTGACAATGTTGACCTTCTGTAGGACATAGAACTTGGCTAAAAATGTTATCTGCACTGAAGTAATTAAAGGGGTTATCATAGACACCCATGCACACATACACACATATACAAACACATACATACTGTATTATGTATGTATACCGTCTGTATTATATATGTATACCCCTTATCATATGTACAGCGCCATGGAACGAATGGTGGTTTAATAATAAATAATAATAATTCATACATACATACATACCTCTTCAATGAAAGAGCTGGCAGGATGACCCATCGATATAGCATTTGAGCAGTGAACTCTTAGGCTGGGTTAACACCTTACGAACTTGTCACCCCCCCCCAACCCACCCATTCTCCCCAGTAAGCCTACCACCTCAACAATTCGCTCCCAGGACGTTCTTCTGACCATTACATCAGGTTCTGTTTGCACTTGTGCCGTGGCTTCGGTTCATAAGAGAGCTATGGCAGATCAGTATTTGAATGGATCGCAACAAATGCTGAAGAACCCTATAGATTTTTAATGGAATCGGACAGGTACTTGGGAGGGTCTTGGGAATTTCAATGACAAAAATAGCAATGAAGACTGCTCTATTATATACTCACTTATATAGCGCTGACATATTCCGCACCACTTTATAGACATTAGCATCATGCTGACCCCAATTGGGATCACTATTCTTTCTGTCAAAAATAGGAACACACAAATGTGGACAGAGTGCTTCACGCTGACATGTTCTGGTTATTACACACTTGTCAAGTATTCTCATCTCAGTCTTTAACTGTAAAAAGGCAAAAAAAAATCTCATTGTTTTCTGTTCAAATACACTATGCCCAAAAAAGTACTACATAAAAACATCAGTCCTGACATCTGTCAGTGAATCCTATAGGAGAACAAATGCAGGGTGGACGCAAAAAACTGGTATTTCTTTTTTCAATAGGTTCACCCACCTTAAATCAATGTAAAAGTTAAGTTTGTAAAAACATCTATTGTGCCCATATCATTCAAAAATTCAAATGTTAAATTCATTGACATTTACAGGGTAAAGCTATGTTTAAACATGGCTGAGACTGAAAGACTCTTCCAAATATTTGCATAGGACTTTATTGCAGTATTTGCATGGATTTTTACAAACCGCATTTAGATGAGTAGATTAGTCCTAAATTTCTACAACAAATCTGTCGCATGTGAACATACTCTAACAACAGTGTGAAAATCATTTGCCAAGAAAAACCTGGAGCGGAACAAAAATCATTCTCATCTTACAAAATGAATCCTGGCTTATCCTATAATAGATCTACTTTGCAATCTCCATTTATACACTATTCTAATGATAATAAGTATGAATATTAGAGTTTTATAGGAGTATTACACTGTTGATCGACAGACAGACGGAGAATTATGACGAAGATAGATAGGTAGATAGGTAAAAAGATATGAGATAGATATATGATAGATATATGATAGATATTAGATAGATAGATAGATAGATAGATAGATAGATAGATAGATAGATAGAAGATAGATATGAGATAGATAGATAGATAGATAGATAGATAGATAGATAGATAGATAGATAGATACACATAGCTGCTTGAGAAAAGTCTCATTGAGAAGACTGAAACGTCGCTGCTCTGGTAAAATAAACTACTTTTTTTCTTAGCACAATTTTTTGGTGGTGCTGTGGAATTTATTGTTTTTAGATAGATAGATAGATAGATATGAAATAGATAGATAGATAGATAGATAGATATGAAATAGATAGATAGATAGATAGATAGATAGATAGATAGATAGATAGATAGATAGATAGATAGATAATAGATGTGAGGGATAGATAGATAGATAGATAGATAGATAGATAGATAGATAGATAGATAGATAGATAGATAATAGATATGAGAGATAGATAGATTCATCAACTGATGATATGATATGAGTTGGCATTACATTATTCTTCAGTTTCTTGGATCTGGTATAGTTTATAGTTTGGTGACCAAAGGACACCTTATGAAATTTCTGCTGTATTTTTCTGAAAACACCCTATGGTATAGTGATGGGAGAGTTTACTAGCAAAGTGGTTTAGTTTACAGTCATTGAAAAATCTATGTTAAAAGGCAATAATATTGACGCCCCTGTTACATATTGCACAAACTGCGTCAGTATGCATCCATAGAAAGTAGTAGGAAATTGAATGGTAAGTGTCTGTGAACAGGTGAATGTGAGCTGAATCCAGTAACTAATTTATATGTTTGCAAAATATATTTCTATCTATCTTGATTGTTTATAGACATCATTTTGTCTATTCCTTTATTAAATTATTTCGAATTCTAGTTCCTCTTTAAATAAATTAGAGGATGATCTATAACAGCGAAAAACAATTATGAATGTTTTTTTTAAAAAAAAAAGTAAATCGTAAGGTTGTGGAAAAGGGTTTCAGGATATTCTTGTCATTATGATGAACATTTTCTTTTATTCTCTCTTTAAATTCTGCCAAGTATGATTCTGTAGAGATAGGCATAATAGAATTATGCAAAAATTGTGCTAAATGTTACTTTATTTAGCAACTATTAAAAGAAAACTTAAATACCATACAAAGACAATTGTTTTCCAATAGTTACGCACAAAAAAGCAATATAAATTGTTACATACACATCTAAGCATGTATCTTTATCAGCGCAAAAGATGTCTATCAAACACATGTATAATTTATTGTATTATGTACTTCAACATTATAATTGCCCACCTTAATAAATAACCGAAAAGGTTTTATATATTCAAGTAAAAAAAAAATTTAAAAAAAATAAAACATATCCAAATTTAATATTTACAAAATTTGTACTGCTGGCACATATGAAAGTATTTAGGGCAATACTGAAAATAATCGCAATAATGGTAATAATAGAACATTTCCATCCATCTGTTGAAGTGAATGAACAATGTAGTGTGAGAAAGTAAATAATCATTTTATAGAAGTAAATATCATACAATATTTTATCATGTAAGTATTTTTAGACATAAGAACATATTACTTAGAGATAGTATTTAGAAAAGTATAACCTAGCAGAAAAATCTGTTACTATACAGTTGTTAATATTATAAAAAGTTTACGTTTTAGTTTAGTTTCTATTTCTTTTGCTTCAAAAATATTTTGGGCAGGACCTGCCTGACCTGAGACCACTGTAGCGCTGGGTAGGTGGGCACAGATGTGTTTTGATCAAAATATATTGGATAAGAGTATCAGATTTTATCATTAGAGTGAGGGCTTAGTCCATATGTTGTGTTTGCATCTATTGCTGTGGTCCATCATTTTCTGTGACTTTATAAATGTAGCCATACACATCCACATATTTACTATCATATCATGTAGGATGTTTTGCATCTTTTTTTTGTCCATGACTTCAAAAATATTTCTGCAAATTTTATGTGTGTTGTATAAATGTATACATATATAAATGTAAATATCTATGCATGCATTTATGTATATGTTATACATGTAACTATATATGTATATGGGGTATATGTATAGTTATGTGTATGCATATTTTGTGCGTTTGTAGGTATGTTTTGTGTACTAATGTACATATCTATATCATTTGTTTTCTAAAAAAAATAAAAATTAGTGCTGTTTGCACATACACACTTGAAATATTCTGTTTTATTACATAAAATAAAAAAGAATGACTGAAACATAAAAGAGATTGCATTGCATTAGCACTTTATCTTATTAGCTACAAAAATAATCTTGCAGTATTGCAGGAGCACCTGGGAATTATTTGGACAGTCGAGTCAATAAAAATATGATTTTTATTTTTTTTGTAAACACTGAAAATGCTTATGAGATATGAGCCTTTTCCTTGGCTTTTCTGTATTAGTGCGCCTTCACATGCAGTAGATTTAGTTGCAGAAAATTTCTGCTATTGAAAATCGGTTCCATTCTGAATGGGGCTTGCAGAAATCCATGTGCTTGCCGCCAAAACAACCCGATTCATAACTGATTTTCACTCACAGAAATTTTCTGCAACAAAATCTGCTGTTCTGGAGACTGGTAAATTATATATAAGATCACGTTCATGTGCCTGGTTGTCTTTTTTACCTATGTCTACTAAAATGAAAAAAAAAGGAAAGAAAGATATCCTTTAACAGATCCCATGAATTTCTACTGATGAAAAAAATAATAACCAGTTTACATCCATTTAGTCAGTATCTGTTTTCTGGGTCCTGAAAATGTTATACAAAGGCTCTAGTCACACCACATTTAGCCATATAGTTGCAGTATTCTGAAGTACAGTACAGTACCCATTGTCTTCTAGGGGATAAAAGAATGGTAAACGGGTGACTTTTTCTATCCTCTATACTAACTATATAACTGCTTTGACAGATCTTTATAAAGATGGTATAACGTTATATCCCTGTTTTGTTTTGTTTTTTGTTTTTTTTTTTTTGTTTTTTTGGGGGTTTTTTTTGCTCCTGGTTTATTTTCTCAACTATAGACTTTATAGGGCACAATCATGGTGTGAATCTAGCTCAACAGACATCATTTTATGTATCAACAGTCAGTTTTCAAAACATTTACAAAGAAAAAATGTAAAGTGTAGACATGTCCTAACCCAGGCCTGTGCCCTCTGTATTATAACCTAGGACATCAATGCAAGAAAAAAAGTTTACAAAGGTGAACTTCCAGCCAGCAACGTGAGTCATTCCCCCATTTGAATCTACTGCTTGTTCTATGCCACAACATAAATCCTACTTTTCTGGGCTGACTGTGCAGCAATGTAACAGCCTTGACCTCACTCACTTTTACAGTTCTGTTACACTGTTGCACTTCTGCTTGTGAATCTGGACTAAAACGTTCCCACTGCCATCAGCACAGTAAGGGTATGGCCACACCGTCAGTTTAGACATACACATTTGGAAGCCAAAACCAGGAGTGAATTTTAAAAAAGAAGTCGTATCTATCTTGTATATTTTCTCTCCTTCTGTGATCCACTCCTAATTTTGGCTTGCAAAACTGCATACAGAAACTTTACCGTGTGGCCGTACCCTAAGGCTACCTGTACACGGGTGCAGAAATTCCACTTTAATTTCCATGCGGATTTCTGTGAGTTTCCAGACTAAATCTGCATCAAACTCTGCATGTGTAACTTGTGTTTTTTTATGCTGATTTGATGCGGTTTTGCTGCAAATCACACCATTACGCTGAAAATCTGCCAGGCAGGTCGATTGCCACACGGAAGGAAAAAAAGCAGTGTACATGAGATTTTTCTAATCTCATACACTTTGCAAGCACTGTATTACGCTATGATTTTTCCACATGACAATCTGTGCAGAAAAAAACAGTGTAATCCGAAATGCGTCCCACAGCCTAAAAGTAACTGCAGATTGTATGCAGAATGTCCACATAATCAGCACTAAAACCGCATTAAAAACGCACATAAAAGCACGCTATTTATTGCATTTTTGTTGTGGTTCTTGTGGATTTTGGTGTCTGTGGGGAAAACCACTATATATAAGGTGCAGAATTGCACAAAAAAACGCACGGCAGGTCAATTTCCACACAAACTAAATATATGCAAACTCAGATCTCATTCACTTTGCTTGAACTGTATTACAATATTGAAAAAAAGGAGCGTATACTGCGACATCGGCAGGTACCGTAAAGCCACTAGTCAGTCATATAGACTTCAGTATTTGGCCCCAGAAAAAAGTTACAAATACTTTTTATGGCTTCTTCACTTGCACTTTTTTCCAGCACTGTTTTTTTAGGGGTTGGGTTTGGGCTTGTAAATGTCAATAATTTCATTTTTCATTAAATTTTTTGGTACCCTTTTTTATTTTGTTACATGTGTAACATGCGTTTCTAGCATTTTTCAGGTTATATAGAGAAGTCAATGGGGAAAAAAAATCATGCCTAGAACATTCTGGCCAGTGACCCAAAAACCACAACCGCATGCCACCAAGACAAAACGCTTTGAATGTATCGCATTTCATATTGCACATTTTACTGTATTCAAACATATGCGCACAGGTGTTGCCATGGTGAATTGAAAATAAAAAGTCAATATTTTTTTTTATAAGCATAGCCTTTTTATTCAGAAATGTGCATTTTTGAGGCACATTTATAGTCCTATAAAGAGGTCTGAGGGAAAGTACCTGAACAAAATGCATGCTGTGTTTTGAAAAAGAACTCACAGTGGAAACAAAAAACATCAAAAGTGAAGAAAAACACAAAAAAAGCTTTGTTTGTGTTCTATTTTATAGTTCACTCCTGGTTTTCAGCTAACATATAGCCACAGAGTAGTTAAAAAAATGGGAACAAAACAAAAAGCATGAAAAGCCATCAGGAAAACTGCCACAAAAAAGGCTGCAGTTAGGTAAATTGAGCAGATTTACTGCAAAAATGTTACCTGAATGGGTTTGTTTTGGTAGCAAGCACTTTGATTTCTGAAAGTCCTATTGAACATGGGACAGTCAAAGAAATTTCTACAAAAAATCTGCTGTGTGTTAATATACCCTAATACTGAGGTCAGCCAGCAGCATTATCTGCAAGAAATACTAGGATGGGAGATTTGCAAATTCTCAATTGTGTAGGGAGACTTGGGTCATTTTAGCCTCCTCTGCAATTTAGCCACAAGTTTACTGAATGAACTGCTCCCTCTGGTGGCCAAAGGCCATGTGACTTTTTATGTAGGGTCAAACCAAAACATGTTTTTATGTGTTATTTCATGGTTTCAACAGAAGTGAATAGTGTGTTCCTTTATTGGAAGTGCCATAAATATAACTATTTATGACTGGATTTAGATGTTCTCTGTCTGGTGTATTTTAAATGTAGCTCTCCTAGTAAATCAGACAGAATGACATCTGTACATATATCCTACAGTTAACAGCTAGGAAGTTCCTGCCATATTCACCTAACTACTGCAGCTCTTCACATTGGTGGAGGAGCTGGATAGCTTGTGTGCTCAGGCACATCTGCACAATTATCTTGTTATAATTTCACTACTTTCATTGCTGACACTCATTTCCCAACATCATCCCTTTCACATAAATTAGTAATGTGCAATGAAGCTAACACCATGACTTGTCATCACACACCCTCCTAAAATATTATTTCACCCTTTGAGGGAACGTATTGAATTTCCTGTGGAAAATACTGGTTATAAAACAAGATCAGGCACAAATTATTTTTGTAATTATCATATGTTCAATCAATGTTTCATTTTAAGGACTGAGTTTATAAAGTCTTCAGCATTATTCCGGTGCACTATAGACAGTAAAGGCATAGTTAGGGATGAATAACAGCAATCCAAAGCACACCTTTTACTTTCCTAAACCAGAAAGCAACATATCCTGGAGAATGTCAAAAGTAAATAAAAAGTACAAGTAAATAAAATACACAAATAGGTAGTAGGTAGGTAAGGAGATAGATAATGATAGATAGATAGATAGATAGATAGATAGATAGATAGATAGATAGATAGATACACAGCAATAGGAAAATGGTAGCACAGGATAACAAAAAAGTGCTGCTTGTTTTGCTATTTTTTTAGATAGATATAATAGAAAGATAGATGATAGATAGATAGATAGATAGATAGATAGATAGATAGATAGATAGATAGATAATGGATAGCTCTAGAGTATGTGTTTCTTTCAGAAGTACATCCTGTAGATATATGTCCATATGAGTACAGTACAGAGTATAGGATCTGCTTTCAGGGCGATCCTTGGCATATTTACACCCAGTTTTAAATGGATTTAGGTTCCTCTCTGTTGTCTTGTATTTTGGGGTGCAGAGCTCCCCTGCAATGTTTGGTGGGGAAATTGGTGACTGGAGTGTAAATAGCAGGAGCTCTGCCATGGCTGTGTAAATAAAAGCTACTTGTAGTTCACCTCCTACTTCCTTCACATTTGGGCCACAAAGTCCAACAAAAGATGCCTTGCAGTGGGAAGAGGATGGTCGAGGAGAGCTCAAGACTGGCTGGTAGCACCTGATGAAAGGGCTGGACACTCACTGGCAATGCAATTTTTATGAACAGAACTGCCCAGATCTGCTGTGGGTTGTCAGCTGCTGGTGGTAAGCGAGAGCCGCTCATTAAAAGATCATATTTTACTATGGATTTTCCCAGGAAATCGATGCATTGGAAGAATAAAAAAGGTCAGATGTGATTTAGAGACTGATCAGGGAAACAGTGCTGAGGTTTGGATAGGTTTGGCTGTTGCTATCGATAGTCTTAGCACATGGTCACTTTGTAGAAGTTCCTCCATTGTCTTTAGTACTTGGAGAATTCTTAACTTGTGCAGTGCCGGATCCAGACAATACTTATGAACTAGTGTGATATATATAAAGAGAGAGAGAGAAGAGAGAGTAGTTTTAGGTTTATATAGTTTGGGCCTCTGTACAGATCACGCTCCTGCACTACTACACTACATTATATTTAAAGGTGCAGATCCTGAATTTGTCATTGAACCCAAATCATCATAATATTACTATTAGTTATCTCTTGTTTTGCATAGAACTGCAAAACACCCAAACTCCGGTGAGTGCAAAAGAAACAGCTCAATAGCAAATCACTTTCATACAGTTGTATGTGCTAAAAATATTAATACTATTATTACTATTAGCAGTAATAGTAGTAGTTTTCATTTACATTTTAATAAAAGTTCCATTGAATCCTACAAGTCTTTGTCTATATTGCCATCAGCCTAAATTTAGACCATTTAGATTTAGCCCTTTAGATACATTATGATAAACACAAATATGAATGGAGCAGGCATTAGAAGTAATTATTGGAGTTGCTGCTGTCTGCCCTACATACAGATATATATAAAACTCTATTATCCTCCTTCATTTCTCTCCCCATAAAAGGAATTAATGGAGCCGCCTGTACAAGCTGAAAATCTCCTTGTACAACTTGAAATGAGAGGAAATCGAAGTGTAATATGAGGGCGCATTCCAGTTTAATAACCCAATTATTG
This sequence comes from Rhinella marina, assembly GCA_900303285.1. Lineage (NCBI taxonomy): Eukaryota > Metazoa > Chordata > Amphibia > Anura > Bufonidae > Rhinella > Rhinella marina. The sequence goes on from ONZH01015173.1 coordinate 66,984, forward strand.
TGTGAGGAGAATCAATGTATATTATCACATAATCACAGTGCTTCCTGCCTCCCTCATCTACCCCAGGCCTCCCTACAATAAATGGATTCTTTTCTGGATTATTATACCAGTGATCAAAAAAGAGGGAAAACCAAAAGGTCGGAGCCTTTACAAACTGCACTGTTTACACTATTTACAGTTGTAAGTTGTCTGTTTACAAATATATATATATATATAATATATATATATATATATATATATATATATATATATATTGTGTGTGTGTGTTTCCCATATGTATGTTAATTGTAAATTTAAATATTTGTTTTATTTGTTTTCCTATTTATTTGATAAGTATGTTATTCCTCATTATCTAGTATAGGGCTATATGTAATTAACACTAAGAATAAATGACCTTTATATACAAGATTTCTGTCTGTCTATCCTAATATGTAGATTAGGATATGTGTGTAGAAGCAGAACTAAGGTATTACCAACGAATTTTAGGTGGGATATTTTGCCTACCAGGAATGTGGTCAACTGTATGAGTGTATACAAAGTTATGTTTTGTTCTTTATCCCTCTGGATATAAAAGATTTCAATATCATACTTTTAAATAGATGTATGTGATTCATGTATTACATAGCAACTTATAGACAGATAGTGGCTCAGTGGTTAACACTTACGTAAAATGCTAAAAAACTTGTTATACTTAGGACATTTTGTAGAGATTAGATAGATAGATAGATAGATAGATAGATAGATAGATAGATAGATAGATAGATAGATATTACATATATACATAGATATCACATAGATAGACAGATAATATGGAATAGATAACATTAGATAGAATGGAATATATATCATTAGATAGATATTAGATAGATAGATTGATATTTATTAGATAGATAGATAGATAGATAGATAGAAAGATAGATAGATAAAAAACAAACTGACAAGGACCTAATGGAAAGCTTGATATGTTGAAGAAATTATGTAGATCTAGATGAGGGAAGGATGATATAAGAAGTCAGTGGGAAGCTGTGGAGCTGGAATATTCACCTGTATAATTCAGCCCCTTATTCATTACCAGGCTCTGATGGATATTTGGGTTACTATAAGCAGTTGATATTTTATAGTCTGAGGTCATATATTTTGCAGGAGGAGGTAGGAAAAGGTGGGGAGGACTATGAATATTAAGGTCTTGGATGTGAGCACTGTGCTCTGTATCTCTTGGTGTATATTCTACATAGTTACTGTTTCATTCTTTTATGAGCAGTTTTCCTTTTGCAAGTATCATTTCTAGTTTCCACAAATCATAAGAATATTAATAATAAAGAGGAGCCCTCTCTGATATGCCATTAACCCTTGCTAGTCCTGTGCACATCTTGAGTTGTCGGCAGTATCTAGCTGCACCCAGGAGGCGAGTGCAACCAGTGTGCAGCCTGGGAGCACCTGGTGCACTACAAGGTACCACGACCTGCAGGGTGGAGGATGTGCTGGGGTCTCAGGCGTGCAGCAGCCTCATCCACATAAAACAATGGCTCCTTGATATGAATGCTGACAGCTCCGTGCGGCCCCTCCGATTGATTGATGTCTCTGTGACGCTTTATCAGGCACACGGATAAAGTTTGACCAATCATTTGCCAGGAGCTCAGGAGGCAGCAGCCCAAGTGCACTTTGTTGGCTGGGAAGTTGGGAAGGGAAAAGCTCTGCATCTGTCCTATATCTTCTTCCCTTCAATGAACCTGCTTTGTATGATGTCCAAGAATGTCCATTTCTGGAGCCCTCAGTAACTACTTTGTGGAGTCCATAATAAGCCCTGAGAGTGAGGAACATCCAGCACCCAAGTATTCTGGACAGTACCCCAGTCCCCGGGCTGCAGGACACTCAGACACCCTGGACTTCCCTTCGTGTAGCTTCCAGCCCAAAGCTCCAGTATTCAGTGCGTCCTGGACTCCTCTGAACCCACACGGCGCTGCTGCCACCCCCCTGCCTCCTGTCTACCACCCCTACCTACCGCAGGGTGCCCCCACTTCAGAGACCAGGTACTTACGGGGCTGGCTGGAACCGCTGCCCAGGGCTGACTCTGGACCGGGACAAGGAGCCGTGAAGGCTGAGCCACTGCTGGGGCACCCTGGGGAGCTGCAGAAATTGGGAGCCCAGGAGTACAATCTAGAGTCGCCTGCTGGAAGAGAAGAAGCTAATGAGAGGCCCACTTTCCAGGACAATAAAGTGTGCGAAGGAAGCGAGGACAAAGACAGGACACATCAAAGTAAGTTACACCACTGAGGAAGTCAGCAGAGAAGAATAGTAATAACACTGCCATAAAAGTGCAAGGAAACTGCGAATCCTGTCCAGCACCCTGCACACAGGCTAGGGCCCTCCACCTTCTGTGCCAGGAACATCTACACTATAAGGGACACGGATTAATAGATGAATAGATAGTAAACAGATGATAGATAGATAGATAGATAGATAGATAGATAGATAGATAGATAGATAGATAGTAAATAGATGATTGATAGATAGATTGTAAGATAACTAGATAGAATATTGATAGATAAAATAATACGTATAAGTAAATGTATGTATAAATCGAAATATAAATACTTTAGATGATTGATTGATTGATTGATTGATTGATTAGATTGATGGATTAGATATATGTTAAGAAAGAAAGAAAACAGAAGAAGAGAGAGAAAGAAAGAGAAAAGGACGATATCAAGTAGATAAATGGATATTTATTAAATAAATAAATAAATGCATAAATAAATAAAAAGATGTATAAATAAACAGATGTAACAGATAGCACTACAGGTTGAGGGATAAATGGAGAGACATAAGATAGATAAGTAGATGGATAGATAGACTCAAATCGGTTTCAGACATCCTCATCCTCACAATGGCTGTGACATATTTCTTGCTGTACTTCACCAGCACTTTGTGATGCACTTCATAAGTGTAATTTCTTGTCCTCCTGTCACTCTAATGATAATACAGATAATTTTTCTAGTGGATGATGATGGAAATACTCATGATAATTTCCCTTCCACCTTACGTGTATTTACTGTTCATGTAATTGTAGAGGAGAGCAGGAGTCAGTGTTACATGTGCCGAGTCCTGGATTTAGCTTCAGTTCTCGGTGTGTAAAGCCCTCAGGCAATGTATACGTCTGTACATCTATAATTATTGTTAATGTACTAAGATAATAATGCTAGTTGCTGCATATGATTCACTACACAGTTAATATAATGTATTAGCACACACTCTGACCAAGTAACAAAAAAAACCTCTCCGTATAAATAATTGGCAATGTAGATATTGAAGCTGTCAGGTAAAAGCCCCACTAGCTGCAGATCCAGAAATGTACGATATCTGCTCAGAATCGCATCGCAGCCGCCGGATTAACAACTATTAATTATTCACTCATTTAAATCTCTTGAATATTTCATTTTCCTGCACATTATGTGAAGAAGCAGACAATGAAGGCAGGAGTTTGTACACTGGGAGGAAGCCAGCAGAGCCGGGGACCAGCATGTATATTTCATCACTGGAAACCGGGTTATTATGTGAGGGAAGAGAAAATACATTACAGCAGACAATACACCAGTCACTGCCTACAGACAACCGGACACTAACACTTCTCAGCTGCGCCTGCAGAGAAATATAGCCTATGTAGATAAATATCACTGTGTGACACGATAAAATGTATTCTGAATAAAATCATAAAATCACTATAGATAAATATCTATAGCTACCTAATAAATATATATATATATATATATATATATATATATATATATATATATATTCTGTATTTATTAGCTATGTCTGTCTATGGTATCTGTCTATCAAATTTAAATAACCTTTATTGGCAGAAAAATACACATTAGCACTGACAAATCAAGTGGGAAATAAGGGTAAAAGGGACAGGGGCATATTTAGGGAAAGTCCTTAGCATATCATGTTAATCTATCTATCTATCATCTATCTAATATGTATTTATCTATCATCTATCTATTATCTGTTTATCTATCTATCTATCTATCATATATCTATTATCTATCTATTTCACATCTATCTATCGATCGATCTCTTATCTATCTACTCTATCTATCTATCTATCTATCTATCTATCTATCTATCTATCTATCACCTATCTAATATCTGTTTATTTCTGCATTCCCCATATTCATAGCTACAATGTGATCCTTACATATATATGATATATTACATTACTGTTTCTTTCTTTTCTGCAGCTAACCCCTCTGCAAACTGGTTGCACGCCAGATCATCCAGGAAGAAGAGGTGTCCCTACACCAAATACCAAACCCTGGAGCTGGAGAAAGAATTTCTGTTTAACATGTACCTGACCAGGGACAGGAGGCATGAAGTGGCGAGACTGCTTAACCTGAGCGAGAGACAAGTCAAAATTTGGTTCCAGAACCGGAGGATGAAAATGAAGAAGCTGAACAAGGAACAGGGGAAGGATTAACCCCTTATCTTCCCTCGCCGGAGTGCACCTGCTCGCTCTTCTATTTATGATTACACTTGCATAGGACTTGTCCATCTCTATTTGCATGACATATGGAGGCTGTTATAGAATGGCCAGGTAGTAGCCAGCAGACAGCGTTAATGTTCTTTTCTGTCCAGTCCTGTACTACATGTCCACATGTTGTCCCTCTATAGTCAGGGGATGTGGTACCTACCTGCAGGTAGGCAACTCCTCATGGGTGCTAGTCTGGGTATGGAAGTCACCACGCCTTCAGCAGATGAAGGTATGTGGTGCAACCTCACCCCATCCATCAGCATTATCAGAAAGAGCTATAACTTATAGATATATTTAATATTCACTCTCTCTATTATAATACCTTCAGCCAGCAGACTCCCTTTTTATACTGAGCCAGAAGATTAAGACGAAAAGCACACTGGAAAAGCCTCGATTTGCTAAAAAAATAGTTTTTTAGAAAAAAAATAATGTAATTTACAAAAAAAACTATAAAGAAGTAAAAAAAATCTTTGTTTTTAGTACAACTAGATCGACAGAAGAAGCTGAATGTTCCCTAGAAGTAGCTATTTCTAATTTATTGTGAAATGATGTTTATACGAAATGTAGATTTTGTTCTTGTGTCAAGTCAAAGTATTTGTATATTTTTGTTGTTGAAATCTGCGATACTTGAAAGTTTTGTGTCTGTGTGTAAATATCTATTAATGTAGTGTTCACTGGGGCGACCCGCTGTTTACAATGGACCCGTTCATGATGTGTTTTATCTGCAAACAATTATTAAACTAGTAATATAAGCTTACAGGCCATCCTCCTCCTTTATTACTGCACACTATGTATGGGTTTACAATATCTATGTGTATAGATAGATGATAGATAGATAGATAGATAGATAGATAGATAGATAGATAGATAGATAGATAGATAGACAGTGTGTGTGTGTGTGTGTGTGTGTGTGTGTGTGTGTGTGTGTGTGTGTGTAGAAATAGATAGATAGATAGATAGATAGATAGATAGATAGATAGATAGATAGATAGATAGATAGATATAGAAGGGCATCATACATGTACAGACAAATAAGAAATATAAACTAGTAATAAATAAAGAAACTTGTGTGTTTGTAGATAGATAGATAGATAGATAGATAGATAGATAGATAGATAACAGATATAGATAAACAGACAAGAAATATAAACTATATAAACTAGTAATACATAAAAGTGTTTGTGTGTGTGTGTGTGTGTGTGTGTGTGTGTGTGTGTGTATAGATAGATAGATCATAGATATAGATGGATAAGATATAATACAGACACATAAGAAATAAAAACTAGTAATAAAAATGTGTGTGTGTGTTTCTGTGTGTAGATAGACAGATAATAAATACATAAATAGACAGATACATAGATAGATAGATAGATAGATAGATAGATAGATAGATAGATACGTACATATAATCTCTAGGCAATTTCCCTTACTTACTGCTACACACTATGTATATATTTACAGTAGATATTCACTGATATAGATTGATGATGGATAGATACAGAAAAGCAAATAAAATATCGGTAACATATATTATACATTTATGGTAAATAGTACTGATAATATGGAAAGACCGACTATATGTGCACATAGCATGCACAATAAATTATATATATATATATATATATATATATATATATATATATATATATATATATATAATATTTATGGCGTACAGGTTATATATATAAATATATATATATATATATATATATATATATATATATGATTTAAATTTGCTTTATTCTTTCTATTGGTGGATTCTATATGGAATATAGATTGCCCCCCATCATTTGGATGTATATAGAGGGTGTGTGGAAGAGATTGCATTGTGTCCACCCATATTGGTGACCTGATTTATAGAAAATGTCTCATGCGCTCCTATATCTCCCCTTGTCAGGTCTACCAACCAGTCACCAATGTCCTTTTAAATATTTTATTTTCCACCGACATCAATTGAAAAATAATAGGAGTTTTATTACTCAGGAAAACACAGATAAATAGAGAGGAGAGCTGGGAAGAGTATTGATGGTGTTCTGGAAGAGCTTCTGCCTTTGCTGGTTTCTCTCTCTTTTTTTAGGGTCCTATTTGCATAATTCTTTGGAAAAACAAAAAAAGATGAAGGGCTTAAAAAGCAAGTGCTGGTGATAAAAAGGAAAATTCCGTTTAGTGCTGTGTCATAAAAGTATATAAGGGCTGTAAAAGTTTATAGGCAGAGAAGTGAGGAGACTGTGAGGAAGTTTCCTGGCTAGAGAGGGCTGGGAACACGTAAATACCTTTCAACAGCTCCGAGAAAATATATGATGAGGCAGAGGGAAGCTGGGAATTTCTGGAGCTTTTCAGAAGCCTTGGAAACACCTCTCTGGGGTTTAATGTCTTTTGTTGTTTCTTTTTTTTTTTTTTTTTTTTTCTTCACTCTGAGCAATTCCTGGCTGCAAGAATTCAAGCCATAAACTTTCAAACAAGAGAACTGTGGCCAGACGTCTGAAATTGTGTTTTCTTTATCAGTATCAAGCCAAAGCTGTTCAGACTCCCCCACCTCCGCTCCTCCCCACTATATACTGTATTTAACTCTTTAACATTACCTAGAAGAGAACATGACTTAGACAGAAAATGCCCACTTGTCGCATTTAAAAAAAAAAAAAAATCTGCATTATAATTCAAGTATTACCTTTCTTCAGTGGTATATGTTTTGAAGAAAGTTGGAGAGCCCTTGATTTTGCCATTTCTATCATGCAGGTTATTCACAGAAGCACTCACTAGGTGGCGCTGTTGATCTATGAATTTTAGATTGTTCTTTCTAGTCCTTAGAATCTGCACAGAGAAAAGGCTTTAAAAATTGCACTAAACATACCCTTTTTTACATAACAAAAAATAGCTGTTCTTTTCCTCCCCAGAAATTGTTATGTCTGTTCGTCGTAAGAAATAAAACACGAAAACAAAATATCTCCTAAATGTAACTTGAGCGAATAATTCAGCTTTATGACACTGTAAAACGTTTTAACAATCAGTAAATTAGTGAACAATAGCACAGGGGGAAGATTAGTATACTAAGGATTGCTAGGATGCCGTTTTGGAGATATTCCTCCCTGCAGATCGCACAGTGATATCCAAATACACTTTAATTATATTGAGTGTTATGAGATAATAGGACTTTGTGTTGACAGATATTTTTACTGGTCATTTCTGGATCCCTCCTGTCAGGGAAAGTGGGTGCTGGATCACCAGAGTATTTCATCAAGTTGTAATCACATAAGATAAATATGACATTCAGACGCATAATCTGTACCAGAGTATAATTAGCATGATTATGTGGGAGAATGCTGAACATTAAACGAAAGAGCATGGCTTCTATGTGCCCATTGTAAGGTAATGTTACCATAACCTCCATGTCTATGGGGGCTTATTCCGCCATATTCTTTTATTTAATGGAAGGATCCAATTAATTTAAAGCACAAAGTACTCCAGAGAATCTCTGCACCGTTATCCCTCTAGTAGTTGTAGTGTGTGTGTGTGTGTGTGTGTGTGTGTGTGTGTGTGTATGTGTGTGTGTGTGTGTCTATGTGTGTAGTTGTGTGTGTCTTTCTGTCTGTGTGTGTGATTGTCTGTGTCATGTGTGATGTGAACGTATATGTGTATATATGTAAATACCTGTGTGTTGCTTATGTATGTGTGCCTGTGTGTTCTCTACATAGGTGGGATGTTTGTGTGTTGTGTGCTTAAAGGGGTGTATGTATTGGGGTAATATGTGTATATGTGTATGTATATGATGTCAGTGTGTTTCTTATGTATGTGTGTCTGTATGTATGTTGTTTATATGTGTGGTGCCTGTGTGTTTTGGACTTATATATGTATATGTATAGGGGTAAATATGTCTGTAGGTATGTGTGATGTCTGGTGTGTGTGTGTGTGTGTGTGTGTGTGTGTGTGTGTGTGCGTGTCTGTTTGTGTGAGAGAAGGGGGAATGCATGAGTTTCTTTTTGTGATTAGAAATTTCCAAGTTTCTACTTTTTATGTACTGTGTTTGCTTTTCATTTTATAAGGCACCCATAAAATATATCTGTCTAAAGTACAAAAAAAGCATAACACTATATAAAAACTGATCCATTGATTGTCCAGTGTCAGAGAAGATTATGAAAAGGGGATCATGACTGGTGTCTACTAAGTGTGGACTCGTTTTACACTTTTGCGCGAATTTCCTGAGATCTAACCCCAGTAAATACAGATAAAAATATAAATATATGTCAGCTGTTTAACAACAGTCTACCATAAATATTATTTACCAGTCTCCATTTAAATGCCACATTTGCCTGGTATCCAAATCACATCACAGTCTAAAGCGCTCTCAGGAAAAGATATATTTCTATTGCCTGCTAATGTGTCCCAATGTAGTCATTTATATTTAACAGGTATATACACTTTAGGCCTCTGAGGGAAGGTAGGTCTCAGGTATGTGTTGTATGTTAGTGTGAGTTACGTCTGATGACTAAATAATTTTGAATTTCAAGACTTGAAATGCATCACTTAGCAATGGTTATTTATATGAGCGATGCAGATAAATGATAGATGATAGAAAGATAGATAGATAGATAGATAGATAGATGATAGATATTGAAATAGATAGATACATAGATACATAGATTATACTAGATAGATAGATAGATAGATAGATAGATAGATAGATAGAGAGACTGATAGACTGACTTGGACATGAGAGCATAAGATATACAGACTCCCATGTCTTATCCAATAAATGGCACAAGAACTCCAGGGATTCCCTGCATTATCTAAGGTGAAAGGACAAGGCGCCTACATCTACAGCAGAGCAGTGCACTGTAATAAAAGGGCCCCTCTCTTGAAGGTTTTTTATGAGCTGGACCTGTGTATTTTATCTGAGCTGTGAGATAAGGGGATTATTACTGTGTGCAGGCAGAATGGGGACACATAAGACACCAGCAGGGACAGAGGCCAATGTTTGGGGGCCATCCATGCCCTGTTCTCCTGCCTGGTCTGTGTAATAATAAGTAGCTGCCTGGAGGGGAGAAGAAAAAAGGAGAAAAACACAGTCACAAAAAGAGAGAAAGTGTTATTGTGGAGACGATGATGATTTTAATTCAGTATTGACACTCGCAGCATCTTGCTATAATAATGTGCAGGGTTCCAATCGAATCTGCTATTTTATCGCTGTAATGGAGAAGCCTCGTAAACTGCTAACGCGTTTTATATTCTGCGGCATAAACAACCTCCCCATCTCGGCTTTACAGCCTTTTATAGTTTACTAAACACTTTACAGGCCCCCTTTTTTTCCAATGGGGTGGGTGGGGGGAAGGGTGTTTCTGCACCTTTATCAATAATAGGGGGAATTGATCATTAAAATGTTAAATATGACTGGCTCGTTTGTTTTAAAATATGTTTAGCCTGAGAAACTGTATGATTTGATAACTTGTATTAAAATACCAATTACATTTATTGGACCCAGTAAAAACTCGTAGCAATTAAATCGTGTACTTTTACAGATTTCTAAAGCGACCCTGACATTTCAAAAGGCTAAAACTGCCTCGTTAAAATGTTCCAAATTAACGACTAAATGTCCCTCTCTTTAATTTTCTGCACTCCCCAAAAATCAATCTTTGGGGTGGGCTAGGTATGCGATGGGGGGAGATGGATATGTCATTAGTGGAGGTAGTTAAACATATTTAATCGGTATATTGTGGTGTCTCTCCACCTCTCCCCCTCCAATCCTGCGCGCAGTCCTGGTGGAGCGCTAGAAGCCAATAGGAGGAGGCGCGTCTAATAGATGCAAATGTTCGTGAAAAGACGCTGCAAAATATGAAACAAGTCATTTGCTGCGAAGTAAATCACAGAAACTGTTTATGAACTGGCAATCCCTTCCTGGAAATGTAAAGCGACAAGTCTTAAGTGCTATTTTTTTTTATTATGATAAAAAACAAGGGATGCAATCTCATCCAGGCATAGACTTTTGATTGTATCTTTCCTGGAAATCACAGACACAACCGGCCAGGATCTTTTTTGCTTCTTCTTCTACTACTACTACTACCACTACTACTACTTCTTTTTTTTTTCTTCATCTTCTGTCTGTAAAAAAGAAATCATTAAAATGAGCTCCTATTTTGTCAATTCACTATTCTCCAAATACAAAACAGGGGAGTCTTTGCGCCCCAATTACTATGATTGTGGCTTTGCACAGGATCTAGGTGGCAGACCCACCGTGGTGTATGGACCCAGTGCTGGGGGCACCTTTCAGCACCCTAGCCAAATTCAGGAATTTTACCATGGAACGTCCTCCTTGTCCTCGCCCCCTTACCAGCAGAATCCTTGTGCTGTGACCTGTCATGGAGACCCCAGCAGCTTCTATGGATACGACCCTTTGCAAAGGCAGAGCCTATTCAGCAGCCAGGACTCGGATCTAGTGCAGTACACCGACTGCAAGTTGGCTTCAGCCGGCCTGGGGGAAGAGGCAGAGAGCTCTGAACAGAGTCCTTCACCTACACAGCTCTTTCCATGGATGAGACCACAAGGTGAGCCATAGTAGAACACTACCGTAAAGTGACCCTGTTTTATGGTGGGGGTAACTTGTGCACTTGTGAATTGCTTTATAGTTTAATTGCCCGGATGGAGGTTTGTGTTTTACTGCTGGACACTTCCCAGACTATTTACACCCTCCTTCCTCAGCCCTTTGAAGCATGCATTGTCTTTATTTATTTTTATTTGTTTATTTATTTTATATGTGTACTCTTATTTATTGTTTACTCATTTTATATGTGTACTGTATACTGTCTCTTTTTTCTGCTTTGTACTTGGTGTGTGTCCCGGTCATATTTCCAACCCCTGATTCTTGACCCTTTGTCATCTCCAGCAGCCGCTGGACGCAGGAGAGGTAGACAGACCTACAGCCGCTACCAGACCTTGGAGCTGGAGAAAGAATTTCTCTTCAACCCCTACCTGACTCGCAAACGGAGGATTGAGGTTTCTCATGCTCTGGGACTAACTGAAAGACAGGTCAAAATCTGGTTCCAGAACAGGAGGATGAAATGGAAAAAGGAGAACAACAAAGATAAGTTCCCCAGCAGCAAATGTGAGCAAGAGGAACTGGAGAAACAGAAAATGGAAAGGTCACAACAAGACACTGAGGAGGCACTGGATGGACAGAAGGACGAGAAAAGCTTGGACTAGGTTGGACATGTTAGCAGGCGCTCTCTTCAGTCCTCGTTCTATGTTCCTGGAAAGAAGCAGGCACTCTCCAATTATCCCCAATCCTCGCCCTGTGTTCCTGGAAAGATACAGGAGGGGGCACAATGTTGCTGTAGCTGTAATCCCCTCTCTTCCGACTTAAAACCTAACCAGAGCCCCCATAAGACAAGGAAAAACTACCACCGTCTTCCCACCTTCATGAGGGGGAAGCCACTGACTTTGTAGTGTTTGTGTATAACGCAATAGCTTTTGTGGATGATTATTTGGGGATTGTTTTTTGTTTTTGTTTGGGGGGGGGTTGCTCTAGAAGTTTTGTGTGCACTATTTCTCTATGTGGTTAACTGTATTTTCTTTACCTATATCTATAAAAAAAAACAGACCAACAACATGAAACTGCCTAATTCAGCTGTAGTCCCCTGCCCCCCTCTAACACACTGCTAGATCCCCCTCTTGTTGTCCCTGGCATCCCGCATTCTCAGTGTGTGCCAGGCTGTAGTTAGCATGCGCCCAGTGAAAAGCCACTTGTGATTTTAGGGTTACTGTGAACAGACTGTATACTGTATACGTGAATTCCTTTTATTGGGGGGATGGGGATAATTCTCGATTTGATGGTTCTGCACACTTTGTCCTATTGTCTAAACATGGAAGAGGCGGAAGAAGGAGTTACAATAAAGTTTACAAGAGGGATTGTGACATCAGTGAGTTTTGATGCTTCACTTCCTCCACTTGGAGTGAAAAAGAGAAATAAAAAGTCTTCTGTGTTACTCCAGAGAGAATGCAATATATGGGAGCACTGACTGGGTCTGTGTGTGGGGTTGAGGGCTTGGCTGAAGATGCTTGCAGGGATCTGATCAACTGAAGAGAGAGTCATGGATCCTGGATGAGGGGTTCAGGTAACCTCATTTCCTGTCTAGACCTGTAGATCTATCTATCTATCTATCTATCTATCTATCTATCTATCTATCTATCATCATATGTCTTTCCATTTATTTCTCAACCTGTCTTGCTATCTGTACAGGCATTTTACATCATACCTGAGGATGGTAATTTGATTCAGTGCATTACACTTACAATTACAGTATGGGTATGGTTGCATAATGTAAATATGTGACTATGATAAAGATGTTATTCCCGATGATGTCTATAGGTAGAAGGATCTCAACCTTTGTTTTTTAGTTAATTGTGCTTGTAGTCTAATGAAGTTTAAATATGGCAGAATTTCTATTGTACAGGATAAAATAGATACAGGATAGATACTCTGCTATGGGAAAGAAAGTAGGAATAATGTATGTAGCTGTTATAAAAAATAGATCAGCACAAGTTACTTTGCCATGTCCACCAGTATAGATGACAGATCTAGTGAAATACAGCTGGATATTCCTTTTGGGTCAGTACATTGTATTACATTGCAGGCCATGGTGGTACATGAATGGTTAAATACAGATCAGCACAAGTTTTTTGCCCAGGCTTATCATTATAGATATAAGTATGGTGGTGATTACCCTCTGGATCAAATGTAAGTTTATCACAACAAGACAGATCAGACCTTTTCCAAGGGTCTTGCTTGTGGATCAGAAGAAGAGGAGCATTTTTGTAGGTGGGATGTTATTGATCACAATAAGTTCCAGGACTATGAGGAGCAATGGTAACCTCTCTGGTTCAGTGAGTACAGAGGCAGAGGAGTATATACTATATACTTGTCCATGGTCTTCACTATGGATACAGCAATGGGAGTGGGTCGGGATCCTCAGCCTGGAAATGTGTTCTGGAGCAGAGACACGATTAGGACGTCTCTGCCATCATCCCAGCTATAAGAAGCCTTCCTTGCCTGGATGCTGCGGTCTCTTTGCGGTTTCTCCACCGGCCAAAGCCTGAGCAGCATTAGGCAGGATCCATTAATAACTATGGCACAGATAGCGAGATCTCACAGCGCGCAGACGGCAGCCTCACAGCAAAATCAATAGAGGAATAAATAGGCTGGAGTTTTTTTGTGCCTGAGCAGTGGGTTTCATGTAGAACTGCAGCAGATTACCGCTTACTTATCGACTCCATCGCTATTGCACTTTCTACCATAGATCTCAGGCTGCATCAAATATTTATCATATTTTATAAATCCAGCACTACTACATTTTTTTTCCACATTATGAGAGCTGTGGGATGCATGGCCTGGATTGGGCGCTGGGAAATCACGTGTCCTGCAGTCACATGGTCAGGGAGGAAAAAGGGGGTCCTTTTTGGTGTAAATCTGGACTCTAATTCTGTAATATATCACGGTACCTCGTAAAACCGACACTAAAACGTCCCGGCCTACAAATCATCCGGCCAAATTATGAGTTCATTGTATTATGCCAATGCTTTATTCTCCAAATATCCAACTGCAACTTCTGTCTTCCCATCCGGAGTCTTCCCGGAGCAAACTTCGTGCGCCTTTGCTTCCAATAGCCAGCGGCCGGGCTATGGCTCGGGGAGCGGGGCGTCCTTCCCCGGATCCATGGCCGGGATCTACAGCAATGGGAGCAGCATGCACCCCCAAAGCCCGGCTATGTACCCTCCCTCCGGCTACGGGCTGGAGGCGGCCTCCTTTAACATGCACTGTTCTCCGTTTGAGCAGAACCTTTCTCTGATGTGCTCCGGAGACTCCTCCAAGCAGAACTGCACAAAGAGCGAGCAGAGGGACTCTGACCTCAGCCACGAGAGCAACTTCCGAATCTACCCCTGGATGAGGAGCACAGGTAAGAAGGAAAGGGGGGGAGGGAGGGCACCTCTGGGATGGAGAGATGATTACATGGCGCCTGGGATTAATCCCAGCTCATCAATGGCGTTCGGACTGGACTGCTGCCTCCCTACAGCAGCTATAGGAGCGTGTTCATACTGGCCGGCTTCTAGCTCTGGCAGATTTAGAGGTATCGGTGTTTAGTGGAATTGGAGAAGTTTACAAGCTAGACAAGCGTGCGCCATAAAATCACCGCTAAGGAGCTATGCAAATAGGAGCAGGGATGATCCACGAGGCAGGATGCCCTGGATTTACTGTGGGCTGGCAGCTCCACAATCTGCAATAAGTGGCTGACAAAAGGGAAATAGATGCCAGCAGATCATGGGATGCGTTCTCCTGAAATACGGGGCAGGTTTCTTCCCAATAATGCTTGATTATCTGTCTTTCTGGCTGAGTTTTTGGAGTTGTTTTATCTATCTATCTATCTATCTATCTTTCCATGTATCTATCTATTCATGTATCTATCTTCTATCTATCTATCTATCTATCTATCTATCTATCTATCTATCTATCTATCTATCAATCTATCTGTCGTCTGTATCTATCTATCTATCTATCTATCTATCTATCGTCTGTCCATCCATCTATTCGTGTATCTATCTGTCTATCTATCTATCTATCTATCTATCTACACAATCCCATTCTTCCATGCTCTACTCCTCACAGACTTCTGTACCTCGGTAATAATTACAGCAGACGTTAGGACGGGAACCTTTCCGCACAATGTGAATTGCAGCTGTTTGCCCTGGTTCTAGCTCTTCTCTATGACATCAGTGTGACTATTACTTTTAGAATCACAGGTTTTATTGCTACAAATGTACTTTCTGTAGAAGTGTTCAGAAGTAAGCAGGCTGCGTACATTGCTGATGTATGGATTACATTGACAGCCATTGTGTGACCAGAAGTGAAGGAATAACTTTCTTTCTGTCACATAGACTAATGATAGCAGTCAGGGCAGGATCTTGATGCATTTCCAGAAGACCTGATATAAGAGTTTCTGGGTGTAGTGTAATGAGGATTAGGAAGAGGGGTAATCCCCCCATTGGCCTCTCATCTTCCAGAAAAGCTGACCAAATATTACTCCAGCAATTCGTCACAGTGGATATAATCTGACCACAGGCGTGTGCTCCATATAAACATATGTCCTGTGGATGTGTATTGTGAAAGAGACAAGTCCTATATTCCTGGCTCTTTCCCCTTAAGGCTGAGTTCACACTTCAGTTATTTGGTCAGTTATTGTGAGCCCAAACCAGGTACCGGTCACAAACAAAGAACAGAAGGACATCTTTCCATTATACCTTTTATCTGAGAGGCTTCACTAATGGCTCAAAATAACTGATGGAAATATCAGACCAAATAAGTGATGTGTGAACTCAGCCTAACTGATATCTAAACGCTGATTGTATCCAGAAACCCTACAGAATTAAATATCATCTTACTAATGGTCTATAGGCCCCCCACTGGAGAGCATACCTGATTACTGCAGCCCCCCATAGAGTCTTATACAAATACCTATCTATTTATTAATTATTCTCTCAGTCTCCTGCACAGAAGAAGGTATCTGATTCCTGCTCCCCCACAGACTTACCGATCTGATTCATTCTGGCCCGTAGTGCCCCACAGGACTCCATTCCTGAACCCCATACAATTATCTCTTTGACAAATCTGTGCTTTCTTCTTCCATACCTGTGGGGGTTTGTATACCAGGCAGTGAAGTTCTGGTACTGCTGAGCCTGGATGTGGTAACCAGAATCTGGTGCAGAACTTCAAGAAGGGCATAGATAGGGGCAGGTGTCATACAGGAGTGTCCTTCCCATGCCTTACCTCCCTAGCTTTAGTTCTATGGTCCACAATTTCATCTATGACCCTTTGTAATGTTGCAGGCACCGACAGAAAGAGAGGCCGCCAGACCTACACCAGGTACCAGACCCTGGAGCTGGAGAAGGAGTTCCATTACAATCGCTACCTGACCCGACGGAGACGCATAGAGATCGCACATGCCTTGTGTCTGACTGAACGACAGATCAAAATCTGGTTCCAGAACCGCAGGATGAAATGGAAAAAGGAGAACAAGGCTTCCAGCCCTTCTTCAAACAGCCAGGAAAAGCCTGAGACTGAGGAAGAGGAAGAGGAGTGACCAGACCCCTGAAAAGACTGGTGTCCCCTCTACAAGATCCACTGGCTTTCCTGGATCCTGTCATACTACCTAGATCCCTTTTATACTATAGGGTTAGCTACCTATAAACCCCCCAATGTGGTGACAGAGTAGATTCATTTTGATGTGACTCCATTTAGTAAACTTCACAGGTCGTACAAAGTTCTGAAGACTCCAGAGAAGACCCTTAAAAAAAAATCCAACCATTGTGACTGTGCTTAGCTCCTCGGATCGACCCGTGAATGGAGATCCCAATTGTTTGTGTAGGACTGTGCTTTGTTTTACCCCATTATAATGATGACGTCCTGTGGTTGATAGTCCCACATTTGTTGTGGAATAGTAAAAAAAAGAAATAAATAAAATAGTCGTCTAATATTTGAACCAGAAGAACTGACAATTCTCGTCATGTATACGTGTATGTGCAGAAATATGTGCTGTATTATTATAATTTAATCAGTGATTTTTATCTTTGTTTGTAAATGCTCTGATCTTGTCATATTTCCAAAAAATAAAAAAAAAACATTGCTGGAAACTGTATTGATTTTCTTTAATCTTTAATAATTTTGTTTAGTACCAAGAACACACACACACACATATATGTATATATATATATATATATATATATATAGAGAGAGAGAGAGAGAGGGAGAGAGAGCATTAACATCAGCAGCCAGGGATATATATATATATATATATATATATATATATATATATATATATATATATAACATTAGCATTACATGTTAATGCTATAAATATCAGCATATAGGGATTTATATATCAGCAGACAGGGATTTTATATATAACAAATATATGTACAAATATATGTATATATAAATATAAATATATATATATATATATATATATATATATATATAGCATCCCAGGCTGATGTCAATGAGTAACGCTATATATACATACTTGGCTGATGATATATATATTTTTTTCTTTCATTTATATATATTTATTTATATATAGCATTAACATCAACCAGGGATTGGCTATGTATATATACATATATACATACCTGGCTATATATATATATATATATATATATATATATATATATATAATTTATTTTTTATTTATTTACTTATATATATTTATATATAGCATTAACATCAGCCAGGGATATATAGACACACAGACACTATAGATTATTATTACTATTATTTCTATTATTAGCTTTTATTAATATTGTTATTAACAACAGCCATATATTATCATATATTATCATAGTTCAGTACATTCGAATCTACATAGAACGATTCTGCAAGAACGATTATTACTAAATTTATAGATATTAGAAAAATTGACTTGCAATGTAATTGTATTTTTCACGCTGCAATGATACACGGTGGATGTTACTTAAAAACAGGATGTTTGAGGCCTACAGTACATATACATCGGGATTTGTGTTTTTCATTTTTTTTCCTTTAGCTTTATTCTTAGAGCAAAGAATAATTTCCAGTACACATAAAGTAATTTTTATAGTTTAATTTCAATAAATCTAAATAGATAGACGGACAGACAGGCAGATCTCGCAGTCCATGTCAGCTTGTGATGCTGCAGAATAATAGCCCCGAAGATTTGTTTTTTTTCATACCTGTAATTAATTCTTACGTTAATGTAATCCGTAGAAATTAGTTCTGTAGATCTGGTCATTGAACAATTGCTTTCATAAAACAGAAATTACGGGCAAATTCAAACGATCTCCAAAACGGCCGAATGGAAAATATACATACATGCTATTAGAGGTATGGATGGATAGAATAGTCCAGTATGCCAGGTTTCTGCAAACAACATGCCATTATGCCAGGCAGAGGTGTTTGTGGTGTGTCTGTATGTATGTGTATGTATATGTGTGTGTGTGTGTGTGTGTGTGTGTATATATATATATATGTGTGTATGTATGTATGTATGTGTGTGTGTGTGTGTTCTGTGTATGTATGTATGTATGTATGTTGTGTGTATGCATGTGTGTTTTGTGTGGGTGTTGTGTGTTATGTTGTGTGTCGTGTTGTATGTGTGCAGAATGAACCATCTGTTTAGTTTAGTTTAGTTTTACATGATTTTTGGTATGACTAGTTGTATTTCTAACCGAAACAGCAACTTAGTATAGCATTAGTATATATATATATATATATATATATATATATAGTATAGGTTAGGTGTCATACAATCATATCTAGTGTAGGTGTGGGTCTAGATCAGCTTACACAACGCTTTGCATCAGACATTGTCTCATGTGCAGAAATAAAGGTGCAGAACCCTCCTCTCCATGCCTCCATCTCCAATAAGTGCAAGCTTCTCCTTTTGCAGGAAAAGATGGCGGCGGAGAAAGGGCTGCACTTAAAGCAGTCATGAAGAAATGCAATAAATTCCTTGTTGTTTTATGAAAATTTACAACTTTGTGCTACAAGTTTATGAGTGGCTGGGTCCTGGGATTGGCCAGGGCCGGTCATGTGGACCTGTAGCCGTGAACATGAACTTTTATCATTTCCCATGTGGTTATATTGCACCAGTCTTTCGGCCACCGCACCTTGGGTAGGATCAGTGTCTCCTCCAGGGCTCCTCTCTACTGTCCTGTGCTTTGTCAGGGGTAGAAGCTCATCATCCACGGCAATGGAGGAGAAGGCAAGAGGAGAATGGAGGAGAGAGAGAGAGAGAGAGAGAGAAGGAGAGAGAGAAGGAGGAGGCTGCAGGAGGAGAGGGAAGGAGCCGCACAACACTGCTGCATTTCTCACACAGGAACTTGCCCCATTTTGCAGACAAATGACAGAAATCTAAAAGCAATCACAAGACAGACATGAGAATGGACGGAGCTCATCCTGGCCCCAGATAACCGGCACCTGCCCTGCAAAGGTAAGAAGCATTCTGTACATGTCTCACTGCAGGAGGCAGCACACCTCACTACTGCATGGTGACTGATAGGCATAGCCATACGTGTCTGCAAGTCTATGCTATCTATCTACGATAGAAATGTATGGTGTATATATATATATATATATATATATATATATATTTTATATATATATATATATATATATATATATATATATATATTACAGGAACTATATATATACATATATGTGGGTATATATATATATATATGCACATATATATGTTACACATGATCTCTAGCATGATAAGATTATACACAGTATATATATACTATATACAGTGTTCTTAAATAGTATATTAATATTATTAATATTATCTATCTATCTATCTATCTATCTATCTATCTATCTATCTATCTATCCACACATCTGAGTTCTATATTTGTCCATGTTTGTGTTGTGTGTCTGGATCTCCATCTTGCAGAAATGCAGTAACGTGATCTGAATACAGGAGTTATCAGCAATTGCGCAGGTTACCATGATGGATTTCTCATATTCAGATATTTTGATATCTTGTTAAATAAGCAAACGAATATGTATCTGCATTATAATCGTTTGGAAATAATTCTATCGGGATGTGAATATGTTTGCTTAAAGAAATGTCGATTTGATGGAGATGCAGTTAATTATTCCATATCAGTATTACTTACTGGATATTTGCAGATAGGACTAGCTTTCTGTCTTTATATGTGTGTGTATATATATATATATATATATATATATATATATATATATATATGTAGTAATTCTCGCTCAGGTGACTATTGGAATATTAATGGAATATTAATAAGATGAAGACAATGTATGAATCTTCACTAATCTAATCTAATTATAAAAAAAGAAAACTAGGGGGAAAAAAAGCTAAGTGCTTTCCGTATATTCCTTGTTTCGCCTGATGAAATCTTTTCTAGTTTTTCTTAGTTCACTGTAACCAATCTCTTCA